>CM070823.1:30393684-30751184 GCA_036326025.1 Chrosomus eos | reverse complement strand
CCCCCAGAGCCCGCTATGGGCTTTGTGTCTGTCACCTTTTTCTGATGAGTTTAACCCCTGCACATTCAAATAGGAGTTGTGACATTTTCTGTATTGTACACAATCACATTATTGTTTTCATATGCAAATGTGGGCATATTTAATAAGCTTGATCATTTTTTTTTTCATTGCATATTTACAAAAGTTTAAATGGGGAAAGGTACAATACAGTAGCCTTTTGTGTATTTTAATATGAAAGTTTAATTTGAATTAAAAATTGCTTAGTCAACAGACATTAAATTATACTTTTCAGTTTCTTACAGTTATCAGGTCTGTTGTTAAGACTATGATCATTTGTGATGATTTTGAACATTTTACGTTTGCACTTGTGATGGCCTTTCTGGCAGTTCCCGATGACTTCACAGTGTGAATATAACACGTGTCTGTGATCTCATCCATCAGGTGGCTTCATCAGTTTCAACGGTTCATGGCGTGTGCAAGGCATCCTGGCCATGTCGCGCTCGCTCGGTGACTACCCTCTGAAGAACTTGAATGTGGTCATCCCAGACCCAGATATCTTGACCTTTGACCTGGACAAGCTCCAGCCCGAGTTCATGATCCTCGCCTCGGACGGCCTGTGGGACGCGTTCAGCAACGAGGAGGCCGTGCGCTTTGTGCGGGAACGCTTGGACGAGCCGCACTTCGGCGCCAAGAGCATCGTGCTGCAGTCGTTCTACCGCGGCTGCCCCGACAACATCACCGTCATGGTGGTGAAGTTCAAGAGCAGCTCTGGGACAAAAAACTGGAGAGTAGTTTTACTCCACCAATAAACAGCCTTGATTGTCTATCCATTAATGCATATCGCTAGATGGTGTAATGTAAGAGACAAACCTTTTTTCTCACAATTACAATAAAGTGGCACACATAAGCATGTGCAAACACATGCATTCCCAGTTTTCTTTTTGTGTGTGTGCCAAATGGACACTTTAAAAAATTATGTTACACTGTAAAGATGACGTATCCTGGCCTGCCTATATAGAGCAATATTATTTGTGAATCAGCAATTGGCATAAATGGCAGAAGGACGTTTATTGCCTTGAAAATGCACTCTTAGTATATATATTTTTTTTTCAGAAGAACGAATCAGAGCTTTATATTTTAGCTCTTGTTTGTTCCCCCCCTTGTTTTTGTGAATTAAAGAGCTGATAAATGTATCCAACTCTTGAATTTGGATGTGCATGATCCATTCATATCAGTACAGGGCATTTATGCCGATTTACACTGGTGCTGCTCATCGGTTAGTTTAAATGAGGGTGGTATAAGTTTGTGTTAGATTAAGAATGTTAATCTTTGATTAAACTTCATAATTGGTCTATGTCCCAATCATTATTGTGAGAAGGAAGAGTTTTCCAGTCATTCTTGCTCTTTTAAGTCACTGTTTTATTGGTTATGTGAATACAAATGTGGCCGGATTGAAGACAGTATGTTATGTCATTAATTTGTGAAGACTGATGAATTAATTCTGGCGTACAGTCCTCCAAGTTTCCTTCTAGTTTACTGGGATTGGCACCAGCCCTGATCTACACAAACGTTGAATTTCTTGCACTGTGTGAAATGTATGTGGGAGATTAAAGCGATAAATAAACATAACATGTCAAAGCTCATACTGCTTGTCTTTGTTCTCTCTGATATTGATATGATATTCAGCAAGGACATAAAATGTATCAAAATTGACAGTAAAGTTAAAAAAAAAAAACAATTCCAATTAATGCTTTTGAACTTTCTATTAATCAAAGAGTCCTGAAAAAAAGTACAACAGTTTATGCAAAAATATTAAGCAGCATTTTCTTTCAACAGTGATAATCGTAAGAGATGTTTTTTGAGCATCAATTCATCATATTAGAATGATTTCTGAAGGATCCTGTGACTGAAGACTGGAGTAATGATGCTGAAAATTCAGCTTTGCATCACAGGAATAAATTTACATATTCATTTCTTATTATAGTCAAGGTCAGCATAAGAGACTTCTTTCAAAAATATTATTATTTTTTTTTTTTAACTCCTACCGACCCCAAACTGAATGGTAGTGTATATTCACTATACACAACTGGGAAAATGCCCCTTTCCTCCATCAAATCTTTAGCATCTTTAATCAAAAGCTGTTGTCTTTAACCTTTTTATAAGCATTTCAATAACTGTAAAATATTGTAAATGGGTTCAGTTTGTGGTCAAACTTTGATACTTATATTAATTTATGTACCAGTAACATTTAATGATTTCCTAGATTGGTCTTTGTCAAAATATAGCAGAACATGTAAAGATTCATAAGATATTTGTTAACACTTCACAATAAGGTTCGATAGTTAGCATTAACATGAACTAATAATGACCTGCACTTATACAGCATTAATCTTTGTTAATGTTAATTTCAACATTTATTAAAATCTTGTTAACATTAGTTCATGCATGCAACTAACAATGAACAGCTGTATTTTTACTGCAATACAGTAACAAATGTATTGCTCATGGCTAGTTCATGTTAGTTAATACATCAACTAATGTTAACTTATGAACCTTATTGTAAAATGTTACCGACATTTGTTTTTAATTAAGATGTGTAAATTTAAGTTTTCTTACCAATTATCATATTTGTGCATCAGTTTAAAAAAAATGGGACACCAATTTGCGTTTAAATCTCATTTAAAGACACATCTTTTCTCACTTGCATTCGACTGCTTAATTTTGAGCAATTTTGTATTTGCCTTATACCAGGACCTAACACATTCATACAATTATAAATCCAAGTAGGCAGCCCTATATGTAAAGCACTTTGGCCAACATGTGGTGTTGCGCTATATAAATAAATGTGATTGAATGCCCAATTTGTACCCTCTTCAAGGACCACTAAACCATTTTACACCAGCTGAAAAATATGGCCAAACCCCTCTAAAAACCAGTCTGAGCAGGTTGGCAGACCAGCAAAACCCAGACTTGGCTGGTTCAAGATGGTCTTTTCAGCAGACAGCGTGACTTTGTTTTCATGAGGAAAGCTGGTACAGTATAAGCTCATATTAGCTGGTACAGTATACGCTCAATAATAAACTAGAATAAGCATATGACACATGGTTGTTTGCATTCTTCCAGTCAGGGTGACATACTGATCTGCACACGTATTTCCACAGTAACCTTACACTGCAGTGCAGTATTCCTGAAGTGATGCTGAGCAGTCCATCGTGACAACAGAGAGCAGGTGTAAAGCCTCAGAATAGCACCAGCATTGTGGAGTGCAGTGTTAAAGCCTCTAAGTGCCTGTTGTCACTGTCAATGAGTAAGCTTTCTATAAATCTCACCCTACACACTTACTGGATCTGACACTAGTAGTTCAGTTGCCGTAACGTATATAAATGTACGTTTGGGGTCCGCTTTGGCACAGAGTTTACAGAGGCCTATATTTCGAGGATTTTACCACGCGCAGCCGGAGCAATAAGAATGGGCCAGTGCAGTTTAAGGACATCCGAGCAGTTTAACGAGCTCACGTCACTTACAACTATAAAGATGAGTGAAAAACGCACTCCTGGCATTCCGCTGGGGAAATGGCGAACGGACGTCTCTTGTGAAGCGGCCGCGGACAGACGACGCCGCGGTCACGGGCACGGCTCTGGACTAGTGTTTGTGGCAGATACAACAGGCGGGGTGTGGATTGATAAAACCATCGGAAGACAACGGTGAATCCGTGGATGTGAAGTTATGGTCGCTGCTGTTCTTGTTGCTCCCTGAAATCTATCCTGAGGATTTCTAAAGGTGACGCTGACAGTCAATAATCCAGTGCTGGAACTAGTATCTGGAAGGCTTGGGATGGTGATTCCTGATATCTGACTGAGGGAGAGATACATCCACTTTTTTTGTTTGGTTTCTATTTACTGGAATGGAAAGATTGAAAAATGTTTATCTGAAGACTTTTTCCAAGACGATTTATCATCAAATCTTCTTTTATAAATAGTTTTAACTGTGACTTCATGCCTGGTCATGGTCATGCATGTGGTCAGCTGAGAAAAGTAATGGGAAGCCTATATTTCTTTAAACTTGTTGTCATATCCCAGTCTCAGGGCAAACATTTATTTCATTTATTTTGCAGGAAGTTCAAGTTCCTTGCATGTCAATTGACATTATCTTTATTTTCTTTTAGGTCTTAAACTAAACAGTGAAAGATTTTTTTTTCCAGCCATGTTGAACATGACATTCTATGAAAGAGATGCAATTTAATTTATTTATCATGGAATATTTTTTTCCATTTAAATGTTTTGTACAGTGATGAATTCCACAGGCATTCTTAGCAGCATATCGTTTGGGAGGTGTCCTATGATACTTTGACCCAATATTTATACAGCTATGTAGATAAGCAAGATATAATACATCACTGAGTAACACAGGCAGACTCCATCTTAAGTAAACGCACATTTGCCAAGAGAAGACTGTAAGATACATTGGTGTTTGTAAAACATCAGACGTTTACAATGGGCCTTGCAGGATCCAGACACAAACCTGAAGCACGTATCCTCCTCTTAGGGCTTGACGGAGCTGGAAAATCAACTCTTCTTTACAAACTGAAATACAATGAGGACTTCCACACAGTTCCTACAATTGGATTCAATGTAGAAATGATCGAAGCCAAGAAGAACAGGGACAAAATCATCCTGACCGTGTGGGATGTTGGCGGTCAGATAAAGATGCGAGCTCACTGGAGGAATTTTTACCAAGACACAGCTGGAATTGTGTTCGTGGTGGACTCTTCTGATATTAAGCGTCTAGACGAGGCCAAGGGCGTCCTGGAACAGACCTTAAAGAGCGAGCACCTCAGGGGACTCCCGGTGGTGGTTCTTGCCAACAAGCAAGATATTGTAGGAGCTGCTACAGTAACAGAGATCACAGAGCAGTTTAACCTGAGAAAGAGTTGCAGTGAACGAAACTGGTTCATTCAGCCGTGTTCGGCGCTGACTGGAGCAGGACTGGTGGACGGCTTCAGACGAATGGCACACCAGGTGAAAAAGACACCTGAGGACAATAACATCAAAGAGACTGTGAAGTATATAAGATCAAAATCTGTTATGAAGAAATAGCCCACATGGTAATTGAATCACTTTTATGAAAGGTTGTGTATACTCTGACCAAATATAGTTGGACAGTTCATAATCATGTGCAACCAGGTTTAAATGAAAAATTACATTTGCAAGACACTGCAAGCTACCTTGATGTTATAAACAAATTCATGAATATAGAAACCAAGCCTTTGATATAAAGATACAAAATCTTTTTTAAAGAAATGCTTATGCAAACATCAAAACCTGTTAACTCACAGAAGTTACATCATGTTCAGTCTTGTGATTTGAATGAAAAATTAAGTTAAAAGGCACCATAAAAGCGGCTAAATGTTACCTTGATTTAGAATTCGTTAATATATTTATTGAAGTGCTGTGAAGTATAGTGTTCATATTTTATGTTCATTTTTTCTTTACTTTAGAACACAAGACATGTTCACATCTACAAAGTAATTAGTTCACTGATTTGAATGAGAAATTAGGTACCATAAAAAAAAGGTGCTAAATGTTACCTTCAGTTATAATCCATAAATGTATTTGTTATGGTTTATGCTGTGAAATAAAGAACTTACTTTTGTGCAAGTTTACTTTGTAAATCTATAAATTTAAAGGGTACCTATTATGGCATTTAAAATGTTCCTAATGTTGTTCTGGGAGTCCCCAACAACAGTTTTACATGCATGCAATGACAAAAAACACTTTTGTTGTCTTATAATATGCATTTATTTTTACCTGATTTGCTAACCGACTTCCTAATGATTCGTTTGACGACTCATTTTTCAAACCCCGCCTTTGCGTGACGCTAATCTGTGGTGATTGGTCAGATGACCCAGTCAGTTATTTTTCGCGTTAACCCAAAGCTTAAACATATTGATAAAGCACTGTAGTACTACAATACGCTCTATTCTTTATGACAACTCCAATAACAACGACAAACATTTTACATATTTCAAAAAACACACACACACAGCTTGGAGACCTAAGCGCTGAGCGTAACTGATAACACACACCACACACACACACACACAGCTTGGAGACCTAAGCTGCGTTGAGCGTAACTGACACACACACACACTTATTGAGCATGCTACAAAACCCTTAAAAGCAACAATTATTAACAGTACTTACAGGTTGTGATTCGGAGGATGAAGCCGATCCAAATAAACTTGGTACTGAACGTTCCTTCAGTATCAGGCGACTCGCGAATGCGAATCCACACTTGAAAGCATTTATGTTTGTAAAGGAATCGTCATTAAAATAACGCGAACACAGCTCAAGGTGGCTATACTTGTGTGGTATAGTTGTAAATATAAACTCTAGCCAGATTCTTCACATGCTCGTTCCTGGGCAGTGAAAAAAAAGTTCGCTTTTGATTCGCACTTCAGAACAGCTCGTCGACATGTTGTTTTCACTGTTTTCTGGCGCGTGTAATGAGTGGGCGTGTCTTATTCAAATAACTTGTACAAGTGACGTACGAAAGTTAGAGAAAATGCATCGTTCGTCTATCGATTCATATCAGCGACTCAAGAGTCGACTCTTACTTTTGAGAGACAATAACTTTGTATACGGTGAACTTTCATATTTAAAACTTTGCAGGATGTTTTCGTTCACTTAGATCTTTGTTACACACTACATGAAAGGTAATTTTCAAAATTCCATGATAGGTACCCTTTAAACAATTTCAGTCACATACTTTTTCTGTGACCGCAGCAGCCAAAGTAATGGTAAGGACCAAGACAAGATGTAATAAAACATTTATTTTTAGGAAAGGTCACATTGTCAGTTTCCATTTTTGTTCTTGCTCATTTTAAGTGGAAGGGTGGGTCATTATTCAAACCCGCTTCCCTCTTCTGAACCAAAAAGATCTGACACATTAAGGAACAGGCTGTCCTCTAATGGACGGAAGCTTCTAGTCTCCGGAGCGGTTTTAAATTCCAGCTCATCCGTCACGGGACTCATTTGGGTCAAGTTGAATAAGAACTCCGGCTCCTCTGTAACAGACGTGGAGAAGACCTCAGCTGGGCCGAACCGCGAGTGTGCAACTGACTGGGTGGTGGTTCCTTGCTTTGGGCTCAGAAGCAGAGGACCCAAGGTAGCAAGCTTCCAGTCTGCTACAAAGGGAGAAGGATGCTGATTGCCACATAGCTTGAATTAAGGAGTAGTTCACTTTTTAAAAAACTTTTGCTGATAATTTACTCAGCCCCATGTCATCCAAGATGTCCACGTCTTTCTTCAGTCGAAAAGAAATTAAGGCTTTTGATGAAAACATTCCAGGATTTTTCTCCATATAATGGACTTCATTGGGAACCAAACGGTTCAAGGTCCAAAAGACAGTTTCAGTGCAGCTTCAAACGATATCAGATGAATAAGGGTCTTATCTAGCAAAACGATCGGTTTAAAAATCATTTAAAAATTAAACAAAGTTTAAGTTTTATAAGCACAAATGCTCGCCTTGCTCTGTTCTGTGTTGAGCGTTCGTGACTGTCCTGTTCGAACTCGTTCATCAAAATTAACAAATCTTTTTTCGAGTCATGACTCGAAGGGTCCTAGATAAGACCCTTATTCATCGTCTGAAGTCGTTTAAAGCCCTTTGAAGCTACACTGAAACTCTCATTTGGACCTTGAACCGTTTGGTTCCCAATGAAGTCCATTATATGGAGAAAATCCTGGAATGTTTCATCAAAAACCTTCTTTTCGACTGAAGAAAGAAAGACATGGACATCTTGGATGACATGGGGGTGAGTAAATTATCAGCAAGAGTTTTTTTAAAAGTGAACTCCTTTAATAGATGAAAATTAAAAATAAAATAAAAATTCAAATAATGCAAACCTTTGTTCATGTCGGTTCCTCTCTTTGACTGTCCACCATAGGCATTAAATTGCCTTGACTGCATGAGAGCTTTATAGGGTTCCAATGACTGACCGGGTATCACTTCAAAGAAATCGGCAGGCCCAGATTTGCGTCCCTTTGGCTGCATGACAGGAGGGGCTTGTGTGATGCGGAAAGGCTTGATTTGTTCAGGCTCGGCCGCACCTTGTTTGGATGGCTCACAGCTGTTACACACCTCATCATTTCCATCCACAGACTGCCACCTGCAGAGTTCATATGGGTTCTTACAAAAAGCACCACTGATTGATATACCAAGACTTAAATATTTGAGTCAGTCATTACCTTCCATCAATAAAAGAACATGCTCGATTTTGAGCGCTCACAGAGTACGCAGCAGGGATGGCCTTTAGGTAACATGTGATGTACACCTGTTTCAAATAAAACCAGGAAGCAGAAATCTATATGACGTGAAAAATATTTAACAGTTTGTCCATTCAATGGGGTCCAATTTGCATTTCACAGACTGAAGGTCATTGAGGTTTAGAATGACATGATTCATGACAATTTAACTACACTACTCTTAAAACACTAGGCATCAAACACTTGACTTTGTAAATGGTTTCAGAGAAAAATCTGGGCATCATACACTAAATGACTGAAGATCAAACACTACAAGATTTAAATTCATTCTGAACAAACTCAAGCAGAAATGGTGATGCATGGCAAATGAAACCAATGAGCCCTTATACCAGCACAAAATAAACATGTTTTAGATCCTCCAACTGAATGGAACTCAATCCAAATCCATTTATTCATTTATATCTGCCAACTCTGCAGACTGGCATTTGGTATCGACTTTGTCAAGGCTGCAAATGTGGGTATAATTTTTTTTTTTTTTTTTTTTTTTTTTTTTAAACAAGTCACATTGTGTATTCCAGCTTTAAATTACAATATTTATTCTTGGGTAAACTATCCTTTTAAATCAATCTTAAAAGTTCTGCTCACCGAGTTGCTCGTCAACTTGTGGAACCTGAAGGCATCCAACAGTAGGTTTAACTTATTGCCTTCGCTCCTCTGCAAGAACTTGGAGTGGGAGTACGAACTCCTACTGTCTGAAAGACACCTGAAAGCAGTCTACATGATTAGAGAAGAGATCCATGGATATTAAATGTTCATGGAACCATGAAACATTAAGGCACAAAAGGTTCTTTAGATTAAAAAAAAAGAAGTTCACCGAAAGGTTCTTTGGGGAACCCTCAATTTTATTTTTTGAAAGCACCATTAATTTACACCAAACTGGTAGTTACAAGGCCAGGGCCCTGTTTCACAGACAGAACTTCGATTAAACCAAACTGGTAGTTACAAGGCCAGGGCCCTGTTTCACAGACAGAACTTCGATTAAACAAGGATTAGGCCTTAGCTCAATTACGGCATTTAATTAACTTTTTTTAAACATGCCTTACATTACTGGTGTGCATTCTTGAGACAAAACAATGGCACTGATTTACATTTTAAGATAAGTTTCTTTCAGTTAAGAATTGCAAGTCTTGTCTGTGAAACCAGACACAGGTTTTAAAGGAACAGTTTGATTAAAACTAATTGATGTAATAAGACTGCAAAGTCTGAATCAACTCACCCACGATAATCTACAAAGGAATATTTGATGTCATTGGCATCAAAGTTGAATGTTGGTGTAGCCACACACCAGTCAATAAATAGAAGTAGGGGCAAGTGATTGGCCAAGGTAACTGATGCTTGAAGGTGTATCGCATCCCCGAGAAAATAGACGTTTGAGCCCCTCTCATACTGCCAGTCATCTTAAAAACAACGAAATAATGATAAATAATTCTGAAGGCCAACGTGGCAACTTTAAATAACTACACCAACTAAACTTTACCACTCATCAGTCGGAGAGCAAAGTCCAGATAATCTGTGGATGAAACCGTGGAAGCAAATGGAACCCAAGCAGGCGCAACTGCCGCACTGTCGACATTATACCGCCTTAAAAGAAATTGAGAAATGAAAAATAATGTTAAGAGCTCAAATCAGTCATTAACTAATCCGTTTGGTCAGCTTACCTCTGGAATTGGCACTGAACAGGTATGACCACACCCTCCTGGCGAAGCACACCATCAGGAGATGGTAGAGGAGAGTACACAAGGACATTTGAATACACCAGAGAGTCACCAGTTACCTGTGAGAAGACAACATTTACCCATGAGCCTGGTTTCACAGACTAGTCTTAGTTTAAACCAGGATTAAGCCTTAGTTCAATTAGGGCATTGGAGTAGCTTTCATAAATGGGTCTTAGAAAATAACTGGTGTGCATCTTGAGACAAAAACAATGGCACTGACTGACATTTTAAGTGCATGTCAGTGCAAGTTGATGTCAGTTAAAAATGGCTCAAACACGCATTTTAGTCTGAGACTAGACTTAAGCCTTGTCTGTGAAACCAGGGAAAGAGTTTGTAACAAACCATTTAAGCCCACTAGTAGCATTACTGGTGTAGCTCAGGTTTGGTTTATCAGATCACAAACCAGCCAGTAACAATGTCAGCCCAGATCTGGTACGCGTTGAATCCACATGTACCAGATGAGGCCCGGAATTGGGCCGAACATATGTTGCTGTCTAGGAAGTAAACATTCCCGTTTACACCGGTCCACTTTCAAACACTTCGGATTTATTAGAGGGAAGGCGGGTCTATGTGTGGGTAAACATATGGACTTTTTTGATCTCAAACAAATGGACTAAATTAGCTCACAATTCACATGTGAACACGACCGGAGATAACAAAAACATAAAGAGAGCATTAGCTTTCGTTTCTGCTCTGACACCCACAAGATCTTGCCAAAACACAGAATGCCTGTTAAAAAAAAAAAATCAGGAATGGGGAGAGAACATTGTGCTTGGTACGTTTTTCATCCTCAAACCAACTTAAACAACAGACAACCAGAAATTGTTCAAAAACTTACAGCTAGTTTGGTTCCACAATCTTTGAAATAAGCAATTATGGTTAACACTAATTCTCCAGTTTGCACAGCTCCACATGATGAAGACATTGCAGGACCCAACCACAGCTCCTCCGCGTAGACAGGAAACCCGCGGCAAACAGGTCCGCGTTCATCACGACCTCGATCGCTTCATCATGGCATAACACGGACACTTTTTTCTGACGTTGTTGTGGAACAGGGTCGTTTATTTTAGGCAGACTTTCAGGAATCGCTGCCTGAAACTGACTGTTCAACTGCTGGTTTGCCGAAGACCATCCTCCTTGCTGGAATGTACGAGGATACATGCGAGGATAACATTCAGTGCGGAATGATATCATAAGAAAGACCGTTATCCACCACATTAAAGTGCAAGTCAGCCACATCACGCTTGCTAAATAATTATATCACACACAAAACCGGCTTCTCGAACATGCAAAGGAAAAACCGTGTTGGACGTATTTATGAAAAATGCAGTAACTACTTTATCGCTCCCAAATCACCTACACCTGATTTCTATTTATTCAGGCCAATTAGGTTCCATGCATATATTTATAAGCAATTATTGTGAGCTGACGGACCTGTGTCGAGGATATCGGGACGTGGCGTGTTTTTAAAATACGAATAGCCTATATTTTAAATCTGATGAAAACTAACATTACATCGAAAAGGATTTAGCTAAAAATGTGAATGTTGTGCGTTTTAGATTTGTACAGCTTTTAATCTTCACATGGAGTGTGACAAATGAACTTTTAAAAATACAAATATTCAATGTGAACTTCAAATAATCGAACTACAACATTAAAAATAAGTTTTAGGTGGGGTACAGGATGTCACATAGCAAGATAGTGCTTGCAACACCCTGACAACTATTTTATGTAAAATATGAATAAACACAATGCCTGCCAAAACACCATGTCATTTTGTGTGGTATAGTCTCTTAAAATTATTCAAAATTACTCCGAAAAAATGGCACAAAAGCTGTTATTGGGACGGTACCATTTAGGTACCAATGTGTGCCTTTCATGTACTAATATGCACTCTGTATGTACAAAGATGCGTCTTTTTAAAGTGTACCACCCTAGTAACAGCTTTTGTACCCTTTTCCCCTGAGAGTGTATATTCACAAACTATTAAACAAATGAGTGAATTTCATGTTGTTGTTTTTTTGGTTATCAAGTTAACATATCCTGAGTAAATCTTTCACAGCAAGTATTAAAACAATAGAGACATGTAGAAATCAATGGGTTTATTTGGGGTTATAAAAAGTCTAAGGCAGAGAAGACAGAGAAATAGACTACAATGTTAAAAGGCACAATAAATTACTAAGTTTCCTCTGCTGTGCCACATAAAAAATACAAAAGCCTTCCCTCCACAAAACTGGAGCGTTGTTTATCACTCATTAAGGCAGACTTTTTAGTTTGAGATCTTCAAACAGAAATCTGAAGGTTGTGAAAGAGTAAAACACAAGTTGAGATGTTTTAAAAAAAGTTTCTTGTTCTACAATGAAAATTTGAGAAAGAAAATGCACCATAACAGACAAAGCAGCCAGATTGGCAAAATCCTTTCAGTTCTTATTTCGGTGTTTATGGCATGAGGTATTAACTGGCAAGTGGACAGCTTTTGTGCTGTTGCTTTTTCAATTACACATCATGGCAGTGGTTTTCTTATTTTCCCCCCAGCAGAATTGTCACAGGAACAGGAAAAAAAGCCTGAGAAGACATATTTTAATTGTTAGTTTCAATTTTGTCATTTTTAAGCTTTTAATCAAATGCAATTTGAAAATCATCCTTACCAACAGCAGACGGGATGGACCCTCACAAGAAGGAGCAAACTTTCTGTGTCCTGAAGGGGTTGGTGCTTGAAGACACACCGGTCAGCAGCGGATCCTGAACGGCGTTTTGAATGCAGAACTGCTGAAGTTCTGCGGCCGCCTGAGAAACCTAATGGCCAAAATTACACAACAGGTCACAAACGTCTGGAAACTGTAGAAAATATTATTCACAATCAGCTGCAATGCTAAATACAAGCTCATACTAACAGAATGAAACATTTGAAAATGGATGTAATAGAGTAGTGTGTATTGCTTGCGTATTTTTCTTGTATATAAACAAGGGAGAAAATATAAATATATAACTACATTTTTTTTTTTTAGATCTAAGGTAATCATTTATCTAAATAATAAAATCAGATTAAAATAAATTAAATTTGTAACTTATTAAAACTAATTTTGATTCAAATACATAGAACCGTACTACAGAGAATAGGGAAAATTATCAGCATTAATTGGGTCGTTATACTTTTGAAAACTATAACTGCCTATTAAATTTTAGGCCTGGGGTGCCTCACATTAGGATGATCCTTTTGGGGGTCCATGGGATCTGAAAAATTTAAAACCTCTGTTCTGGATAAACAGAGCCAGTTAGCCATCGTAGCTAGCTAGACCTGGTATAAAGCAAATATTCAGTATTTTTCCACCGAATGACTTATTAATATCCATTTTGTTTAGTAGATATTTGTACTACTTCACTGGAAAAATAAAACTATTTAAATAAATCATCCGAGAAGCCGATAAAACAAAAGCTAACGGGTTCCAGGTCCACGCCCAAGCTCAACCCGGCTGCTAACTCACTAGCTTCAGTCTCATCCGTGATTAGCTAAACCGCTAACACAAACCAACCGACCTTTACTCTGTTGATGTTTGCTTCGAAGCGCAACTGCTGAACAACTTTCTTCATCGCAACGATGCTTGATGAGCCCGACATATTGTCTGATGATATTTCCAAACGATGTGCTACAGAGAGAAGACAAAAGTTGTATGTGGGCAGTTTCCGGTTTGTTTTAGTCCGGAAGTGTGCACTAGTGAAAAGAGTCAATTCGAACCCATGTTCGAACCCTACTATGGCGAAGGCTACACTTATTAATATTAATAAGGCTTTCAGCATACTGTGATAGGTTCATGCGTTAGCTGCTGTACAGCCATTCAACAAATCAGTTAAGGTTACTGGGCGAACGTAATTAATATTCATGATCTAATTATTCGTATTGGACATCAGGACTCACAACAACATGCGCCACCTGGTGGCGATTAAATGCAATACACTGCAGACACAGTGTTTTTTCTCGCTTCTGCTTCTTTATATTTATTTTGTAATAACCTCTTTATATATTTGTCACCCACCCTTAATGACGCTGTTTTATGACTAGAATGCTGTAAATATTTTAATGCTCCTCACGATGTAGTAACATGTATAACAAAACTGAAATTATTATGGAAACAAGACAGTCCAATAAAATGCGTCCTAGACTAAGTCTTCATAAGATTGGTTTGTCTTATTCACAAAGCACAATTGATTGGTAGATCTTTCAAAACAATTCCCCCCACAGCAACCTTTGAAGTAGCCTACTATATAGGCCAGTCCCCATTTCCAATCAAAACACTTTGGATATCACCTCAGATATTTCATTTGTTTCATGATCACGTTACTGCTGTTTTCGCTGAATCTTTGCTTTGAATTTTCCCTGTCTTTATTAACCTGTTCACGATGTTTTTCTATCCTACGGTGCTCAATCATCGTACTGGGTGCTTTGCCACGATATGGTAAGTTTTCATTTCTTTTTCTTTCCGAGAGTTGGGCCTATTGACTGTATGAGAAGGTGTTGCATGAAGGATACATGTTATAATCTGTCAATTTAAAAGGTCTAATCCTAAAACTGAGGCATAGTTATTAATATCTAACCAAATATATAAATACTTATTCAGGTTGGCGGCCACTAAAGGACGAAAGATCAGTCGGAGAGATATGCTTAAAGTCAATGTCCAGCGCACCTGGTTAGTAGAAGCCTATCCTTTCTACGAAATGAAATAAATAAATTACAATATTTTTTTTTTTTTTTTTTTATTATTATTTATGAAGGGACCATGCACAATTTTTAACATAAAATTTCCATTTCATGTATTGTACCGGATTTAGCCAAAGGCTATTTTTCATCCGTAGTCCCACAGACAGGACAAAGTCAAAGTTTCTACATGATCGCTTTTAAAGACAAAAATAACGTTTTTGTATTACTATTATTATTGAATAAAATTAATAATAATAAAAAAATGAATGAATGGATTTCTTCTCAAACAGTGATGACATCATGGATTACGTGTTAGTCAGAGTCCCGCCCCCCTGGCAGGATTGCCCCGCCCCCGGTTCTCCCTGTACCTGTCCTCTCAGCTGCAGTATGGAGTGGTGCTGGTCTACCACAGACAGTGTGACTTTTTGTTAGGTGGGCTGGGTCCATTTGTCAAAGATATAACATATAACGCAAGAATGCTTTTAGCTGTTTCGACTTCATATTTATCCTTTAGGTTGACCTAATGTGCCCATTTGATAGTTTTGTGTTTCTCTTACCTGTGTGCTTTTCTCAGAGGAAACTCAGGGGGCAATTGATAGACTGGTCCGCCTTAACCGGAAGGCTAACATTGATTTGATGGATGAAGAATCCAGGTCAGGCACTTTTTCATTTCTTAAGACACGTTACATTATGAGCCTCCTTCATGTTGTCATGGAGTCAGATGAAATATCAATAGTGCTAATGCAGATGAATGGAACCATTATGTCTGATGATGAACGTTGTCTGTGTTCGTTTAAGCAATGCCCTTTAGATTCAATACTTCAGATTATTTACATTTGTATTTATTAGTTTAGTTAGCAGGGACAGTGCATTTATAAACATAATTGTAACTGTGTAATAATTATTTTTCATCTGTAATCCCTGGACAGAATGTCACAGCATCAGCCTGAAAACAAAAAGCTTAAAATTAACATTGAGCAAAAACACCTTTTGCAACCCATTCTAATTGGGCTTTTTCAAGTCAAGGTTAAAAGCAATATTGAAGTACAGTTTTAAATCCAGAATGTTTGTGAGAGCAGGAACAGGACAAAGATTGAAAATATGAATGAAAAAGAGATTCAGAGCTTGATGCGTATAAGATGTGTTTAACATCTACAGTTTCCTCCTCTTTCCTTTCAGGCAGAGTCACATGATCCCTGATGCTGCTGCGCTGTTTGATGAAACCGGGGGGGCGAGGGATCCGTTCTTCGGGGTTATGCAGAGCGGGTACAGCCTGCCGAGTCCAAGCAGCCTCTTTCAGGTGCGTCGTAACTCACAATTTCAAAGAAACTCTAAAGTTCTGCCATAAAGTACATTCAAAAGGTGGCGGCCAGTAGGATATCTTTTAAGGAAATACGTTTATTCAACAAGGAGGATGCATTAAAGTGATCATAGTGACAGTAAAGACTCTTATAAAGTTATAAAAATTGTAGGCCTATAATGGTTTGACAACAATATTGAGCAGCACAACTATTTTCTTCATCAGCAAATTCATCATATTAGAATGATTTCTGAAGGATCGTGTGACACTGAAGACTGGAGTAATGATGCTGGAAATTCAGCTTTGCATCACAGGAATAAATTACATTTTAAAAACAGTTATTTTAAATTGTAATAATATTCCACATTATTACTGCATTTACTGTATTTTATCTGTATTTTAAGCAAATAAATGGACCCTTGGGGAGCTTTTCAAAAATATTTCAAAAAATCTTACTGACACCAAACTTTAACAGGTAGCTTAAATTCTAGGTGTTGTTCATTATTTTATAATTGAACAATGAAGTGAAGTCATGTGTATTCTAACCTGTCACACTGTGTCTCAGCGAACGGAAGAGGTTTCACCAGAGCATGTCTCGCCCGCTAGAGAAACAACACCACCTTCAGATGGTGAGCACACTATGGGAATTTACAGATAATACGCAGCAACAATAAAGAAGGATATAGAAATGTAGGTGTATTTTTAAGCTCTTTGTTTCTCCTCTAGGCATCACAGCCAGTCAGGAGTCCATCACTCTGACAGAAAGAGAGCCAGTCTTCATGCCTGAGCCAGAGGTACAGCTGTCACTCAGTCACTGAGTGCCTGAACGCCAGTTGTGTGTCTCCCCAGTGACGTCTCTCTGTTTCCTCAGTTTGAAGGAGCAGATCTGCTGGAGTCCAACCTGGTGGAACTACTCCTGGAGCAGCCCGAACACTTTCTTGAGCGTGAGTCAAGGCTTTCACTCGAACCCAGAATTGTGCATGTGCCAGATGAAGATACATGTCCCGGTCATATAAAAAAACATGCAAGAACATGCAATGATGATATTTTAGCCCCAAAAAATAAATAAAATAATAATAATAATTACATATATATACATTTACATTAATACATTAATGCACAAATAAAGAGTAATATTTATATTTCATAAGAATGTGAAATATTTATACTTCATTGTAGTTTTTTTGTGCTGGCTTTAAACTATGCTCATTTAAATAAATAAAAAATATTAAAAGAAATTATAATTAAAAATACTATGTAAATTGTTAAGTGTTTATACTTCAATGTAGCTTATTGTGCTGGCTTTAAATGGTGCCTTTTTAAATATTTTTTTAAAAATAAATAAGTAAAAATGCTATATAAAATGTCAAGTATTTTTACAAGTTTTTTTGTGCTGGCTGGCTCATTTAAATTGAAAAAATAATAATAATAATGAAAAAGGGTAAAATAAATGTCTAGTATTTATACCTTTGTAGTTTTTGTGCTGGCTTTAAATTATGCTCATTTAAATAAAAATATATATATATAATTAAATAAAAAATAACTAAAAATACTATATAAAATGTCAAGTATTTAAACTTCATTGTATCCTTTTGTGTTGCTTCAAACTATGCTCATTTTAAAAAAATATTCAAAAATTAATTATTATACTTAAGTATAAATAAATTGAGTGTTTATACTTATTTGTAGCTTTTTGTGTTTACTTAAAACTATACTAATTTAAATGAAATTGTCATGATTCTGCCTTAGTATCATTGATTTTCCCTAGTCGTGAGGCAGGATCATGACAGAATCATGTTTTGTGTACAAGCACATGGCTTGTTTGGGCCATGTGCTTGTGTTGTCTCGTCTTGTAACCCCGCCCCCTTGTCTTGTCATTAGTGTTCCCCTTATAATCCCTGTGTGTTTGCTGTCCTGTGTCGGTTCATTGTTTGCTGTTTGAAACGGTTTGAATCTGTTGGAAACTGTTTATACTTGACGTCGTCTTACGTCGTGTTAGTCATTGTTATACTTACCTGTGAGTACCTTGTGAGAGTCTTGTCTAGTGTTATTTTTGATCCTGTTTCTGTTGTTAGTTTATAGTCTAGTTTGTCAAGTGTTAGTCTAGTTAGTCATTCCTGTCCCTGTCCTGTTTTGCCCCCTCGTGGGTTTTGTTTTCTCTGTTTTTTGTCAATAAATTAACGTTCAGTGTCAATTACCGTCTGCGCCTGGGTTCTCCTTCCACCGTCATAACAGAAATAATGTATAATGTATAATTAATGTAAAAAAACATGTACAAAAAGACTCTTTTGTTATTGCAGTAATAAGAATCTAATAAGAATCAACATTAAGAATAATGAGGCAACCCAAAAATAAAACATCCACATCTGTTATGGTGATAATGATAATTTGTTGATGTCAGGTTTGGTGAGATTTGCCCAAACACTGATTATGAGTCAGTGCTCAGTTCATGTGCTTTTATCTCTGCGCTTTCTATCATGTTGTGTCTTAGAAACATTATAAATCAGTTTTAGGTTTCAACTTGAGAAGGGACTGTGTTTTGCAGGTGAAGATGAGAGGCAGCTGGAGATAGACAGAGAAACAGAGCAAATAGAGAGAGAGCCAGAAGAGCTGAGGATGCCTGATGAAAGAGAGCAAGAGAGAGCAGCACTTGAGAGAGAGGCAGCAAGAGATCTGACAACATCAGCCTCTTTAGATCTGTATGTTTAGACAAATACACTTCAGAATCTTCCTCTTACGCTTTTAAGTACGCTTTCAGTAAACAAAAGATACTAAAAATAAAAAACTTCCCATTCTTGAAAAAAAAGCTTTTAGGGTTAATTGCTTTAAAGTCCCCATGAAATCTTGAATCCAGAATCTCTAGTTTTCACCTTGGTTTGTCCATAGTCAGGGCTGCACTGTTAACACTATTTTAATTGTGGTCATGATTTCTACAAAATCGCTATAGTCGTAATCATTAAATATATCATTTTTGATTTCATATTTCAATTTTACTTTATCTTTATCTAACCCTGCCTCCACAAGCTTGATGTCAAGTGATTAATTTCCACTGTCAGAAATTTTCTTTTAAATGGATAAATTTTCCGACCAGACTTTGATGATTTGAAACACCAACAAACATGTTTAGCGACCTCCACTGCGATATTCTGCTCAAATGATATTCTGTCTTTCTTCACAAAAGGCTATTTTCTGTGAATAAATCTGCGATCAAACCTTCTCAGTAGCTGTTTCCATCCACCTATTTTTATGCAAGTTTTGGGATATTGCATAAAAAAGCTGGATGGAAATGGCAAGAAGCGCATAAAAAACGTATGCTCTCAATTGAGGCGGGTGATTTTTTTTATCCGATAAGAAGACATGCGCAGAAACTACAATTGAAACACATTTACTGAATAAATTAACCTGTCAATTTGCAATGAATTGCATTCCCAAACACCAGCATCCGGACGCAAGATAACATGACAGTGTTTATTCCTTTTCCCTTCTTGCTCTGAGACGCAAGTCATTTATGATGGAGGAAAAACAGCCAGATGGCTTTCCTGATTATAGCAAATTCCATTTTTATTACAGATGTTTTGATTATTTCACTGTTTTAGCTTTTGAGAGAAGCTTCTTAAGGTGCCAACTTTCATAAGAGCATGCGTTAATGTAGCCTATAATAAATCAGGAAACTACACTGTAACAAATTATTTTTTATACAATTTTGTATCTTTTGTCAAATCAATTTAGATAATTAATGTGGTTCAGATTACAGGCTATTTTGAGTTTCTATAGATTAAACCAATCTCCTTCATTGAATTAACTTATTTTTTTTATTTCAATGAACTCAACATTTTAAGGCAACCATGCAACTCACTTTTAAGTTAAAGTCAAATAAACCCTACGTTTGAGATGACGTTCTCTTGATTTGTGTTTATGTGGAAGTGCAATAATTCTGATGAAATTTAAAAAGAAATTTCTCAAATGACAAGCGTGATTAATAATTGCGATAATAACCGTGATTGTCAGTTTAACTGTTATCATGCAGCCCTATCCATTTACAAGCTGTCAAGTGTAGTTTTATCTGGCAATGACATGCATTTAAAGCTATTAGAAAGTCAGTTGCTCTTTAATATGTTCAGCCCCTATTTCATGTTTTAAAATCAAATGCATTAAAGTAACACCAAGTAAACTTTTCCTCTTCGGTCGCCCTACTGGTTGGAAACGAAATTGTCCATTACCGCTGTCGTAAATAATCTAGCCTACCGTCGCACCACCTCGCTGTTTACCCAGCACCGGCTTTAGAATGAACGATGTCCACAGACAAGGTAGAGTATGTTACATGATTTCATGAAAGGATGATGTATTGCGACATCAGAAACAAAGAAAAACGAAATAATGACTATTGTAGCGCTTGACGTAAAGCAGTCGAATTTTGTAGTTCTTTTTGTGGTCGGGTTACTACCCGAAACCCGAAGTTACATAGTGCCAGTAAAAGCGATACAGACCCCGTCAGGCTATGGCAGACGTGCCTTTCACCCTGTTACGACTTGATGAACCACTAATAAGATTTTGGAAACATTATTTTAAGGTAAACAATGTTACATAGTGTTGCTTTAAAATACTCTCCTTCCATAAATGTTGCGTCTGAAAGGAAAACTCCTACAAATGCATATGCAATAAAGCCAGATGGAAAAATAACCCTGTCCACATCTTTTCAGCGCAAATTTTTCTCTCTAGTCTTTAGTAAATCCTGACAGTTGTTACACCGGTTTAAAAACACCAAAGTTATGCTCTAAGATTATGATTTCCCAGGGCACAAATCACTGGCGCATCAAGCCAGGAAGTCCTTCTGCCTGAGGAGGATTTTGGGCTTCCCATGGAGATGCCTGTGTTAGAGGAAAGAGAAAGGACGCCAGTATCCGAGTCTGTACCCATACCATGCCCTCCGCCCATCGAAGAGGAGGAAATGGCCGCTGAACCCGAGAGGGAGAGGGCGGCGAGAGAGAGGAGCCCTCTTCTTCAGGTGTGTTAGGATGTGAGGTCTGTCTTGATGCTGCATTAAAGCATTTGACACATTTGTCATCAAGCCATCTGTCCCTCTGTCAGCCTGCTGTAGTGAGGCCTGAATCTCCTAAAGGGAAGAGGAAGAGGAGGAGACAGCTGCTCTTCATCGATGAACATACACAGATATCTCAAGAGGAAATGAAGGCCCGGATTAATAATGCGGAGACAGAGACCAGGCCTTTGGTAAGTCCAGAACAGTCTGTATTCTTCAAGTCAGCATTATTTTTGTGAAAAACATAATTTTTTTTTCCTCCTAGGCGACACTCATCAAACCACGCTTTGAAATAAAGGCTGCTAAAGAACTGCTCGGGAACCCTTGCATGAGTAAGTCGGTGAATATCCAACTTAATACAGTCATATTTCACCCTAAAATCATAATGTTGTTTTTAAAAGAAACTAATGGATGCATTAAATTGAACAAAAGTGACAGTATATGACCTTTATGGTTATTTCATGACAGCTTCCATGATATTCACTAAATCATCCTAAGCTTTATCCATTTCTACAGTCAGTGCTAAAGCTAAAGCACATATTATTGACAGTTTAGTGTTCTGCTTTCTGCATAGGCCTTCCATCTGAAATCCTGGCGCTATGGAAACAAGCCGCGGTCGTGAGGCCTATCCCTCCATCCTGGCCGCGCTGGGACGTTCCCGCAGCTGAGGAGATGCCAGAGAGAGAGGAGGAAAGACCAGAACCAGCAGAGAGAGAAGAGGAAAGACCAGAACCAGCAGAGAGAGAAGAGGAAAGACCAGAACCAGCAGAGAGAGAAGAGGAGAGAGAGCTCAGCTCAAGAGAGGTCTACTTCCACTAACACTAACTATTACATTTTAAGATGTAACTCATCCCACACCATTTGTGTTAATATTTGAAAGGGTTAGTTCACCCAAAAATGAAAATTCTGTCAGTAATTACTCTCCCTCATGTTGTTCCAACCCCGTAACACCTTCGTTCTAGCCTGACTTCATCATACTCATATTCTAGTCAGAATGTGAGTCTGATACTGCTCCATAGGGCTTTGATTATGAGGCGTGTCTTAAAGCAACACTATGTAACATTGTTTACCTTAAAATAACGTTTCCAAAATCGTATTAGTGGTTCATCAAGTCGTAACAGGGTGAAAGGCACTTCTGCCATAGCCTGACGGGGTCTGTATCGCTTTTACTGGCACTATGTAACTTCGGGTTTCGGGTAGGAACCCGTGCACAAAAAGAACTACAAAATTCGACTGCTTTACGTCAAGCGCTACAATAGTCATTATTTCGTTTTTCTTCGTTTCTGATGTCGCAATACATCATCCTTTCATGAAATTATGTAACATACTCTACCTTGTCTGTGGACATCGTTCATTCTAAAGCCGGTGCTGGGTAAACAGCGAGCGTGCGTGCGACGGTAGACTAAATTATTTACGACAGCGGCAATGGACAATTTCGTTTCCAACCAGTTGGGCGACCGAAGAGGAAAAGTTACTTGGTGTTACTTTAACCGAACCGGGAAAAAAATAAAACTCTGCACTCAATTGGCTAGACCTACAACCAATCAGAGCAACGCAGTAAGTGACGTATGTTGAGCGACGCATAGTTGTCAACAGAACTCAACTGCACGCACTCTTGAAAAAGTTTTTAAAAAATAATGAGTGTTAACGATCTTTGCCGGTGTTGCAAAAAGAACTTAAGGATTCGCGGAGTACTTGCAAACACGAAAAGAATTTTTGAAAGAAATACGTTTGATGACGTGATGATTACGTAACTGCAGATCATCTGTCCATCATCGTATAAAGCCCGCCCTGGCAATTTGATTGGCCCGACGATTTCTGAACCGATCATAATTACTCCTCAATGGATCGAGTCCAGACCGAACTTCCCGACCAAAAAATGTTCGGGCTGGCATCCAGGCTACCTTTATTTTTAAATTATTTATTTATTTTAATATTGAATGTATATGATTTATTATTATTCGCGTTCCATCAACTCACAAACCCCCTGCAGTTCCCTCACAAATCACCAGGGAATTGTGAACCCCAGTTTTGGGAAACCCTGTCTTGGGTGCACATTGTGCGATTTTGGCTACGATTTGGCTGTCTGAGACAAATTTAGCAAAACGTAAAAGATTCCTCTAAAGATTCAATTAGTTTGACATGTTCACCGACAGACGATTAATGACCGTTGCGATCAAATTGTTTACCTCCGACGAAATTCAAGCAGTGTCAGAAGATTTGACTCACAGTCCTGCAGTGTGACTTCTACGACGACCTTTTTCAAAACAAATCATGACCCGAATTAACGTTAGAGATTTCTTTGTAGCCACCATTTCAATTGTTCACCGAACGTGTCATTGATTGATGATGTAAAACTCCAGACAAGTTTTCTTGCTTGCGTTCGTTTTTAACGCGTCTTGACTGTCGTACAGTCTGACATCAATGACAACTGAGATCTTACAGTGTGACATGGCTTACTGCGAGGATCATGTTCGTACAGTCTGACAAGCAACAATCGTAAAGGACGATAATAAATCGCACACTGTGCACCCGGCTTTAAATCAGTGCTACACAACCACCTAGCAACACCTTAGAAACCACATATCAATGTGCTGACAACCACCCAGAAAACTTTAGCAACACCCTAACAACCAGTAGCCTGAACCAGTGCCAGTAAAAATCAAAAGTGTAGAAATTGACAAATATTCCAAAAATAAATTAAAGATTATAGTTGCCCAGTTTAGTAAATCTGGCCCCTAGTCTATTATTGTTAAAACTGTGTCATCCAAATGGATGGATATTTTATATGTATTTCGAATGCATAAAACTTAAGTGTATAACAAGTGGTTCTGTTTTAGTGACTGATCTTTTTCCCTGCATCCTTACTACTGTAGATTCCCAGAGAAATGGTGGAGTCTGGCCTCCTCCAGCAAGAAACACCAGGTAAAATATCAGTACATTAAATTAGAACAGATCAGCCAGAACATTAAAGCACCTGCCTAATATCATGTAGGTCTCCGCATGCTGCCAAAACAGCTCTGATGCCTCGAGGCATGGTCTCCACAAGACCTCTCAAGGTGTCCTGTGGGATCCGGCACCAAGACATCAGCAGCAGATCCTTTAAGGTCCCGCAAGTTGTGAGGTGGAGCCTACATGGATCTAGTTTAGCCACTATTTTTTCTTTTTGCTTGCCAATTTTTTGCTGGTTCCAACACATGAAATTCAAGAACTGTGTAAGCTGCTTAATATATCCCAGCCCTTGTCAGGTGCGGTTGTAAAGTTAAAATTTTAATGAGCTTTAATGTTGTGGCTGATTTTCTCAGATTACAGTTGATTGACCTCTATTTCAATAATGACTGGCATGTTTTGAAGGGAGGGAAAGAAAGAGAGTAACAAGTTTAGCTGCTACAGAATGTTAATTTTTCGTTGTATTTCCAGCCTCTTGGTCATGTTGGAGACACCAGACAAGGATTCTTCTCCACTCGAGACACCTGAGATGAGACGGTGAGAGAAGAGATGGTAAAAGAGAGACAGAAAGTGTGAGATGGAAGTAGCTGTCGCTCTCTTTAGAGACTGGTTTGACACGTGCGAGTTTCACACTCAGTCGCTGCATAATTGCCTCTGAATAATTACTTCTGCTTTCATGGGTTTAGATCCCCTGTTCCCGAAATTCAGTTCGGTCTAGAGGACATCCCAGAGGAGAGAGTGCCAGTGTTGGAAGATATTGCAATGGATGTTGAGGAACAATTAAGGTAAAGCTTGAAACTGTCTGCTTATTTTTTATGTCAATGTAAAAAAAAAAATTATAATAATTACACTATTGTGTTAATATGACATCTATCAAGTGTATTCAGTATATGCACTTTTGTCATTTATTTAAAAGTTATTTATAGTATTATTGAGTAGTCATATCACATTTATTTATATAGTGCTTTATGCAAGAGATTCAGAACAGCTTCACAGTAATAAACTGGAAAATAACAGTAAAGTTCATTAGTTATGAAGCAAACTCAAGCAGCTCTACAGAAAGCAATAGTGTCACGATTCAGCTCAAATCAGTTCAATGTTGATTCAGTTCAGTTCAATAACAGTGTAGATGTTGTAGAGTTAGTCAATTATGAAATTATTTCTCATTATCATTATCCAGCAAGTTTTGTCCTGTAGTGTCAGTGCAGTCAAATCAATATTATTACTGAATATTAGGTTACTATTATTGTAATATTATTACTGAATAGGTCTTTTAAAGCTTTACAGATTCATATATTATTTTATGATTATTAAATTGTTTTGCTTTGTCCACTTCAGTGGATTGTTACTCTGAACACATTTCTAATGTATTTTTCTTTCTTCTGTTGAAGGCCGCAGGATGTCATTGAAGATTTGGTGACCTTTCACTCTCTGCTGCCCATTCAGGCCAGCCGTAGAATTGTTGCCCAACTCTTTTGGGAATTGCTAGGTAAGATTGTGGCAGAGGATTGAAGCCTTGTTTATACATTCACCTTGCTAAAACGGATCAGGCGTTTATACTTGACGCGCTCGCCGTTGTACTATTCTTTTAAATGACAGGGGGCGACTCTGGGTAATTGTCCTCTAAACCATCAGGAAGCAGTTTGTGAGAAGAATGTTGAATGTGACGATGTTTGTTTTTATTACACTTCACCAATCCCACGCTACAAAAGAACCAAATAATCACGTTAACCCCGATAAACCTTGAGATTATTACTTGTGACATTACAAAATATATGGATATGAGAACATAATGTATAAAACTAAATAAACAACAATCAATAAATGATTTCATTGGGCATTTTCATTTAATTTCATTAACATTTCTATTAAACATGGACCTTTATTTTCTTTAAAAGGCTTATTTCTGCCAGGACAGGTGTACCTGCTCAGCCAGAATCGCCATCTTCGGAAAGCGGAGCCACGTGCAAAAGTTACAAAAAATGTTGTGCACACCGCCAAGCGAAATGGGGTCTCATGAAAAAATGAACATAATGAAATTATGAAACCAAGGGTTCGCCTCAAAAATTGGGAGCAATTTTCCCGGTGGGATGGTCGACTTGTGGGCCAATTAATGAAACCAATTTTATTTTCAACACACAAAGATTTAAATGGAGAAAATCACCAGCTAGAGGACAATAATGGTGTGAGAAGGAACACCACGATTAACAAAATAAATATAATCAATTGCTCCCCTTAATTTATTGAAAAGTTCAGTCGCCTGGTAATTAATGCAGTCTTGTCTTGTGTTTACAGAGCAAACGGTTGCAAGAGAGGTAGGAGTGCGACAGGACGAGCCGTATGGTGACATCATCATTTCACAGCCATAGATAGATCGTAAACCGATGATGACTTGCCATTATTCTCAGAAAAAACTGGTATGACTTTTTAAATCAGTGTTCATGTTTATGAATTTTTAAACAACTAAAAGTCCTTTAGTTGTATTAACATGTTAATGTTATTGATGTTTTAATGGATTTTTGTCATTGTTTATTTAATATTGTGATATTTTGTAATCTATGATAAACAAGTTTCGTCTTTTTAAGAATGAAATTAACTCAACTTTTCAATGTTTTCTATATTATTCTGATGATACCATGTTTGTTACAATACTCCTATTTTTATCATATTATTAAATGTTGTTCTCTGTGTTGTAGCATGAGGCATCACAAAATATACTTTTCTTCTTTTATTACAAACTCTTTATCTTTACAGGTTCAACAACACAACTATGCAATATATATTTATCAGGTTGTTTTGGCACAAAGTACATTAGGCACTAGGTTTACCACACATACCAGCATAGACAGAAGTGAATATACTAAAATACATTTCAAGTTATTTCACATACCTTCATAAGTGATCAGGACCTTTGTCAACCTTTGTCATAAATATCAAAATCACAATTCAACTGAACCCCAAAATTGTACTCATTGTAGAACACTGTCACATAAAAAGCAAAATCTTCCTCACTACAATGTCTTAGCTCTAAATATCAGTGCAAAAGTCCAGAGACATGTATGCTAAAAACCCAGGGAACTTTTTTTTCTCCAAAAAACATTTCTTGGAAAATAAGCCCCTGAAAAGAAAAACATGCATCACTATTTGCTCGTGTAGATTCAAGAAATGTAGACCTTTCATAATAAACCGTTCTTTAAAAGTTACTGTTAGAGTTAACCAAAATAATAGTGTTATAATATTGAGTACAATTATAGTGTAAAAACATTATCTTCGGCAAATGCTCTAATTTACTTTAAAATACTACATGTTTCTCCTACATGGTAAAGATTTGCAGTGAATCTTATTCCCTTCTCTAAACTAAACAGTTTTATTAAGGAACTGTGCAGTTTTTAAACAATAAGACTGAATATCTTGTTTTATTCTATTTTATGAAACCCTTTTTTTCTATTACGCAACCACTTTTTAGCATCAAGGCCTCCTGAGAATCATCAAAACCCATAATCAGAGATCAGTTCAAGAAAGCTGTCTTTCAGGGGAATTGCAACAATAACAACACTGGCTGCCTGAGGAATCAAATAATGAAATGGTGGAATTCAATCTTGCTAATAGGTGTATCTTGACAAAGGCGTGTCTTCTAGGAGATCATCCTGCAAAAAAAAAGCAATCACATTTTTTACTTTAGATTTGCAAAACATGCCCCATCCAAATTGATACGGTAAAACTGACGCCATCGTTATTGTTCGTATCACTGTGCGTAAAGTGCTGAGGAAGGTCAACCAAAAATGAAAATTCGGTCATTATACACTCACACTCATGTCGTTCCAAACTCGTAAGACTTTCGTTCATCTTTGGAACAAATGAAGTCTTGATTGAAACCTGTAATTGAGTCTTACGGGTTTTGGACGATATGAAGGTGAGTCATTTATGAAGGTAAAAGACTAGCAAAACTCGAGAGCACGTAGATGTGAATTTGAGAACTTGTACATATTCACACTCACAGCACCAATGTGAAAACCTGTCAAATTAAAATCTGAAGTTGAATGTTGAGATTTGCACTCCCAGACAACAGTCACAAACCTGTATTCTGAATCTGAAGCTGCAGACAAATAGTGACAAATGTGTAAAATGCCATTCACCAAAATACAATGGTTGAACTATCCCTTCAAGTATTACGACTTGCTGCCCAAATGCTGTGTGCAGTAATATGTAAATATCCAAGATATGTGATATTGGCGTGAGACTCACCATAGGGAGATCTTGAAGCCGATGGAATTCTGGATGCTCGTTCCTCTGGCGGAACCTGAGGAAGAGGACGGCCGAGACCATGGCGGTGCAAATGATGAAGATGGTGACCAGAGCCGCAAGCAGGGGGTCCAGGGGTGATGTAGGGCGGTGAGGAGCCTTGCCTGATTCTGGAAGATTGATGAATTGAGTGGAAAGTGATTATCACTATCACAGGAACTAATAAAACCGAAGGAGCATAATAGCCCTGCACAGACCATAGAAGTAAATGCAGTGGAAAAATAATTCAATTATCATTTGTCAATGTGCTTATTAGACCTCTACTGCGAGACCAAAAACACCACTCACAACTTCTCAAACGTAGAGTATCTTTCTAGCCTTAGTCAAACAGAGCATGAAGGGTCAGTTCACCCAAAAATAAAACAGCTTGAAATTCATTTTTAAAAAAGGCTTCAATTGACCATATTTGAGTGAAAAAGCCTAAATTAAACTGTACATAACATAAAGCGATCGTGTCTCTTCAGAAGACTTGCATTAAACTGCTTGATTCATATGGATAACTTTTACAATATCTTATGGTCTGAAGTCTTATGAGTTCGAAATTACATGAGGATGATTAAAGGAGCTGTATGTAAGATTGTGGCCAAAACTGGTACTGCAATCACTTTCAAATTACTGCATCCCCTCCCCCTCCTCCCTGACTCGAGGTTGCCAGATAGGCTGCAGGATCCAGCAGGAACGTGTGTAGCTGCAGCTGTGGTAACTAGAGCAGAGCTGGCAACCCGGATGCCGCAACACTACTGACTCTGTGATTGGTGGATAGGTGGAGGGTGGAGCATCAGATCAAAACACAACATGACAACATCAACATCAGTTGAGGGCTGCAACTTCACTTTTTAAATGACAATATCCTGGACCAGACTACTGTTGTCAGTTATATAAGTATTTGAAAATAACATGATTTCTTAATGTCTAGTGACATATCAGGGCCATTTTATGATTAATTGAAATACATTTCTTACATACAGCTCCTTTAAATGATGACATCACTTTTATTTTCGCGTGATCTATCTGTAAACTACATGCAAGGGAAATATTTGCTATCCACAGACCTTGATCACCCACGTCTAGTTCAGAGGGCTCGTCCTGGTGTTGTGAAGGAGCGGGTCCAGGGACCTCTGAACTGCTGGTCAGGGCAATCTGAGATGTCTGAGGGGAACTGGGGGTGAATGGTGGAGCTGTTTGTGTTGTCTGGGACGCACTGCTGGTTGAGGTGGAGAAGGTCTGATGTCCTTCACTTGGACTGATGGATGTGCAGGAGCTGTGGCTACTGAATCTGAAACGGTGCTCTTCGCATAAGAAAGAGATGAGCTGCCGCCAACAGAAAAACCTGCAGGAGATAAATTGGCATAGAAACACAAGCTTTGGACATAGAAGGAAAAAGTAGTGCAGGTAAGATTTGAGAAAGTATGATTTAAGGATTTGAGAATTAAGGATAAAGTATGATTTAAGGATTTGAAGTTTTTTAAGAAGTTGTGAAAAGCATGATCGAGTATCTAGACACTAGAGTGTGAGTGGTGCTAATCTATGCAAAACACTGCCACAATGCAAAACAGGAGTGTGTGCAGTGTTGATTTCATGAAAAGTTCATGAAAATTCATTAAGATGAATAACACAGATGAATCTAATTAGCACCATATATGAGTATATACAGATTTATTTTAGATGTTCCACTAATTCAAATACTTTTCATGTGATTTTTATCTTTTAAATATTTTGCTATAATCACAGATGGATAGATAGACGGACAGATAGATAGATAGATATATGATAGACAGACAGACAGATAGATAGATAGACAGACAGATAGACAGACAGACAGATAGACATACGGAGGGATAGATGGATAGATAGATAGATATATGATAGATAGATAAACAGACAGATAGATAGATGATAGACAGATGACAGATAGACAGATGGAGGGATAGATAGACTACCATATTGATAGATGGATAGATAGGTAGACAGACATATAGATAGATGATAGACAGAAATATAGATAGATAAACAGACAGATAGATAGATGATAGACAGACAGATAGATGATAGATAATAGATGATAGACAGACAGATAGATAGGTAGATGATAGATAGATAGATGATAGACAGGCAGACAGAAGATAGATAGATAGATAGATAGATCGATAGATAGATAGACAGATAGATAGACAACAGACAGAGAGATAGATAGATAGACAGACAGATAGACGGATAGATGGATAGATAGATAGATAGATAAACAGACAGATAGATAGACAAATAGATAGATGATAGACAGATGACAGATAGACAGATGGAGGGATAGATAGATGATAGATAGACTACCATATTGATAGATGGATAGATTGGTAGACAGAAAGAAAGATAGATAGATAGATAGATAGATAGATAGATAGATAGATAGATAGATAGATAGATAGATAGATAGATAGATAGATAGATAGATAGATAGATAGATGATAAAAGACAGATGATAGACAGACAGATAGATAGGTAGATGAAGATAGATAGATAGATAGATAGATAGATAGACAGACAGACAGACAGATAGATAGATAGATAGACAGACAGACAGACAGACAGACAGAAGATAGATAGATAGATAGATAGATAGATAATAGATAAGATAGATAGATAAGATAATAGATATAGATAGATGATAGATGATAGAAAGACAGATATAACAGACAGATGATAGACAGACAGATAGATAGATAGATAATAGATAGATAGATAGATAGATAGATAGATAGATAGATAGATAAGTAGATAGATAGAAAATAGATAGATAGATAGACCCTGGTCACGGGGCCTCCTTCAGTTTAGCTCTATGGTATTTTTTACCCGTTTTATTTTCTGCCCGGCAAGTTTCGAAGAACTTCTGTTTTGAAGTTGTTTTCAACAGTCATACTTAAGGTCTGGCATAAGTGCAGTAAACCAATAAGTAGATATTCAACTGCCCTAAATATAGCTGTGTTTCCAGTGAAATGACAGTATGAGAGAGGGATATTATTTACAAGCTCAGTCGTGTTCCAAAATGTTACGCCCACGTCCAGCCATTATTTACAGATAGACGTCTGATCAAGTGGGTAGAAAGTGGCACTTTCCCAGAGAGTCTCATGAGTTCAGTCTCGACTCTGTCACATTAAACCCAGTGTTTTATCTCTAAAGTGGAACACACACATGAATCATCGTATTCACACAACGCAACGGTATGTGAGTAATGCCACTATATGTAACTGTCATCTCAGCTTGTGTTTGACCAATATGGGTTTTTCGATGTCGGATGCAAATGGCAACAACTAGAGAGCAGCGTGGAATATGACTGAGATAAAGCCAATATATAATGATGGCAAATGATTGAAATTTCTGAAGTAAAAAAAAATAAAATGCAAAATAGTCTAAGAAAATGTATAGCAGTTTTATGATTTAGTAATGAATAGGTCAGAATCTACGTTTCCAACATGAGCACTGACCAAAAAGCCACGGCTCTTACTAAAGCAAAGGAAAGTAAAAAAAGAAATCTGCAGTATGTTTTAGAAAAAAGTACGCTAACACTTTATTTTACAGTTTCCTTGTTTTACACATGTTACATGTACTTACCATAGTAATAACAGTAAGTTATGCATAATTACATGCAATTAACCCTCAACCAAAACCTAAACCCTATAGTTAGTACATGTTGTTAATTATTATTACTCAGTACTTACTGTAACAATGACACCTTAAAATAAAGTATAACCAAAACTATTATTTCAGTCTTCACATTTAATTCAATGCGTTACTTGTCGTATTTTGTAATTATTTGTGATTGTGAGTGAATTTTTTCTTTTCAGTGCAGAGCTTTAAAATTCGATTTTTTCAATTGAACGTGATGATGGTTCGAAGTCCGTTTTAAAATAAAATTTGAAACCTCATTCAACTCTTCATAACTGTTAATTTTGCAGCCTTATCTGCCCCTGTCCATGTTGTTGTTCTCAACACAACAAATGGCAAATTTGTTTTCAAGGCCAAGTTAGACTGATTAATGACAGATAGCATTTGCAATTAGATTAGGTTTAATTTGATTAGTCTTGCCTGGCACTGAGGCTGTGTCCGTGTTGAGGGTGGTGGCGGTGGTGACATCTTGTAGCGCAGGGGTCTGTGAGATGGCTGGTGACGGAGAGCTGTCATTGGATGGTTGTGATGGAGGAGCAGCGGTAGGTGTGACATCACCGCTTGACAAATCAGTCGGAGGAGGAGAGGCTGTACTCGCTCCTGATTCCAAAATATCCCTTTCTGAAGTCACGTGGTCTTCAGGAAGGACTTCATTCAGAAGGGATGGGGATGAATCTGTTGTCTGACCTTGGGGAGAAGTAGAAAGTGTCTGAATGAGCAAAGCTGTATTAGTTTCAAATGTCCTACCTACTACATTATACTACCACTGTACTTGAAGATCTAAAAAAAAAAAAGAAATATGCCATGTTTATTTGCTACAGGAAGAACGCTGTGTGTTCTCATGCTGAATCGGTTACGTGGGCGTTCCGGACCGGATCTGTACAGATGAGTTTAATGGTCGCACAGTGAATCCACAGAACAAAGCGGTTGTGACCTTTATGTGTCAAGAAGGAGCAGAGGAACAAACAAAACAGATAAAATGTGCACGTGCACAGGTTTTTGAAGATTTAGAAGATAGAAAAGAAGATCACACTATCACTATTCTCTGCTACATCATAAACCACTTAGCAGCCAGTTAAACTATAGTTGAGATGCATAAACAAAAAAATAAACAAACATTTTTTGTTTATACAGACAGGAGAAAGGCCAAATTCGAACCCATGATTCCCACATCAGCATAAGTGTTCCCAAAGTGAATGAAATTAACACTATGAACCGAGATCTCGCTTCAAGAATATAATTAGCACTTAAGGGGGAGATACAAATAAATGCAAATTAGAGACCAAAAACATTTCAGTTACACAAACATTTCAAAATGTCATAGATGAACTGTTGTTGTTTTTTCTGTTCCCAAATATATTGTTACTAATTTTATCTTTTCAGTTTGCAGTAATGTAACATGCAATGACAGTTTCAAAGGAGTGATGATAGATAGATAGATAGATAGATAGATAATCTCTCTCTCTCCTCTACTCGATCTCTCTCCTCTTCTCTCTCTCTCTCTCGTCTCTGTGTGTGTGTGTGTGTGTGTGTGTGTGTGTGTGTGTGTGTGTGTGTGTGTGTGTGTGTGTGTGTGTGTGTGTGTGTGTGTGTGTGTGTGTGTGTGTGTGTGTGTGTGTGTGTGTGTTCATTCCACGATGTTAAAGGTTCTTTGTGGAACCTTCAATGCCAATAATGAACCTTTACTTGTAAACCATTTTCCCCCACTAAATAACCTTTTGTGTAATGGAAAGGTTCCATGTATTCTTAAAAATAAAGGTACCAAATGGTTTTGTTGTTGTTGTTGTTGTTTTTGCAGGATGGCATAGAAGAACAATTTGTTTCCCCAAAGAACCTTTCAGTCATCAGTTCTTAAAAGAACAGTTGTTTTAGTGTGAAGAACATTTTAAGAATATAACATTTTCCATATAAAGAATCCTTAGTGGTTCACTTAGAGGTTCTTCATGGAACCATCAGTGCCAATAAAGAACCTTTACATTTAAAAGTGTATAGATAGATAGATAGACAGATAGATAGATAGATAGATAGATAGATAGATAGATAGATAGATAGATAGATAGATAGATAGATAGATAGATAGATAGATAGATAGATAGATTTAGTCCCATAATGTGCTTCATGTATAAGCTAAATAATGTAATTAAAAAGTAGGACATATAAATTAGTAGCTAATGAGACTACTCCGAAAAACCACGCGAGCAAGACAAAGCCTGCAGAGACTGTAATGCAGAATCATGTTGCTGGTTTCGTACTAGAATCAAGTAAATGATAAGCCATGTGCTTACCTTTTATGACAGATAAATGAAGAACCGTCGCAGTCCATATGCTAATAAAAGCGCTTTGAGTCCTCATGTTAAGATAAAGCGACTCAAAGCGAGCGCGCGCAGACACCGTGTAGATTCGCTCTGTGATTCCCGGGATGATTTTTCCGTTAGATGACAGCGGACATCGTCAGTGCTAAAAATATCTCGATGGGTTTGGGCTTCAAGAGCGGGGTGTGGTTAACCGCAACCTATGGTCTAAACGACAGCTTATTTATAAAGAGAGCGAAATGACCACTAGACCGTTTGTATCGCATCGAATCGGATGTGAAGGGACCGAGTGATTTGAGTGAACTGGCTCGAGACAGTCAAGTGAATGACGTGCAGCGTCAGTCCTGTCAGCTGTTATTAGTGCGACCCACGTGTGTGTGGGGTGGACGTGGACCATCCCGTCAGAGCTGCCCATTACACACACATGACCTGACGAGACTCCACAAACACCCCCTCAAAAAGTAGTACCATTGAATACTGGCTGTCACAGAGCACAAGAATAGGAGATAAGGAACTTCATTAGGAATGGAGTCAGTGAATGCAGAGGAGTTCACAGTGGAGGCGGTGGAGAGGGTGAGTATATGACATATACAGGAGCTGTATGGCCAAACTGACTCACAGAAACACAGAAACGTGTCACTCAACCATTTGTGTATGAGCTGACTAATAACTTTTTCTTTATAACATTTCACGTAATTGTTATGTAAAATGGTCGTCTGGTCTGGTCAATAGTTGCAGTTCAATTAAAAGTTGTTCCAAACTTGTATGAGCTTCTTACTTCTGTTGAACATAAAAGAAGATATTTTAAAGGTAACAATCAGATAACGTATAGACTATGACTTCAAATCAATACGGAAGACATTGACTTCCATAGTAGGAAAAAATAAAAAACAATGGATGTCAATAGGGTGCTATCAAACTGTTTGATACCAACATTCTTTAAAATATATTATTTGTGTTCTAACACGGGAAGGAAACTCATAAAGGTTTGGAACAACTTGAGGGTGAGCAAGTGATGACAACATTTTGGGTAAACTCTCCCTTTAAAGATTTGCCTACTGCTCTCTGTATGGCAAATCAGTTTAATCATGTTCTATTTGTGGTCTGAATGACCAAATAGCTATTTAAAATGGACTACTTAACATTAAACTAACACGCTAAAGCTGGTTAAAGAAAAATGTCAACATGATACACAAAAAGTCCTTATGCACTACTTATGTTTGAAGTATTATAGACCCCAGATATGCATGTAACATGCAAAATACTAATATTCTCTTACTAGAAATAGCCTACACTCGTACTAGTTTATTATTGACTTTTTTATTGTTTTGTTCTGCAATGTGCTTTTGCCCAAACATTGCCCAATGCTAGGATTCCAGCATGGTGTTCTGAAAAGAGGAGTCAAAGCCCAGTAATTCTATTGAAGTTGCAATAGTATTTGCTTCCCTATTGTGACGTATGAAATGGCTTCACGAGTAAAACAGCTTCTTGAATGAAAAAAATGTAGGGCGGGACTTGTTGTCCATTGGGAATTGATTGGATGGTTTTGGTTTGCCAGTGCTGTGATCTCATGTGAGTGACAAGTTCTCCCGGCCTTGCGCCAGTAAACATGTCAGCATTCATTTGACGCAAAAATTTGAAAATCAGACCAAAAAAAATAACTAACATACTAAAAACTACAATCTCATTTAGCATTCGGACGATATCCATATTGTGGAATATATTGTAAGATGACTGCAACACTGTATTGACCAATCAGAAGCCAGGAGCAAACTATCCATTTAATACTATACACTACTATACTATAATATAATAGTTACTATACTATTCGGTTGTTAAGTCTGACGTCACGCGTGACGTTTAGCCTCTTCCGGGCCCAAGCGCTCCGCTCGTCTTTCAGATCCTAGACTACATAAAACCTTTTCTTAAAGGGCTTTTTTCGCTTCAGTGCCAGTGGGTGTTACTAGGGATTCAGGGATAGCACCCACTGGCGCCAAAGTTTCTTCATTCGTTTAAGATTTGTAACTTACCTAATCAACTGCCGCCATTTTCTCTTATCTTTCTTGTCACAGGGAAAGCAGTAGATGACAGTTAAATGTCACTTGTTTTTTTAACTCCGATCTATTTAAACTACACGGGGACACGTTAAAACTCCGGCGAAAGCAGTAGGTAGGTAGAGAGGACCCGGCCTTTGGACCCGGAAACAGTATTATCGGAGAGCGCTTACATCACGACTTAACAACCGGATTGAAAATTGTGTTTAAAGGTGCTATATGTAGCTTTTCTTCTAAAATGAATCCTTTTTTTAATGCCTGTGTATGAAGGGGTTGTAATCACAGATTACAATGATCCACTTTTGGGGTTTTGCTGAAGGCCAGTATTCCTATTTCTATGTGAAGGCTCCGGGTCGGATTTACCGCGCAATCCATCGGATGTGACGTGCATGCGCGCTCCCGAGCCTCTCTCCTTTATACAGTCTATGCAACGGCACTGCAGCGAACTACATGAGTCTGATAACACTAAAAAACGACCTGCCTCCAGCACAACACAGACTCCAACACAAACTCCACATAAATAAAATAAAATTTAAAAATCAACATTCGGAAGAAAACACGGATCAAAATCGGCAGAGCGTTTGAATTATGGAGAGACCTCTGCTTTGTTTTAGGTATAGGTATATATTTAGGTATAAAAACAGACCCGGAGTTGGCTTTCATCCCTATTGTGATGCTTTCTCCGCTGTGTTGAAAGTCTCAGTGTGGCCGGTACCATGAGTGCTCGCTTTGATTTCGAGCATGCGCACGAGTGCTCCTTTAAAAATTGGTTGCAATCTGAAACATCACCGCTAGAGGCCGCTAAAAATTACACATAGCCCCTTTAAAGGTTTTGGTGTAATATCACCGCAGAACACTTCTGTCACTGCTTGACATTTCATGAAAAATAACAGTTATTTTGTGCTTTTCTGAAGAGGCACTTTGGTGCTCACACTTTGTAACTTTGTCAGGTCAAAGTGACCTGAAATAATAAATAGTAATTTAAGCACATTCCTCACACTCTTTCAACTTCAAAATAACTCACAATTTCATGCTTTTTAATTCTGCTACAAATATCTTACATTGGATGTCTTTCTCTTGTAAAAAAAAAAAAAAATCAAATATTTTTTGGTAAAGTTTTAGCATTTTTAGTTTGAATTCTGAGCATTTTTAGTTTTTTTTAATGTCTAGTGAAGCATTCCTAACTTTCCATTCATTCCTAGGGGGGTCAAATTGACCCGTGAGGGGAGGATTGTTTACTTTTTTTAAATTAAAAAACACAAAACTCCTTGAATCCATTTGATTTTTGTGTGTATTTGTGATTCAAGAGCGACAATAGTCCTAGGGTCTTGGACCCCTCTGATGAACACTTAATTTTTTTTTTAATTTAAAACAAAAATTAGTTTCGGGATGAGGGTTAAGCGATTTTTGAAAAATGCTGTTGAAAGTGGATCGGACCAAGCACCACAACACACTTGTAGCCAATCAGCAGTAAGGGGCGTGTCCACTCATAATTCATCTTCATGCTTCCTTGTTGTTCGTTCATCATCTTCACTTTATTTTTCCGTGAAGCATTATTTTTTGTTTCACTTCTGCTGTGATGTGGGTGGAGGAATGAAGGAAGGGGGGTGTTTGTTTGGGTTGATTTAAAATATCAACAGTGTTCAACAACGATTTTGAAAAATTGCATACTGCATCTTTAAGGGTGAGAATTAGTACTATCACTGAGTTCAAAGATATGTGTGATAGCTGATTTTTCTTTAAGATCACAAGATGTAAATCAAAACTGCCTAAGTCCAAAGTCTCAAAATCTGAGGCAAGAGCAGTATCTTTTGGTTTGGAGAATGCTTTCCCTGTGGCCTCTGTTCATTCATATTCCCATAATTCAACTAACAGTTGAGCAATGCCATACACACTAGTAGGTGTTTGTTCTTGTGCAGTTCGGGACAATATAGGAGCTTCTGGGAGTGGAAAGTAACTCGATATCCTCAGTAAGCTGTTCAAGTCTAATAATAACCTTCAGCATGTGGGGGATTTGGTGGCTGGTTTATATTATGCGTCTCCATTGTGTCCTGTGATTTCTGTTGCATCTTATCTATGCACTCAATACACATTTTTGTGGAAAGAATATTGTAATATTACTAGGGATGCACTGAAATGAAAATTTTGGACCGAAACCGAATATTCTGGATGCACTTGTCCGAAAACCCAAATCAAACTTGACTTTTAAAGAAAAGAATCAAAGCTAGCCGCTAGGGTCTAGCTAGCCTCAATACTTCGAACGTCAACAAGAAGTGACGTCACCCAACATCGCTTAGAGCACATTTAAATTCAATAATTTTACTTAATCTGAATAAAATTAAATAAATACAAGCCAATAAAATAACCACACTTCAGTATGGCCATTGGAAACAGAAACAAGTCCAGAGAACTTAGAACACAGGAACACTTCGAAATCGAGCATATTCTGAAGTGGAGCCGCTCGCAAAGTTACAAACATGCTGCGCCAGAGTGAAACCTGATCGCTGAACACGGAGGGGTGCGGCGGCATATTTTCGGATTATATTTTCAGCCTTTTTTCTCTTTCGGCCAAAAACCGAAAATGCCATTTTCTGTGAAATTTCAGTGCATCCCTAAATATTACACTATCATTATGATTTGTTTTATATTTTTGATAGAAGTCTCTTAGCTCAAAGGCTGCATTTATTTGATCAACCATACAGTAAAAAACAGAAATATTGTTACAGTAAGCTGTGTCTTATTACTGTATTAGCTTCCTTTATAAGCCATTTGTGTTCTGTCATTCTTTGTGAAGTCTTATATGTTGTTACACTGCATTTCTGAGTGTTTCCTATGTCTTGTTTTTTATCTGTCTGTAGTATGGATTATTCTTTTTGCTTGTGTTTTCTGCCCTGTTGCTTATTTGGATTGTTTGGCCGTGTGTTTGACCCTTTATCCATTATATGAATTACGATTCTGGATTGTCCCAATAAAGCTGCATTTTGATCTTTAACCCAAGTTTCTGAGCAGTTTTTAACAAATGATTGAAAAGGTAATTTATTCCTGTGATGCAAAGCTGAATTTTCAGCATCATTACTTTTTAGTTTTCACACGATGCCTCAGAAATCATTCTAATATGCTGATTTGCTGCTCAAGAAACATTTATTATTATTATCAATGTAAGCAGCAAAAACTGTTCCCTTTCGAGGGAACTCGAACTGCGTCGTCAGAAACGACTCTTTGGGGACGCTCCCTTAGCGTGCGCCGCCAAAGAGTCGTTTCTGACGACGCAGTTCGAGTTCCCTTCTCAGGGAACAAGGGTTATAGTCATAACCCAAGGCGTTTTCAGCATTGATATTAAGAAATGTTTCTTGAGCCCTAAATTGATTATATTAGAATGATTTCTGAAGGATCATGTGACACTAAAGAGTAACGATGCTGAAAATTCAGCTTTACCAACGCAGGAATAAATTATATTTTAAAATAAATTAAAATAGTAAATGGTAATGTTTCACAATATTACTGTTTTTACTGTATTTTTTATCAAATAAATGCAGGCTTTGTGAGTATACAGACTTCTTTTTTTCCTTTTCTTTTTAAAGAAAAAAAAACCTTAACAAAAAAACAACTTTTGACCAGTAGTATACTGTATATATATATATATATATATATATATATATATATATATATATATATATATATATATATATATATATAATATATATATATATAAAATATATATAATAGAAGCAATCTTTCTGATGTTCTTTAGGCTCTTCAGCAGCTCTACTATGATCCTGATATGGGAAAGAAGAACGTGGCCCAGAAGTGGCTCACACAAGCCCAGGCATCACCACAAGCATGGCACTTCTGCTGGGCTTTGCTCCGGCCAGACAAAGTAAGCAGTAGGGGCGACTACGGCCCACTTTAAAATCTATCAATTTCCCTGAATTAGATTTACAGTTCTTATTTATTCCGTTTCACATTAGGTTCCAGAGATCCAGTTCTTTGGTGCAAGCACATTACATGCTAAAATTTCCCGCCACTGGTCTGACCTCCCAACAGGTCAACTAGACTCTCTCCGTTCGCAGCTCATCGCCCAGGTCGGCCAGTTCGCGTCAGGTCCTAAGATGGTGCTGACGAGACTCTGTGTTGCTCTGGCCTCTTTGATCCTTCACGTCTTACCCGAAACATGGCCAACCGCAGTGCCAGATCTTCTGTGTGCCTTCCAGACAGGGGAGGGTGTGACAGAGGCTGACGGTCAGGCCCGATGCCTCGCGCTTCTAGAAATCCTCTGCGTTCTGCCCGAGGAGCTTCAGAGCAGCAGGATCGCAGCCTCTCGCCGTTCACAGCTCAGAAGTGTTCTGGCTGTGGAGTGGAGCTCCGTCTGCTCGCTGCTCCAGCAGTTACTACGACAGGCAGACGCTCCCTGTGGGGTCAGAGAGCGGGTGATGAGGTGTGTGTCCTCCTGGCTCACGCTGGACATCACGTTGAAAGACGGCGAGGGGCTGCTGCAGAGCTGCTTTGCCCTCCTTAAGGAGTCTGAGCTCTTTGACATGGCTGTGGAAACCATCGTCAGCATCATCTCACAGCCTGATTGTCAGAGGTGAGATACTCCATATAACAGACAATATGCTGTCGAAACAAGCTCTATTTCCTTTCATGCATTAATAGTTCTGAGCATAGCTTTCCTGTAAATCACGTAAATTGTTTCCTTCCTCTTGTCACTTAAAGCAACACTATGTAACATTGTTTACCTTAAAATAATGTTTCCAAAATCTTATTAGTGGTTCATCAAGTCGTAACAGGGTGAAAGGCACGTCTGCCGTAGCCTGACGTGGTCTGTATCACTTTTACTGGCACTATGTAACTTCGGGTTTCGGGTAGTAACCCGACCACAAAAAGAACTACAAAATTCGACTGCTTTACGTCAAGCGTTACAATAGTCATTATTTCGTTTTTCTTCGTTTCTGATGTCGCAATACATCATCCTTTCATGAAATCATGTAACATACTCTACCTTGTCTGTGGACATCGTTCATTCTAAAGCCGTGCTGGATAAACAGCGAGCGTGCGACGGTAGGCTAGATTATTTACGACGGCGGCAATGGACAATTTCGTTTCCAACCAGTAGGGCGACTAAAGAGGAAAATTTACTTGGTGTTACTTTAAAGGAGTAGTGAGCGTGCGTGCGACGGTAGCTAAATTATTTGCGACAATGGCAATGGTCAATTTCGTTTCCAACCAGTAGGGCGACCGAAGAGGAAAAGTTACTTGGTGTTACATTAATAGTACACACAGAAAAGATTTAGGCCTAAATTTAAAGTGCCCCTATTATGCTATTTTAAAGGTTCATAATTTTGTTTTGGAGGTCTCCTATAATAGGCTTACATGCATCCAAGGTCAAAAAACACTTTCATTTTCTCATAATATACATTGCACATCACTAGCCTGACTACGCCTGGCCTGAAAACAGCCGGGCCAATCAACGAACAGAGGGCGGGTTGAAAGCCGTGACGTAGTCACTAAGCGCCGAGTTTAAGATTAGGTCAGGGAAATCGAAAACGACCGCGGATATGGAGACGCGGATGCAATTCGCTCTGTTGTGGAGAATATTCCCGACATTAGCAAACTGAAGCCCGAACAAGAAGAGTGTGTATTATTTGAATGGAGGTGATGTTGTGGCCCTACTCCCTTTGGGAAAAATTTAATTTATCAACTATTACCGATCGTCAGCGAGAAACTGGGGAGCCTTTTGACAGGTCAGTGTCTCCTTTCTTTTCCAGGTCTTAAATATTGCCATGTCATGCTGTAATCTTGCAATTAAGTTGCAGCATTTCCGACAGACTCGAGATGAACAAAGAGCTGTGTTTAACAGAACTAATCCTAACTTTGACAGTTGGCTGCAAATATTTTTTTGTTTCTCTCTACTGTCAAATATCAGTTTAGAGGCCCTGATTGTACCATGGATGCGTAGATTAACTTCGCATAATCTGCAAAAGTCTTTTACAGCCATGTTCACTCCGGTATTTCGCTCGCATCATCAAGTGTTTACAGCAGGTTTACAGTGGAAGTTCAATCATAGATTTGAGTTTGATGCATGATGTCTGTGGTTCGATGCGGCTGTGTCGGCGCATAACATACGTCATAAATAAACTTATCTTATTGGCTTACGGGTAACCAATGGTTTTAAACTTCAGACAAGCGCCCCCTAGCAAGAGAGAAAACACTTCTCTAAAGCCCCTTTCACACAGCACTTTGAACCCGGCACATTGCCGGCAAATTGCCAGAGTGCCTTCTGTGTGAACGCAAACACGACCCAGGATTGATGCCGGGATCGATCCCGGGTTGGGGACCTAGTAACATTGCCGTGTTCAGACCCGGAATGCGCGCTGTGTGAACAAAAGCCAGAACCAATGCCGTAAGGGGTGTGTCATAGTGCGACTCTGTTGCTCTTAGAAGAAAGTTTGTGTTCGTCATCAACAAAGAAAGAACGAAAAAATGTCTGCAAACTGGAATGAAGCAGATACAGGAGCTCCTCACAATCCGCGATGAAGCTGCGATCGTTCGCCAGCTCTGTGGAAAGGTGCGCGCGTGCACATGTTTTCCGACGCGTACGTTACAGGTCTCATCCTGACGTCACGCGGCTTTCCGGGACATTAACGGGTTGTGTGTGAACGCACTCACAGATCCCGGCAAATCACTGGCAGTGTGAATTAACCGAAATCAAACAATCCCGGGACAAATGCCGGGTCACATTATCCGTGTATTTTCCGGAATCTCTGTGTGAAAGGGGCTTAATATGCCATTCCAGACTCTGTGTACGAAGCAAAGTGAAGTAGCAGAGTCTGGTATTACCAGGCTAGCACATCACCTCATTTCTCAAAGAATCTGAAACGGTTAGTTTGAAGCGAACCGAGAGCTTATTCTGTCCTGATTGGTCAGACGGCCCAGTCAGTTAAGATTGGTCTACCGCTTACAGCGTGTGTCGGAAACCAAATATCCATTACCATATCTGAATTTCAGCTTCTCATCCTTTGAAGTGCATGCAACGTGGATTTGCAGGCTTCTAGACATGACGAACTAAACTCTTCCAGGCCTCAGCTACAATTGCCAATGAAGACCTTAGGTTGGCATTATGCAAATTTGTTGCATTGTAAGTTTGTAACAGAAAGTGAGACTGGAATTGCTGACGACTCGTTTCAGGATTCCAGAATCGATTCTATCTTTTAGGAGACTAACTTTTTGTCGTGCATTTTTATCTATAAAACTTTGCAGCTTTACATTCACAAACAGCCATATTACACACTGCATGAAAGGAAATATCGATAAAACATAATGGGGCACTTTACCATTTATGTTTTTGAAAATAAAATGTCCATTCATTTGCATTATGCAGTTTTAACATAAACAAACCGATCTATATTTATCAGCAGGGCTTGACATTAACACCCTCAAACCTGCCAAATGTGGGTGGATTTCGGGGATTTTCGAGGTAAAATTGATAGATAACTAAATAACCATATTAAACAATATTTTTACATCTGAAAGAAGTGTAAGTTGTGTTTGCCAGTGCATCTTGCTGCCATAATGCTGTCAATCTATATCTATATGATTTTAGGATATTCCGAGTGGTTTATAGCATGTCACTATGCAGTTGCTCACTTTGAAACTAATTGTCAGTTAAGACTATTTTCTGTATGTCACTTCAAACCCCTGGTGCACAGAAGGTTAAGCATAGAAATGTATTATTACTCTGTGTGTTTGTTGACGTGGAGGTTTGCAGACAATCTGCTGAAGGTTGTTCCTCAGGTTCTGGGTCTTCAGGAGCAGCTAAAGAAGGCGGTGCAGGATGGAGACATGGAGACGTCTCATGGAATCTGTCGCATTGCTGTAGCTCTGGGAGAAACGCATTGCAGGTTGGACGTAATGACTTATATGCATCATTAATCTCCCATTATAACAGTCTTATATGACCTCAGATGGCCTCGGGCCTATTCATCATTCGACAGCCCTTGTCTGTTTGATGAAACCTCTTGTGCCTCTTTCTGTCCCTCTCGTTCCCCAGGACTCTTCTGGAGCAGGTGGATCACTGGCAGTGCTTTCAGGCTCTAGTGAGCATGATTATGTCCTGCACTGCTACACCTGGACGTTACCCTGTGGATGAGACCTCCAGCACTCTCACACTCACATTCTGGTACACCCTACAGGTACTGCAGGTCCAGCCAGAACAATCACTCAAGTGTGGTGCCAAGTTCTAACTGGTATTGCATTGACTTGAGCAGATATGAGGTTTTGAGCTTATTTCTGCGGCTTGTTTCAGGATGAGATGACGTCATTGGATGGTGAGAGGCAGACACTGTATCTACAGATCTACAGACCTGTGTACTTCCAGCTGGTGGACGTCCTGCTGCAGAAGGCCTGTTTTCCCAGAGATGAGGACTACGCCACATGGTCCGCAGACGACAAAGAGCAGTTCAGGACCTACAGGTTAAACTAGATTTTTAAGAAACTGTATTTTGTTATAATTATTTTTCTTTAAAAAAAAATCAGGGTTGCAGTGAGACACACAGTGGAAGTGAATGGGGCCCATCCGTAAATTTTGAAATGCTTTAAAATTTATGAGCTTCACATTTCGGCTTTTAAATCCTTTAAAAATTGTCCCCATTTACTTCCATTATAAGTGCATCTATGAATTTTTTAAATATATATATATATAAAAATGGCCCAAAATGTATTGCTAATAATAATATATATATTTAGCATCCACTCACTGGCCACTAAACGCATTGATTTTCTGCCATGTGATTGGCTGATTAGATATTTACTTTAACATGCAGTTGAACAGGTGTACCTAATAAAGTGGCTGGTGAGTGTATATTTGAAAAGTATTGTGGCCAGAATTTATTTATTTATTATATTTTTTTGTTACATAGGGAAAGGTTTAATACTTAAAATCAGGGGTGTATTCACTGATCCCCTGGTAAAGAAAGAAGATTAAAACCATCATGTGGACACTTATATAAGCACTAATAAACATGTTTAATTGGATCTCAGGGTTGACATCTCTGATACTCTGATGTATGTGTATGAGCTGCTGGGTCCAGAGCTCCTCAGAAACCTATATGATAAACTAGGCACACTGCTGACGGACACAACACACTCCTCCTCATGGCAAGTCAGTCCTGATGTTACATACATATAGTGTGTATATATAACATAAATGTCATGTATTATATTGAGCAATATCTCTATGTTATCTCCCTCTCTCCTGTGGAGGATATAGAGGCTCTGCTGTTTGGTTTTCAGTCCATTGCTGAGACAGTAGATGTCAGTTACTCAGACGTCATTCCAGGACTGATCGGTCTGATTCCTCTGATCACAGCCAACAATATTCAGCTGGCTGAGACCATCATGTTCACCATAGGTACTAATTCATTTCTAAACACACCTTGCAAATGTATTCTACAAATATAATCTTAAAAATAAAACCAAATGGTAATGTCAAATGCTGGGAAAAATACCTGCATCAAATAGTAGTTTCATCAAATTGTGTTTAGTAGTTTAGTTGGTATGGCGAGCAATTAATTGTGGTTCATGTTAATTTAGAGATATTTACACTGCTAGTTAATGTTTATTTTATAACACATTATGAAAAATTGTTGATTTTTTCATTGCACAAATGGTGAAGTTCAATTCCTAGGTTTGAAAGTAATTGACTTCTGCTGTCATGATTTCTTCAACGCATTCTCATCCTACTGCGTCATATAGGTGACGCCATATGACATTTCGTTGAAATCCTACGCACATGGCACCCTTTAGCGTCAATATAACACGCACTGTTATGGGTAGGTTTAGGTCTGGGGTAGGGTTAGGGCGTCGGATTTAGACGAAATCCCACAAGCGTCAACTGTATGACGCCTTGGGATTACAACCACTGCGTCTCATATTGACGCTAAAGGGTGCCATGTGCGTAGGATTTCGACGAAATGTCACAAGCGTCAACTGTATGACGCCTTGGGATGAGAACGGGCTGGATTTCTTGTAGGCTCTTTGGCTGAGTGGCTGGCCGATCATTCGCTCATGTTGGCGAGTGTCCTGCCTGTGGTCTTGCATGGTCTGTCCAACCCGGATCTGTCCGTGTCTTGTGTCTCAGCTCTGAAGAGAATCTGCCGAGAGTGTCGGCATGACCTCCACCTTCACGCCAGTGACATCATGGCCGTCTCACAGGTTTTAAAAACCTTTCGCCTAGAAGTATCGCTGTTGTTGTACCAAACCAGTGTCAGTGAGTAATGTACTAAACTCACTGTGGTCTTTTTGGTTTCAGGAGGTGCTTGTCAAACAGATCCATAAAGTAAGTCGAAGCCATGTGTGTTTGATTCGTTCTGATAACACTGTAACTGTAACTTACACTAATAGCATGATTACATCGTATAATGCTCAACCCTCCTAAGCTTTTAGAAAAAGAGTCACACATTGGCTATTCACGCCATGGTCATTTTTGACTGGGAACAGTAAGAGTGTAACTTTTCCCACTACCTTCCGTGTAGTAATTACCTTTTGGGATTTCAAATCATTTACCTGGCCACTTCATGCGTTTTCTGTGATCGGATAGCTATCCGATCGTGAAAAGACCAGGTGTAAATGCCCTCCGAAACGCATTCGAGACGGATGTGAATCCGATCGCTCAAACCACATCAGGAGGTGGTCTGGGCCGCATTCCAGACGAAACTGGACAAGTGTAAATGCATCTGGTTGTTGATTGTAAATTTTACTCCTCCCAAAAATGATAAAAAATAAATGTGTGAGAGCGTGTTATCGGCTATATGTCATGTTATAGTCAGATATGACGACGCTACTGCAACACTACCGCAGATGAGCAGCTGAGCGTCTATTCATCAAGTCACTGCCATACGTGCAAACTATCGCAAATCAAAGTGAAAGTAAGTCGCAGACGCTTAACACACAATCATCTTCATTAAAAGTAAAGAAACGAAATGATCTTACCAGGGCTGTTGCCGCTCTCTCTTATTGCTGTCTTTGATATTGAAATTAGCCGATGAACAATAAAATGCAGCTCATAACTGTTGCTTTCGATGACGTGCACTCCATTAAATCTGCATATAGCGCGGGAATTGAAGATCAGATTTATATCCGTTTCGCAAAAACACATTTATGTGACCAGGTGTAAATGGAATCGTTTTGATAAATCGGATATCTATCCAATCTGAGAAAACGCATGAAGTGGCCAGGTGTAAACAGCCCCTTAGATATAATTTATACAGCAAATACGCAAAGTCGCAAACCGTTGGATCTTCATTTGGAACAAAAAATGTTTGGTCCCTATAAGGAAAAAAGCTTATAGATCATAGTAAATTAAGCTTAAACACTTGCTGATATACAGATGTAGATTTCATTCAAAACATATTTGAAGGTTTGCTCTATGTTACGGTCTTTCACATTTATTTCCTATGGTCTGTCTTGACCGTAAACATGGTGTGACTTTTTTATGACTACTTAGACTCACGGAAGTCTAGTTATTATCAATGGTTGTTCAGATTGAATATCTAAAATTACTCCAAGCTTTAACTCTGTACCATGCTTAATAGTTATATCCCAGTAGGATTGACAGTAAGTCTTCTGTTCAGAGCCCGCAGTGCATGTGGATAATGCAGGCACTGGGTTTCCTGCTCTCAGCCCTGCCCAGTGAAGAGATTCTGGGGAAGCTGCTCTCTCTGGTCACTCCCCACATCCAACAGCTGGAGAAACTAGCCAATGAGCTGGTGAGGGGCAATAATGTCAGTGTATGCTTGATTCACATACTATTAGAGTAATCCGAAACCTGAAAAGAAAATGTATTTGTATAGAACACAATAAATACAGTTCCAAAAACGTTTTATAGTTAACTTCCCAGACAGCAACATAGTGTTGGCCCAGATCCGGCCCACATCTGGTACGGGTGGAATCCACATGTGGCCCGGATCTGGGCCGACACTATGTTTCTGTCTGGGTTTAAACCCTCATGTCATTCCAAACCTGTGGTGGAACACAAAAGAAGATATTTTGAAAAATGTTTTTTACTCTTTTACCCTTTGATGCAGCCCAGCTCTGCTAATAAACCTCCTACTATCCACATCCTTGGCCTGCTGTCTAATCTCTTCTCTACATTTGATCTAAACAAGCAAAGTGAAAGATTGGAAGTGATGAGGCCTGTCCAAACACAGCCACACAACAACAACCCGGTACGACAACATATCACGACTCAACCTCCAATCAGTTTTGTTTATTAGCAAGCATGTTTGAATCAGCACAGACCTGTAATATGAACACTCAACAGTACGTGTGGTTTGACAGCTGTTCTGTCATTTCTCAGGTGGTGGTTGTCCTGCAGCAGGCCTTCCCTTTAATCCAGACTGTCTCAACAAGTGGCTGAATGAACCTGAGGTGATAAGTAGTGTGTGTGTGTGGTGGTTGGTGGTGGTGTGTGTGTAGTTGTCTGTGGGGGTGTGTGTGTGTGTGTGTGTGTTGTGTGTGTGTGTGTTGGTGTGGTTGTTGTGTGTGTGTTGTGTGTGTGTGTGTGTGTATATGAAATATTCACTTTTCTCCTCCCAACTCAGGCGGTGTGTGCTGTCTTTGAGAAATCACTGAAGACCCTTATCCATGACTTTGCACCGCTGGTGACTCAGCTCTGTGAGCTCATTGGTCAGATGTTCAGCGCTTACCCACAAGCCTCGGCTTTAGACCTCACACGAGAAGTAAAGACATTGTCTAACCCTTCACATAAAACAAATTTCTGTGTTTGCTTCATAAGTTGAGTGTCATAATGTGTTTATGCCTTACATATTTCCCTCTAGTTAGTTCACATTTTTGGCTGTGAGAAGGATCATTTTACTCCAATCACTGCCCTTTTAGAGCTGATTACCAACATCACCATGTCCATTTTTCAGCTAGGTAAGAGATTAGAGTCACTATCAACATATCAACGAGTTCTATCGAGGTCTGTGTTTAAAGTGATCAGTCGATAGATTGCTGCAGTCACCATCACTAAGCTTTCGACAAACCTCTATTTCTTTCTTTCTTCTGCGGAACACAAAAGTGTTTGAAAAAGTGTAATTTTGTCCTTACAGAATTTAAATTTTTGGGGGTGAACTATCCCTTTAAAGGTATATTAAGTAACCTTTTACACGAAATTGTCTTAGCAATTTAATGAATAGTACAGAAATATTAAAATGTTGTACATGACTGGTCTAGAAAAAGCTTGGTGGCTGCCATGTTAAGATCACATGACCACCATTTTACTCACTTTATCTCTGTGATCAGACACTTTTTTTGGCTTGTGAAAAAAATAAAAGAATACCTTCAACATGGAGACGTTGCCCAATTTCACAATTATTGTTATGATATTAACGTTTGACTTATAGTCATTTTAACTATATAGAAATGTTGTAGGCTCCAGAGATCATCCGATGTGGTGGAGTCATTTATGCAGCTCCATGCTCAGGTCTGTGCTCGTTTATTTTTGCCTTAGTCTTCAGACTTTAGTCTACACATTTACACTGATTTAATATTTTACAATCATTTTCATTGTTCAAAAGAACCGTTTTTTTAAAGATGTTTCCCATGTTTCTTTTTTATGGTAGTTTTTTTAGAATAAGATTTTCTCTGATGTCTTTGCAGGTTTTGAGAAGAAAGTCTGAGCTTTATCTTTCAGACCATCTCGATATTAAAGCTGTATTCTACTGTGGTGAGTGTCACTTCAGCAAGCTCATTTAACAATGCTCAACATTTATTCATTCAATCATTAACTGTCGATGTGTATCTAGGAATCTTATCATTCAAATTCCCTGAAACCCCAACACTGAAAGCAACCTGTCTGCTATTTGTAAGTACTGTACAACACGTTCATCTTTACAAAGAGCTGTAGTGGAACATACAGCCCAAATGCTAGTGCTAGTGCTCTGGAATAAACCTTTTCTGTACCATTAGTAATTGTAATATATAGTGACACTGACACTGCACCACAGACACTTGAGTGGAGTATATAGTAACCAGACTGAGCTCTCTCGACACAGACGGAGCTGATCTCTCATTGTGAGGATGTTCCTGCTGTGAGGGAGCTGCTACAGGACGACGGCAAGCTGCTCCTTCAGACCCTACTAGAGGTCAGACATTTATGCATGCAATTCAGTCATACAGAAATCAGCGGTTTCAGACAGACTCTCTGTGCATTAGTGGTTGGGATTTCTCATAATTTCACTAGACAGGTGACCTTTATGACTGAGTCAATGAATCATTCATTTGCCTAGTTCAATCATACTGATTCACTTAGTATGGATGCAAGACCTCCTTATGAGTGAGTCATTGAATCATTCACTCTAGCTAGCTGTATAAAAACACTGATAAATTCAGGAACAAATGAAGTGAATGTGTTTATGAGTGAGCCATTGAATCATTAATTTAACCTATTTGTTCAATCACACTGATTCACTTATTATGGAAACAAGTGATTGTCTTTATGAGGGTTCATTGAATCTTTCACGTAGCTGTTTCGTTCAAAAGCACTGATTCATTCAGCAACGAAATAAGAGACTGGCTGCATCCGAAATCGCATACTTCCTAGTAGGCGAAAAAAAGTGACAAAACAGTGTCTGAATTCACAGTACTCATAAAAGATTAAGCAAAAAGTACCCGGATGACTACACTCAGTTGAGATTCTGAAGTGTACAATGGACATTACTATCCCATTAAGCCACCGGAGAGGATTTGAGAATGGCAGTGAAGCAACGCAACTGACGCTGGTCGGTCACATGACAGTGACAATGTAGTATGTCCGAATATATTCATACTAGACACAATCATACTATATAGAACATACTTTTTTAGCAGCCGTGATGTATTTACTTGTTCAAAATAAGCACCTACTCAAGAGAATATGCGATTTTGAGTATATGCGATGCAGCCACTGTGTTTATGAGCAAGTCATTGAATCATTCACTCAGCTGATTCGTTCAAAAATGAAACCTCTGTGTTGCTCGAAGACCAGAAAACTCATTACTATTTTCATTGCCAGCCAAAATAATTGTCTAAAATCCAATATACTCAATATTAACCTGTTTATTGAACTGTAAACAAGCAATATCATACTCACCAACCAGTTTATTTAAACTGTATTTAAAAATATTAGCCCTGCAGTCAGTATCCCGTTTTGAAGTGTTTCGGAAACAAAAGGTTTGTATTATTTTAATGATTAATTTAATAAATTATTCCAGTATTAAGAAGGGTGTTAACATTATTAAAAAACAGATGAAAGTGCTTTGGGACCAAGCACCTCGTATGGAAATGTTTAAGATACTGCATTATGTATAGAGCATGTAGGACCAATTTATTGTCCAACACAGGCTATCGGGTGTCAGTGTTCGAGCAGTCTGGCTGAGCACTATGCGGAGGTCTTGTTCTCAGTGAGTCGTAACTGTCCCAGTGTTCTGTCTCTTTGGCTCAGAGAGGCTCTTCTGCCCCCTGGTTTCCCCAGCTCACACCTCACCGCTGAGAACAAAGAACACTTCTGCCAGCAGGTCCTCAGGTAGGCCCACGACATTAGCATTAGCATTAGCACCAGACAGACACTTTGCACCTTATAAACATGTTTTATTCATTTGTTCTGTCGCACAGAGAACAAGCGAGTAAGCGACGGATGAAGGACATTGTGAAAGAGTTTGCTCTGTTGAGTCAAGGACTAGAAGGGACCGAGTACACAGCGAGCTACTAAACACACTCTCCATGCAAGACTCAGATTGGATCTCGAGACATCTTTGCTTTAGTTTTGTGGGGTCAAAAGATACAGTGCACTCTTTAGAATACAATAACGGTAAATTGACAACATGGTATGATTGAAAAAGCAATCTGAATTACATAATTAAATTAGATTTTGATTTTTGTAATATTGTCTTATCATCTGTAAACGTCAAAACAGCACTGATTTCACCACGCAAAAAAAAAAAAATCTGTATTTTTGTCTTGTTTTCTATTAAAACATCCTTAAAACAAGTTACATTTACTTATTTTAAGAGAATATATCTTTATTTTTCTTTGCTTGTTGATTTTTTTTAGGATAAACCACACTACGTTGTGATTATGCAAGTCCTATTATCTTAAGCAATTCGCTCCATTTTGAGGATGTTCAGAAAATGTTAAAGGGTACCTATTATGGCATTTAAAATGTTCCTAATAATGTTCTGGGAGTCCCCAACAACAGTTTTACATGCATGCAATGACAAAAAACATTTTTGTTGTCTTATAATATGCATTTATAGCTGACATATATAGCTGACTTAATTCAGGTGAATAAACCAAAGAGAGCACTGCGCTCCGAATCACTAAATCTCTTGGTAGTCCCGCGCACGTACAGGAAAATGAGAGGAGATCGCTCTTTTGCAGCGGCTGCTCCAGGCTGTGGAATAGTTTACCCCACTATATCAGGGAATGTTCTTCTTTTATTGAGTTTAAAAGACATTTAAAAACTTATTTTTTCAGTCTGGCGTTTGATCATTCATGAGTGCTGTGCTAGTGGAGTAATAGGTCATTATTGAAGCCACTTAGATTTTGAGGTATCTGTGGCAATGCTTAGAATTTAAATTGTGATTTTATGAATGTTATTTTATCTTTTGTACAGCACTGTGGTCAACTTCTGTTGTATTATTAAGTGCTTTATAAATAAATTGAACATTGAACATTGAACATTGAACATTTATTTTTACCTGATTTGCTCAGCGACTCCCTAATGATTCGTTTGTCGACTCATTTTTCAAACCCCGCCTTTGGGTGACGCTAATCTGTGGTGATTGGTCAGATGACCCAGTCAGTTATTTTTCGCTTTAACCCAAAGCTTAAACATATTGATAAAGCACTGTAGTACTACAATACGCTCTATTCTTTATGACAACTCCAATAACAACGACAAACATTTTACATATTTCAAAAAACACACACACACAGCTTGGAGACCTAAGCGCTGAGCGTAACTGACACACACACACACACACACACACACACACACACACAGCTTGGAGACCTAAGCGCTGAGCGTAACTGAGACACACACACACACACACACAGCTTGGAGACCTGAGCGTAACTGACACACACACACACACACACACACACACACACACACACACACACACACACACACACACACACACACACACACACACACACACACTTATTGAGCATGCTACAAAACCCTTAAAAGCAACAATTATTAACAGTACTTACAGGTTGTGATTCGGAGGATGAAGCCAATAAACTTGGTACTGAACGTTCCTTCAGTATCAACCGACTCGCGAATCCACACTTGAAAGCATTTGTTTGTGAAGCGATCATCATTAAAATAACGCGAACACAGCTCAAGGTTGGGTTATACTTGTGTGGTATAGTTGTAAATATAAACTCTAGCCAGATTCTTCACATGCTCGTTCCTGGGCAGTGAAAAAAAAGTTCGCTTTTGATTCGCACTTCAGAACAGCTCGTCGACATGTTGTTTTCACTGTTTTCTGGCGCGCACACTGAGTGGGCGTGTCTTATTCAAATAACTTGTACAAGTGACGTACAAAAGTTAGAGAAAATGCATCGTTCGTCTATCGATTCATATCAGCGACTCAGAGTCGACTCTTACTTTTGAGAGACAAAACTTTGTATACGGTGAACTTTCATATTTAAAACTTTGCAGGATGTTTTCGTTCACTTAGATCTATGTTACACACTACATGAAAGGTAATTTTCAAAATTCCATGATAGGTACCCTTTAACGCATTAAGGATTTGTGGATTTTTATTAATGATGATTGTTCCAACTTTGCGGAAATCTGTGTGAGCTATATCAGTTTTCACTGAAACTTAAACATTTTAAATCTTGAATAAATTCCTACATATTTACACTACAAAATTTCAAAGGTTTGTGTTTGCTAAGATTAAAAAAAAGTCTCGTGCTCACCAAAGCTACATTCATTTGATCAAAAATACAGTAAAAAACATGAAATATTATTAAAATCTAAAATAACTGTTTTCTATTTTAAAATGTCATTTATTCCTGTGATGAAAAGCTGAATTTCCAGCATCATTACTTCAGACTTCAGTGTCACATGATCTCTCATAAATCATTATATGCTGATTTACTGATCAAGAACATTTATTATTATCGATGTTGAAAACAGTTGTGCTGCTTAATATTTCTGTGGAAACCGTGATACATTTTTTTCAGGATTCTTTAATGAATAAAAGTTCAAATAAAAAGCATTTATTTGAGATCAAAATCTTTTGTAACATTATGAATGTCTTTACTGTCACTTTTGATCAATTTAATGCATCTTTGCTGAAAAGTACTTATTTCTTAAAAAAAAAAAAATTCGTACATACCCCAAACTTTTAAACAGTAGTGTACATACAACTATTAAACGTAAAGTAAATATAACCTTTTGTCTGTTCGTCATAAAAAGTCACAGGATTAGTGTTAAGTGCATTTATTTCTCAAAGATTTCATGATCTGTTTTGATACACACATATAAAATATGTAAATTTTCAGTCATGATAATGACAATATAGGTCATATAGGTTCATTTCTCTAATAATACTTCTACTTAATACAATAGCACATCTGTTTGGACATCCACAATGTACAATAATAAGAAGAACTGACTGAATCTTAACGTAAACAACAAGCTCACTCAATTTGTATGGGGTAAAACAGAAATCTGCTCAGTAAAAAAGAGTGGAGGAAGTGCTAGGGTCGCTCTCCATGTCGGAAGGTCTGGAGTTGATGCAAGGACACAGAACAGAGTGAGTTCAAGGCTTTCATTCGTTCACGTGATTGAATGGACTTCTGTGAATTACCGAATCCTGGTGAACAGGTTCAACACTGATTTGGATTCCTGGAAACAGATGAAAAGGAATGTGAAACGGTAACAGTTGAGGTGCAGGACGAGCTACACGTCCGAATGTAACACTTCAGCCTGACCTTGGTGCAGCGTGTCTTGCTGAAGACGTTCCAGAACCTCAGTGTCTCGTCTCCTGCTCCTGTCACGATGGCCTCACCGTCCGGAGACACCGCCTGTACACAACCAAGAGACACGTACATACATTCACTTGTGATGTGTGTCTGAATTAACACAGGATAACATTATTACATTACAGATCTTAGATTTGATTACTCTTTTGTCTTTGTCGGTCATTTGTACAAAATTAAAAACTGGATCCGGAGACAACCATGCCAACCACGGTGTCTCTTCACTACGCTATAAAGTGAGCTTTTTCTGGTACACTACAAAATGAGTTTGTGATGTGTGTGTTATCCTGCTGGAAGTGGCCTGCTTTCATGTTGTTTACCTAATAAAGTGGCTGGTGAGTGTATTATGAATATATAAAGATTATGTTTTTGGGAAGTCGCACCACATGATATTTTACAACAGGAACTAATCTTTCCTTGCCAAAAAAACCCATCAAATGATTGATATTTTAGGAGAGTTTTGACCTTGACACACAGTCATGAGGGTCTGCAGGGGTCACTCCACTCCATGACATCATTTCCTGCTTATTAGATTTTTTTCTGCATCATTGGTTGCACCACATGACTTTGATTTGGTGGAGTTTTCTAAATATTAATAACTTATAACAACACTTTTGTTAAAATATTTTTTTCTATCAAGGAAATAAAATTATTCATGTTTTTTTGTTGAGTATCTTATTTGATAAATCAGGTTTTTGTGGCCCATATAGTGAGAATATGGAGCTCATACTTTTCCATGCACCTTATTTTTACTCAGAGGCCCAAACTGAGCAGAAATATGCAATTTGGTGCAGTTGCTGTTATTTATATGGCTAAAATGTAAGATGAAATTCTCATAGTGCAAATCAATAAGAACTTTATAACAGTTTAGCAGAATACTGACATAAAAACTATAAATATCAGTTGTCCCTCTATATCTCCCAATAGTACATGATCTCACTACCCAATAGTAGTAATATAACATTTAAATGCTTAATTTTATGATAGTTTTTACTGTGGGGGCAAAACATAAAATGCAATGCAATACAATAACGATTGAGAGATGATCATGTTGATAATTTAGAGGTGCTAGGAATTTGTGTTTGTTTCATATTTGTTCAAATATGATATAGTAGGCTTTATAGGGTTAATAAAGTTTCAAGAATTGTATTCTTTTAGTTTTGTTTTTTCTTCATTATAAGGACAGTTGTATCACCCTGAGATTTTTGTCAGTATGTAAAGTCACTGGCCCCATTTATCAAAAGTGCGTACACCAAATTTCGAGCGTACACCTGGCGTACACCCAAAACCACGGTGACTTTGAGATTTATCAATATGGACGTTGGCGTACGGCACGCTCAAATCCCACGCCAGCTCAGGAGGTGGTGTACGCACATTTGAGTTAGTGCGGAAATGCGCAGAAAAACAATTCCTAACACCTAAAACGCACTGACAAACTAAAAACATATGACAACAACAACAACATAGTAGGCTAATTATAAACTTCAGTGTAAAAATCTGTCACAAAAAAACAGGCAAAAGTAATGATTATGAATATGTAAAATATAGCAAGGAGATATTTTAATTGTTTATTAATAAAGAAGTGTTTTCTTTGTGTCGGCTGCAAAGATGAAGTTGAGATGCTGACTCGCGATCTTCGCAGTAGTGAACGCGCCAGAGAGAAATGCACATTTCAGATTACATAAGCAGAGAGCAGTCTGTGTCTGTTTTCTTTCGTTTTGAATTGTTCTGTTTAAAAGTAGACATGTCTGAGGCAAGTAGGGTACCTTATACGCTGAGTTTCGGTTCATTTATGAGATGACTCAGTTCACGCGTCCTCCATTTCATGATTATCTATCATCTGCTATTTACTTCTTATTTGTTAAATCCAGGTAATTGGTTGATGAAACTTAAAGTAAAATTAAGATACAATTAATACAAAACGAAATTCAGTTTAAAGAAAGGTTTTGTGCTTTCTTTTTGATGTCTCTGTGAAAGTTTTAAAATAAATTTTAGTGCCGCTTTCAGAGTGCTCACGTCCGGTCCGTATCATTGTTTTTTCCTCATAAATGCGAACACGAATAATAATATAAGAATATTACAAATGGACATGCAATTATTAATGTAAATGAATGGTACTCCACATCACATCATCATCACTATTGTACGTGATACGATATTAAATGCTAATTGTTTCAAAATTTCTGCAAAATAATGCATTGTGATTTGTCATTTGATCTCCACGTCGGAGAAGTTTCTCTTCTTTGCCGTCTTCCGTGTGTCCATGGCGTAAAATGAGGGCGTGGGGGAAGCGGAGACTTGAATATTTAGAGGCGTGTTATTCTAATGACGATCGTTTTCAGCCGCTGCATTTATCAAGGGCAGGTATTGCGTACACCAGGATTTCAAAGGTACGCACAGCTTCATACATCAGGCGGTGAGAGGAGTGTAAGCATAATCTTACGCCAACATATACGCCCGTTTCTACGCAATAATGATAAATGAGGGCCATTGTATGTACGAATGAATTGCCTTTCTACATTATTTCAAATAGATTATTAGATCCGATAAAACACTTACCAAGTAGAGCACTCGGTACGAATGTCCTGTGAGCTTGGCTACCTGGGTGAGTGATGGGTATTTCCACACCAGGATCTGGTTCTGGGAGTATCCGTGTGTGCTGACCTAATAGACGTCAATGGTGAAAGCCAGCATGGGGGGGGGGGGGGGGACACAAATGACGTGACTGAGGTTGTAGTTGCGTTTCTTACCAGCTCGTTGGCGTGTTTGGACCAGGCCAGGTTGCAGACCTGTGAGCCGGTGTCTGTACTCTGCAATGCCTGTCCGGTCAGAGTGTTCCAGAAGCGAAGGCAGCGGTCAGCCGTTCCCCCTCCCGAGGCCAGCAGGCCGTGCTGGTGAGGAGACCAGGCGATGGCCTTCACCGCCGCCAGGTGATCGCTGTACTGCTGCACAGGGAGCAGGCTCGAGCTGTTCCACACCAGCAACTGAAGCACAACAAAAACACACAGCTTCCTTTGTGTCATGCTATTTAGACAGAGTTCTATTAGTTCTTTTGCATATAAATGATAAAGTTGGGCTCTAAATAATAATAATAAATCTGAAATCGGTGCTCTAAAATGGTCCATGTACATTGCGATAATTTTTTTAATTAAAGGCGCACTATGTAATTTTTCGCCACTAGAGGTCGTTTATACAAACAAAGGCGTAGCTTGATGACGCCTTGATTTCGTGGAATCGTGTGAGTTTTTGTCTTCACCTCTTCAGCCGGTGGAGAATATGACGGGACTCGGGCAGAAATCATATTCATGGATGACCGGTAATTATAGATTTATTAACGTTATGAAAGCCGTCGGAGTGGAACGAGGCGCTGAAGCGATTACTAATGAGAGACGAGCGCGACAAGGAGCTTTTATTATACCCGCTTCTTCCGGTCATGTGTGTGTGGGGTAACGCAGCGCTGTTTTATCATATTAGATACATTTGAGTGTGTTGAAAGGTGTGATAATGCTACTCTGTGCGTTCGCTCGGCGGCTACTATATGAGACACTTGTTGCACACTGCAGTGAGCTAGATCGATATTAGACATGGCAAATATGGTTCTCGCGGTAAATCAAGAAAACGAGATTCAAACAAAAAAAGTGTTGAGCTATGATTAGTTTTCTGTCGATGAATGTATCCAAACAGTAGCTCACCTGTCTAATAAAACACATAATATGTTAAAGCGTCTTTGGTGTTTCCATGGTTTATACTATAAATAAAACGAGAAATCGAGGGTAATGTGGGTATGATGTCATTGATAGGCGAGGCACGGACACACGGTCTGTGTCCTGGTTAAAACTGCTTATTTCTCTGGTTTTAAACATTCTTAGAAACGTTTCGAATAAACAAAAAATAATAACATTGTTCTAGTAGTTTTTGGATATTTTAATCCAAAAATCTTATATAGTGTGCCTTTAAAGGGACACTATGTAACTTTAAAAAGATTTTTTTTAATTAAATGTAAATAATGATGATAATCATTCATCAATCCTTCTTCTTAAATGTGTTTATGTCTTACCCTGATTCACTATGGCAAGCCTATTATAAGTGAAATTGCGTACAAACGTCATCCGCCCATTTGTCTCGCCATATCCGTGCATAGAGAAAAGTTTCTCCGAATACTTTTACACTTGTATGGTGCGGGAGTGGCATAAGTTAGTAAATCTTGAACTTCCAGGGAATCACCCGTTTTAAACAAACGCCGAACAGAGGAGAGTCTGCAGGCAAATAGAGAACGCGACAGAACTCGTAATAAAACAAGAATCAACATTGCCTTGGCTTTTCGGAGATGGTGAGAACTGAGGGATTTGAAATGTTGTAAAAATGACGTAGAGATGGTGTTTTTATTCCTCAACAGGTAAGTAAAGTATTTTATTGAACGGATAAATTGCCATATGTAGCTCTCTAACAGAGTTCATTGTAAAGCATTATGTAAGAGTCATAAGCAGTCACGCAGAGCCGAAGCACAACCAAAAAATGCTCTTCCACAAAATGCAAATGCATTGTTTTTTTAACCACTAGCGGGCCAAATGTTACACAGTGTATTGAAAGCAGAAAAATAAAACTGTGCCTTGATATATATAAATGCTTAAAAAATTATGGATGACTATCATTCTGTAAGAGAACTGATGATGGCATATGCTGAACTTTGGTTGACTGATCAGTGGAAAGGGGCGTTTCTTGCCCACCCATGTGTGGAAATCAAATCTATTTTCTACCCCTGAACCTAAAAACGAAAAATTAAACCGAATTTTGTCAGTTTACACCATCCACAATGTCTTTCTGAACAATTCTGAGCGATATAGTAAGCTTTCATATTGGTACACATGGAAAATGTTTACTCTTATTGGATTCAAATGACATAAAAGAGTCCAGAATAATAAAAAAGGATGTTTATTTTATATGGAATGTTGATTTTAAAATACTTTTATACCGTTTTCAAGAAGTTTAAATTGAATGACTCTAAACCATTAAGAAAAAATGTACATAATTAAACTTTGAATTTTTTTTTGCGAGTGTCCACATCTTAACTATTATCTCCAAATCATTTAACTATTATCTTTTTTTACAAAATATCTCAAAATTATTAACCCATAAATATCCATTTTGGGAAGTCACACCACATGACATTTTATAACCTGAACTAACCTTTCCTTGCCATAAAGGAATTAACTTATTTTTTATTTTGATTTGGTGTGTTTTGACATGAAGTTTTGACATGAATAACTTATAATAACACTTTTGGATTACACTTTATTTGAATGTGTCTTTGTTACAGTGTAATTATACATTTAAGTACTGATTAATAATAATTAACTACATGTACACAAACCTAAAATCTTAGAACAAACCATTTTCCCAGTCAACTTAGTCATGTCTTCCATGTTCAATTATGTCTCCTTATCAGTTTAATTGACATTCTAACCTTGTTATCGTTCCCTCCAGAGGCGAGGTGCTGGTGGTCAGGTGACCACTTGAGGCCACACACTTCCTGCCTGTGGCCCTGGAGGCGTCTCTCCACGGGAGGATGTGTCCTCACGTCCCTTTGTAGAATCACTCTGTCCCGGCTACCCGACGACAGCTGCTCTCCATTCCACGCAAGCGCTCCTGAGAGACAACAGAGACTCAAAGACTTATAATATTACGAAGATGATTAGTTCTTTGAAGATCTTAGCTCTCTTAGTGAAAAAAAAAAGAAATCTGATAAATTGTTCTGAGAATGATTTGAAGTTCCAAACACGTAAGACTTTTGTTCATCTTCGGAACACAAATGAAGATATTCATTATGAAATTTGACATTTCTGTCCCTCAAAACTCTTGAAAATTCAAAACATAAAGAGATCGCAAAATAAATCCATATGAATCAAAGCCTTCTGAAGAGACTTGATCGCATTATATGAAAATATTTAATTTAGGCTTTTATTTAAATATAAACATTGATACATAGAGTTTATTGGGTTTGGGTGATTCATCATTTTAATTGATGACAGAATTTTCATTTTTTTGGTAAACTAGGGTTAGTAAAAGCCAGTAAAAGTTTTAAGTAAGTGAGTGATTGTCACATGACACAAACCTACGCGTGCTGAATGTCCCTCCAAACTGGTCAACTTCCTCCCTCCAGCTGCATCCCAAATCTGAACAAATCCCTTATGGGTCCCGACAGCCACCAGACTTCCCTGAGAGAATGACAAATGTGTAAATATTATCCTGACATATTATGTTATATTGTATCATGATATAATATGTAAGAGGTTTGCGCTGACCCTCTCATTCCAGCACACTGATGTCACAGAGTCGCCATCCACAGATAAGTCGCACAACCGCGTCACCTGTGTAAGTGTAAAATGAAACGCTCATTACTGAGTCAGACCAGATCACATCTTAAAGTCTGTCTCATACCTGGCTGGTACAGGCACTCCACAGGTAAACACAAGCCCCCAAACCAACACTCAAGAGATTTCCAGCTGACCAGTCCACCTGTTCACAAACATGTCCAGTCAAATTACATCACTGCAAATTTTAACATGCATATTATGGAGACTATAGCACAATTACGCCATGTCCTAACCAGACGGGGTGCGATAAGATTCCAGTGACAAGCAGTTAGTCTGTCCACAACCAGACGTGACACGACAAAATCAATCAGAAATCACAGCCAATCAGAACAGCGTGTGGGCGGAGTCTCTCAGCAAGCGCACTGCACTCGCAATGAAATGGATACGTACATAATCAAATTCATATTTCACCATTTATGCATTTGGCAGATGCTTTTATCTAAAGCGACTCACGTTGCATTTCAAGTAGGGCTGTGTATTGGCAAGAATCTGGCGATACGATACGTATCACGATACATGGGTCACGATTCAATATATTGCAATATATTTCGATACTGTGCATAAGGCGATATATTGCGATTTTTTTTTTCTTCTTTTTTTAAAGTAGGACTATAATTTTAGAAAAAGTATTATTTTTTTTAAAAAAAAGACATGATGTGCTAAAAGTCAAACAAGTTTACTTTAGGTAAACAATTCAGTACACAGAAAATCAAACTGCCAGTTTGGGGTTGTGGTTCACAGGTTCTTAGTGAGCAAATTTGTATATGCTCAAGTAGGCCATAATAAAAGAAAATACATACCCCCTGTCACAATACATAACACATACACATTATGTGTGATGTTATTCATCATTATAATTATTTATGTGTCAATAAAAAAATGCTTGCACTTTTCCTAGTACACAGGGTAGGCTACGTCCAACACGTTTTGTGTTGCAAAAACACGAACACAATTCCTAAAGGAAACATTGAGGAACAAATGTAGCTAAATAGTCAGTTAAAGAAAATACATAGCCCCTGACTGTCTGTGACATCTAGGCTAATACATAACACATAAGGTGCAATGAGGTGCAATATGTCATTAAAAAAATGCTTGCACTATTATTAATACACATCCAACACAACATACCGTAAAACTTCAAATAATAGCCGAGTCCCAAATAGAAGCATGTCTCTTTTACACGCCTGGTGTGGCAACAGGTTTGGGTAAATAAAGGCCGGTCTCAAATAAGGCCGGGTCGGTTTTGTAGTTTCGGGTTGTATTTAATCTTCTAAAACCCGTCAGATCGTCCGCTTTTTGGCACCGCCAAAGCAAATTTGTGTCCCGCCAAAGCCTTTTTTGATCGGTGAGTGATGTAGAATGACTGCTGCGCAAACGAGCAGAGAGAGAGAGAGCCCCGGCCGCGTGCGCACTCGTCTCGCACGTCTTCAAACACGCGCGCTGTCTTGCTCATGATTTCTATGGTCTTGCTCTCTCTCCCTCGCGCATATATTAATCAAAATAGGATGACACTAGTGGTGCGTCTCAGCATAGCCATCTAGTGGTAGGGATTTAAACACAACATACCGGTAAACGGGAACCACGGTCCCATGAATACTTTTGCTTGTAAAAAAAAAAAAAAAAAAATTTCGATATTGCGTTTTTGAAAATCGATACAGTATTGCAAAATAAAATATCGCGATACTCAAGTGTATCGATTTTTTCTTACACCCCTAATTTCAAGGTACACATTTACAATCTTATCAATTCTTGCTTTCCCTGGGAATCGAACCCATGACCTTGGCGTTGCAAGCGCCAACGCTCTACTGTTGTAATACATACAAGTTATCCATTGTGTGCGCATAATGATATACTCGCATTCAATTCTTTTAGCCCTCTGGTGCTGTTCGGTCAAAAATTTTACGTTTTGATTTTAGAATTTTATTGTTCATAGGAATGGAACGAAACTTGGTAAAGGTTTTGGCATTTGCTATGTGTATACACAAAAAAAATCATGGACATAATTCGAAAAGGTTAAATGGTACTGAGAAAAATAGTCACACTTGTATTTTTTTAAACTCTTTTCACTTGCGCCAAAGCGTTTCAAGAGTTACGTTGGAAATTTCATTTTCAGGTCTATCCAATAATAAATGGATCATAACTATTCCATAAATATACTTAAGTACCATAAAATCCCCTAAAAATACAAAATGTTCAATAAAAAACATGAACCTAAAATATAGTACATAAATAAAATAAAATTTCAATACAATTTAAAAAAATTTTTTTTTCGATCATTCCACAACGTCTCAAAAATAGAAACCGTTTTAAGAATATAATTGATGCGTATCGCGACTGGTTAGGACAAAAACTCAGATTAACATTAAAAATATGTATTTTATCGTGTGTCGCTGTGTCACGTCAGGTCTGTATAGTGCTGAAAGAGTATTTTAAAGAGTTCTCTGAAATACTTCTGACTTCTGATTGGTCAATGAACAAATTCTCCAGTTAAATATTTTTCTATAATGACAAATAAAGGCAGAATATATAACTGACAGTTGTCCTAAACAACCAATTTCTTACAGTCAGCTGGTCATTATTGCAAAATTAAAGTAAAAAATAATGTACCTTCACAGTGACACTTTCAGACCCCTATTCTTTATTTAATATCTATAAAACTATATATGGATCTTTGTAAATGAAGTGTACCAGGTTGAGGTAGAAGTCATCCTGCAACTCCGGGGCATCAAGAACCTTGAACGGGATCTTGGAAATCTTGCGTGCAGGCTTTCGGGGTGAACGCAATAGTTTGTGACTGCAGAAAAAAAAAGAAAAATTTGAGAAAAAAAAAAAAAAATCACACATTTAATTTGTTTAATCCCAGTTACATTTTATAGAGATTCACAGGCATGTCTATAGTGTGGATAAAATTAATGATGTACAAAAAAGTCAGTGTTATAAACATTGGACATCAGTGTTATAAACACAAAGAAAGAAAAGCTAAAAAACATTTTCTTAATCAGTATTTTGTACGGAGCCCCACACATGACATGTGGGAGGAAAAATCTGGAAAAGAATCAGCCTTGTTTTAATCACTTATTCCCTCATTGTAGGTAAATCGTGGCCACAATGTACTAATTTTTTCCCTTATTTCTTAATTTAGTTAAATCATGCACGCGATTTACTTCTTAGGAACTAGGATTTAAGTCTTAGGAACAAATTCTTAATTTGTGGCCGCTAAATCTTGTAACTTACTAAAAACAAATTGCCAAAATGGTAAGAAAAATAAACTTAATTCATTCAATACATTTCTAAACATTGTATGTGTTTTTTTCTTTTCAAGTAAATGAGTTTGCAGTGCAAACACAAAAAAACTATCATCGGCTCAGTTATATTCTGAATTAATGCAGAGGTTTCAGAAGAATGATACCTTTTGTTACTGAGAGGAGAGAGGGAATAGGGGGAGATTTCATTGTCAAAAGGCACTCTCTTTGTGAGGATGGTGTACTGAGAGACACAAGAAAAACTAGAGTTATACAACAAGAGTCAAGTTCTAAAACTTAGATAAACTCAAATGTGAGAACAAGCAGAAAACAGGCAGAATACCAACATGCTTCTTCGGTGACATTTTTACATGGCAATGAATCTGTCATGTTAAACTCACCCTGAAGAGGCTGTGTGTGTCCTGTGTGAGGATGGTGTGTCGACGGTCATCTGTGTGAGGATCAGGCACGGTTTTCGATTCCTGCTCCCAAAAGCTCATTCCTTAGCAGTGCAGCATACGCCACAGCATCTGTAAAACACAATAATGCTTTTTTATTATTTTCTTCTTATATATAAGCAGCTGATCACGTCAGTTTTTAAATGTAGAGTCTATTAATATAAGAAATCTAACCGACAGTTGGGGGTCGACAAGTGATCTAACTGGTGTTGCGGCTGAACACCATAACACAGACTATCGCAGCAAGCAATCTCATTGGTTGCAGGATCAGCAGAGGCCAATCAGAGTGCCTTGAGGTAATGATGTGATTGCTTGCATGTAAAGTACCTATCAGCCTCAGCCATCTACAGTTTCATGACTGAATTAGATATATATTTTTTGACTGTGAAAATCGAGGGCATGTAAAAGATGATGAATAATGACTTCACCTTTCCCTGTGTCTGTACTAGCATCCTTCGCCCGCTGATTCTGATTGGGTGTCCAACAGTTCTCCTACAAACATAAAGCAAAAATGAACGTGTTTATAAAGGTGCAATGACAATAATGCACTGGCTTTAATCTATCCTTCTTTTTTTGCTGTGGAGGAGTGTAAACTGTTCAGATGAACGGTAACTTACATTGGCATAGTGGAAGTTTATGCTCCAGTTGCTCCCGGCACGCGTGGGGATAAACCTGTCTCCTGATTTCACCGTAACCGGACTGCATGCTGCATACCCTGACTGCACAAACAGTAATACATAACTGGAACAGACAATCAACATGTGTAGCATTTATATGCTTTGCAAGCAGACCATCTTTTACATTGTGTGATAGGGCCATATATCTCCTATGCTGCTGCTGGTGATATTGCTGCTGCATAAATAGACAGACATAAATCCATAACAGATCTAGGCAGGTGGAGCTGGGAGGTGAGGGATTAAGAGGAACTCTGATACAGAACTCTGCGATACAGGACTAGCCTACAGCAAACACTGAACAAGACTTTTTAAATGTTGAGCAAGCAATATCATTGGCTGAAGGATTAGCAGAGGCTAATCAGCTTGTGCAATGCAGAAATTTGATTTAGGCCTATTTATGATTTAATGCCATATCAGCAGCAATGGCTATATTCATGGCAATATCAACAGTATTTAATTTTTTTTTATATATAATTTGAATACAATGTTTACAATAATTTAAAGCAACACTGTGTCATTTTTTTTACCTTAAAATAATGTTTCCAAAATCTTATCAGTGGTTCATCAAGTCGTAACAGGGTGAAAGGCACGTCTGCCATAGCCTGACATGTATCGCTTTTACTGGTACTATGTAACTTCGGGGTTCGGTAGTAACCCGACCACAAAAAGAACTACAAAATTCGACTGCTTTACGTCAAGCGCTACAATAGTCATTATTTCGTTTTTCTTCGTTTCTGATGTCACAATACATCATCCTTTCATGAAATCATGTAACATACTCTACCTTGTCTGTGGACATCGTTCATTCTAAAGCCGGTGCTGGGTAAACAGCGAGCGTGCGTGCGACGGTAGACTAAATTATTTACGACAGCGGCAATTGACAATTTCGTTTCCAACCAGTAGGGCGACCGAAGAGGAAAAGTTACTTGGTGTTACTTTAAATTTTGATTTAATTTGATTTAAAGAACAACAATATACAAAAAAAACACTATTATAATAATAACAATAACAATTATATAAAATCTTTTTATGTAAAAAATATTTAATGTATGACAAAAACTCTCAAATAATTCCAGGAGAACCCTTTTTAAAAATGTCCATTAATATACTTTTTGAATAAAAAGGTTGTTTTAAAATAATGAAATAAAAATTGTGAGATAAAAAGTCGCAATTACCTTTTCATATTTTTATTCCATTGTGAAAACAAGTTTACATAGAAATCTTATTAGAAATATGGCTAGTTTATATATACACTCACAAAGCTAAAAAGAAAAATGACATAATAAAGTTACAAGATTCTAGATTCAAGATCCAAGAGGTCTAAGGGTCTTTTCATGCTTACCTTGGACGGGTGGCCCTCTGGGACGTTCTGGTGGTTGATTTGCCTTAACAGGCGCCTTTCATAGTCCTGGTCCATTTCTACTGTAAACTACAGTTACACTCTCTCCATCAGTCTGCAGATGGGGGTCCTCCAAGGTCTCCCATCCCTACAGAAAAAATATTGAATGCATGATTGATAACAGTCAGTCATAATGCTTAAATGACAGCTGTCAGTAAGTGTCAACTGGTTTTTTGACCTGGTTTATTACAAATAATTATAATTCAAGTCATTACACAAGCTCTGCTAGATGACAAGCATGACACCACATTAACCATATTCGCAATCTAAAAGCACACGTTTTTATATAATTCATGATGGTTTTATTAAAAAGACCGAGTGTTAGTAGAGGAAAGAGGGCATTAATGCCAGCAGAAGGGTTGTAAACAAGCGTATATAATCAGCTGCCATGGCAGCTCGCTAACAGCGCTGAGCTAAAGGAAGATTTACATCTTACATTATGAAAACATTTTTTCCCCGAGTTTAATAGATGTAGAAGACCTTGAAACCCAGTATTAGAAAAGAAAACCATCTTACCTTAGCCAAGTGCTCAAGAAACCCACATTATACTGACATGTGTGTTCAGCTAGCCTACGTGTGCAATGATTTCCTAAACATCTAACGTTAGTTCGCTTTTTCCCGATGCTGCAACAAAGGATTAAGGCTTTTTTGGTAATGTGATGTAATTTTTTCCGTCTTTGGAGATAATAGTACGATCATTGAGCAGAGGGTATCAATGTTTATGTTCATGTCAAGATGGCGAGCAAATCAGCTGTGGGGTGAAAGAGTGTGATTCCGTGCACGTCCTGAAGAGGCGCAGTGAGAGGAGAGGAGAGGAGAGGAGAGGCGATACTACAGACTAAATACTACACATATTTGACTATTCAAAATGCGTATTGGTCAATCTCAGGTAACTGTATTTCATTTTTTACACGGTTTCTAAGCAGAAGATGGATGCATGTTTTCTCAGAGAGAGAGAGAGAGAGAGAGAGAGAGAGAGAGAGAGAGAGAGAGAGAGAGAGAGAGAGAGAGAGAGAGAGAGAGAGAGAGAGTGTGTAAGAGAGATTTATGTGTTGAAGGGATGTGTATATATTAGATTAGAAACATGTACTGTAGGTCAAAGTCAAAGCAAACAAGGCCTTTTTCTTATTACTTTGTATTGTGGAAAACCTGGCCAACATCAGTAGAACCTTCAAGGCCTAACATACAGAAATCAGTTGTTTCTTAGAAGTGCACATGAGAAGATGGGATTTAATCATTTCGTAAATAGTTATGTTCATTTAGTTCTGTAAAGCTTTACAACTGTTTTTTAAGGGTAAATAATGAGAAATCCAGAAGCATGATTGTGACCCGTTTCTGTTTTACAGGAAAGCTTATATTTTGTGCATAACCACACAGTCTTTTTTTAAATCGTCACCACTGCAAGGTCACAAAATCCTTTCAAATCAGTCACACAAAAATAATAATAATAGCATTTAGTGTCTGAACAGAGTTTGAGGAGATGATGGAGCGTCTGCAGTATGAAGGTTTTGGCTGTGTTTCAGGTCAGGAAGCATCAGCTCATCTGCATGATTTAGCACTAGAGCCGAAGGGTCCCTGTCACATGGTTTATCCTCCAGCTGTTTGCTGTCCAGAGGAACGCACAGACCTCCACAGGGTCAAGAGCGGAGGATCATTTGATTACAAGTAACTCACTGTGGCTGCCAATTTTTTTTATGAAAACCCCCAAATATATATTTTCATTTTATGTTAACATGAAGACTGGAGTCTTTGGATGACTTCATGAGTTTGAAGTGTTTAAATCAAGACAACAGCAAGGATCATGAAGCTCCAACACTGAAAGTTCATTTGATTAGAGAGAATAACCACCCTGCCCTTTTGTCAATCACTGGATGTGTAAATAAGTCCAGGCCTGCCTAGTGATGTAAAACAGACTGCGTATGTATGGATAATGAGATGGCATGAGGGAAAAATAAGAGTTTCCCATCACAGCAGGCACTGACAGCACGGCTCCTCAAGACAAGCCGTAACAGAGCCTGTTGCTGTAGAATAACCCCTGTTGAACTTATAGTTGTTTTGATGTGAAGCGGTGCATGGAGATTTTTGTTTTTTCCTGAATTCCATTCAAAATATAATATGCAAAAAAGCAGTGTATTCCTGTATTTTAATGTACAAAAATTCAAACCCATAGTACATTTGCATCAAAACGAAAATTTTAAATATGGCAGTTTTCATTCATATTTAAAACTTTGTATTTTATAAGTTAAAATTAGCAAATTATTGGATGTTTTTAATTAGTTAATGTTACTTCAATACTCACAATTAAGGCATATGAAAGTGCATTGACACACTGTAAAACCATTGTGGAAACAAACTAAAAAATATATTTATTTATTTTTTATAGAATTTATTGGCCCGGTTTCAGACAGGGCTTATATTAAGCAAGGATTAGACCTTAGTTTAATTAGGATATTTCATTTTTATAAGTGTGCCTTAGTGCCTTTTATTACTGTGTGCATCTTAAAACAAAACTATGGCACTGACTTATTTTAAGATACTGCATCAGTGCGGCTGCTTTAAGTTAAATCAGCTCAAACTAGCATTTTAGTCTGGGACTAGGCCTTGTCGGTGAAACCAGGGGATAATTTTATTATATATTTGTACTACACAAATATACAATTTAACTGAAATATTGAATAAACTAACTAGTTTGTTTACATTAATATCATATTAACTCTCAAGCTAAGTGCTAGTTAGCATCGGCACACTAGCATGTGCTAATAACTATCAAAGAGACTATCTCTATTTTTGCATGTATCTGTCAACATTCAGTTTTTAGAATGGATGTTTTGCAGCCTATCCTTAAAACCACGGCAATGGCCACCACAACACAATGGTAACTTCAACATAACAAAAACCCCTGTAAATCCCCTATATTAATCTTGGTGCAAAAACACATAATTTCAACATTTATTCTCCTTATACAGTCTGACGCAATGCATGCTGATGGAAACTAGAAATCTGCTGCAACTCAATCAGTTTAAGTTAATACAATCAGATTTTGATTTTGCGTAACTTTTTCTACTTTCTACTTCTTTCTACTTTTTTTACACTAAATTGCAACTTTATCATTACAAATGTGTACATTTATTTTGTTTTGAAAGCCATCATTTTCAATTGAATTGACATGAAATTGTAGTTGACCATAATTGCTTGACAGTTGCAAGTGGTGGCGATTTTTATTCATTTTACAGTTAGGAAATATTTTATATTTGTTCAAGATATTATTTATTTCCTAAACAAGTTTTACTGTCCATGTTCATGTAGAGAGTGATTAAAATAATTGTTCTCTCCATGGCAAGAAACAATGCTTTCCTCCATTTTGTCAGCTGAAAAACAAAACAAAAAAAGATAAATGAATAATGACTTTAAATCAAGTTTATTTGTGAATGGTCATGGGTAATTTCATAAATAAATTTGGGATTAATACTGTGCACATTTCTATTAAACCTGTTTCATTGCACAATTTCCAGCTTCTTTCTTTCCTTGTTGAACAAGACTGACTTATTGTTTGTCACATTTTGCTGTGTGTATGAACAATGGCCAGTAAAGTGACACAAAAATGAAAATGTTTTGCATAATTTACAGTGCATTGAATCCGAATGAGTGTTTTTTAACAACCACAAGGATCAAATAGCATGATTAGCCTATAACATGGTTTATGACTATATATTGATGTTACTTTGCTCTTATCGGCATAGACATTTCATATTGACACGCTGTAAGTCTGTTTAGATGTAATCCTGCTAAAGCATTCCTTTCATGATTTAGCGGACCTACTTTTAAGTAAGCAAATAAGCCTGGGTTATGGATGTTGTTTGTTATACATTTTCACTAAAACCTGGCTGTAAACGTGATACAAAGCAGTAGAGACGGTCATCACTAATGAGAGATATGCTGATTATGCCAATGTTTGTTGGTTGAAAGCAGTTCTTTTTTAAAACACACGTTTGAGGTATCATTTGATCTGAAGCCCACAGCTGCATTTTTAATACGATCTCTTTGTGTCCAGCCGCCTCTTATAAGACCCTTCAATTGGTGCCCATGACAACTAGGCTGAGAGACGGGACGCTGAAAGAGAGGGGGAGGTAGAGGTAAAAAGATGAAGTCTGCAAATGACAGCTACTTTTACACACATGCCTAAAATCAATGAACGATATAGCTTAAACATAGGCCTAGGAAATGTTTGGAATGCCAAGCTATTGTCTTTGTGTATCCTACAAAGATTTATGTATGTTTGGATGAGTGCAAAGATTTACTCTCTGGGAACCGCAGCAGATAAAATGAAAGAGGAAATTAATATGAAATATGAGTCACTGACATACCCCCAGAGGAATGTTAAAGCATCAGTCTGACACAAGGCAGCACGGAAAATCACACAAACTAGGTTTCCTCCTCCTCCTCCTCCATAAGGAAACAATGTGCTTTTACCTTATGACATAGCAATTCAGTGAATGTGTAGGGCAGGTATAGAGAATATAATAATCTGAGGTCAGTGGGGTCTTTATGTAGCCTATAGCTAATGTCTATCGTGAAGTTAAGGGAAAATCTATTAAGAGCGACAAAACCTCTGACAGAAAGTCACATTGCAGAAGCCCCATGACATGAAATTTACGGTTGATTAGGCTAACGTATTTGAGGAACAAAGTTTTGTTAAAGAAGTTTTGCTTCATGCAGAAATAAAGTGTTTTGCCTGTAAGTTCCTAACTGTAACACAAATGTTTACACCATTATATATATATATATATAATATATATATATAATATAATATATATATATATTAATATATATATATATATAATTTATATATATATATATATATATTAGTTTTAAAACAAATTAATGAATCTTTTAGGAGCAGTTCATAATTTTATCTGGTGTAGCCTAACAGATCTAGTTTATGGTAATCGCTACATGTTTTATTGGCTGTTGCTTACTAAAAATGAATTAGCTATTTTCGTTGGAGTAAGTTTGCATAATAGCCTATTAGTATGCCTATTTGGCTCATTTGTATAACATTGGATTTAGAAACAGCACATCGCATGGGTTCAGCACAGAAAATGTGCAAAGTCATGCTGGCATAAACAGATCTCAGTGGTCTGGTCACTCCACCACGGAACATTTACTTTTGAGTCAAGGCAGTGGATCTCACGAAGTATCGCGATACTTGAGCGTGACCTATTTAAACAGCAACCACTGCCATGAGACTTCACACACTCATTCATTAAACAAGACAGTAGGATTGTGGAAGACAGCCGAAGGTATGAAATACTCAGTTAAAAGTTTACTTTTCTTTCCAGTGAAAATGCGTTTTATGAAAAGTAATCGAACACATCTTATGCTCTTGTTTTACCGTGGCAATTTCCATGTAATTTCGTTAACGTTACTGCTTTTGCTGGGAGAGTTTCGTTTTCCGTAATTGCGATATTTACATTTATGATGTCTTTACATATGTTTGAATTAATGGTTTATTGTGAAATTGTTCCCATGTGAACATGTTTGTAAGGCGCCCACCTGTTGCAGTTCGATCAATGTAAAGTGATGGAAAACTACACAAAATTATTATAATGCTATATTTGTATGAAAATAGGGTTACGTCAATTAACTTTACAATATCTTTACTTATATACTATTACGAAAGTCAGTAACCATTAGTACGTTGGAATTTGAGGAAATATTGAAATAACGAAGAAAATTACTTCCTGAGGACCAACTTACATATTCTATTCTATTCTAATAACAAGCAATTAATCATATATTATTTTGTTCTTTGATGTGCATGCTCCTTATACTGTTTTATACTTTTTCCTTTCTGGAATGTGGCTTTAAAGTAAATTTTTTTTATTTTTTACAAAAAGATTTCCTGTTATTTCTTATGGTATTGTTTTTCATGAAACACATTTTCTTCTCTTGAACCTAGCAGAAAATGTCAGCTGGAAACGCACATATTGGCAAGCCTGCTCCAGACTTCACAGCCAAAGCTGTGATGCCAGATGGACAGTTTAAAGATCTCAGTTTGTCCGACTACAAAGGTATGAACTTAACATTAGTGTAGCGAAGAAGAGCTGTCAAGATACACAAGCAGAATATTCTGTAATATGTGATGCATAAATAATATTTAACTGTAAAAAAAAAAAAAACCTGCAAGGAAGCATTACCAGGAAACTCAAGGGTGTGTCTTTGAACACAAATACTTTATTAAAGATAACACACATTGTGTAAGTGTCCATGTGCACTTGTGACAAATGCTTTATTGCTCTTGTTTCCAGGGAAGTATGTTGTATTATTCTTCTATCCATTGGATTTCACCTTTGTTTGCCCCACTGAGATCATCGCCTTCAGTGATGCGTCCGAGGAGTTCGGGAAAATCAACTGTGAGGTCATTGGTGCCTCTGTTGATTCCCACTTCTGCCATCTTGCCTGGTAAGTGATACAGATGAAGAAAAAAGGTCAAACTTTAAACGGGCCATAACATACTTTTAAAATATATATTTTCCCAAATGTCCTAGGCTGCTAAAGTTTTTTTTGTCATCCTCTCTCAGACCCTTTAAACAGTTTGTTTAATGTTGTTGTGTAAACACCCCCATTGCATGTGAAATGAACAACAGTGATCTCACACCAGTGCTATTTTAGTATCAATGATATAAAATAATTTTTAGAGCCCCTGAAAGGACTCTAATATGAGATGGGAGGAATAATATATTTAACTTAGAGCTGTCAAATTGATTAATCATAATTAATTGCATCTAACATAAAAGTTTGTGTGTGTTATATATATATATATATATATATATATATATATATATAATATATATATATACACACAAACTTTTTTATGCTAGATGCGATTAATCATGATTAATCGATTTGACAGCTCTAAGTTAAATGCTTTTGCGTTCTTTCGCAAAGAACTCGAAAGGTTTGTGAGTGAAAGCAAAATATCTCGGGGAAACAATTGCAGACGCAATCGATTCTCAGGGGAACGCAATACTTATGGTGATGGAGATGGGATATCAAAATATATTTGATACGTTTCTCACAAGTCTCTTTAGGGGCCCCATAATTCTCTTTGATGACGTGTTTACTGGTACGAGGGTGGGACAACCTGTCACTCACATGACATCACAGCAATAGCAATCCACAACCATTGAAGAAGCCATTTCACTCACAATAGGAAGGAAAAGACTATCGCAACATCTGTTTCATGTCGGCTTGTTATAAGATAAATGATGGATTCAGTTTTAGTTAAAGGATTAGTTCACTTTTAAAAAAAACTTTTGCTGATAATTTACTCACCCCCATGTCATCCAAGATGTCCATGCCTTTCTTTCTTCAGTCGAAAAGAAATTAATGATTTTGATGAAAACATTCCAGGATTTTTCTCCATATAAAGGACTTCAATGGCTACCAAACGGTTCAAGGTCAAAATGACAGTTTCAGTGCAGCTTCAAAGGGCTTTAAACAATACCAGACGATGAATAAGGGTCTTATCTAGCGAAACCATCCGTCATTTCAAAAATAAATAAAAAAGTTTAAGTTTTATAGCACAAATGCTCGCCATGCTCTGTTCTGTGATGCACGTTCGTGACTCTCCTGTTCGAACTCAGTTCATCAAAATGAACGAATCTTTTTTCGAGTCATTTAGTTCATTTCGTTCGTTGAATGAATGAAATGACTCGAAAAAAGACTTGTTCAAAATGAACGAATCTTTTTTTGAGTCATGTCGTTCGTTGAATGAATAAAATGACTCGAAAAAAGATTTGTTCATTTTGATGAACGAGTTTGAACAGAAGAGCCACGAACGAGCATGGCGAGCATTTGTGCTGATAAAACTTAAACTGTTTTATTTATTTTTGAAATGACGGATGGTTTCGCTAGATAAGACCCTTATTCATCGTCTGATATCGTTTAAAGCTCTTTGAAGCTGCACTGAAACTGTCATTTGGACCTTGAACCGTTTGGTAGCCATTGAAGTCCATTATATGGAGAAAAATCCTGGAATGTTTTCATCAAAATCGTTCATTTCTTTTCGATTGAAGAAAGACATGGACATCTTGGATGACATGGGGGTGAGTAAATTATCAGCAAAAGTTTTTTTTAAAGTAAACTAATCCTTTAACAATAATAACCGCGTCTCACAATGGCTGGCGGGTCTGTTGTCTTGTCAAATAAAAACCTCTAAAATGTGTTACACTCTACTCTTTATAGTGAAAGTTATTTTTTGCTTAAAAACCACCTTGTCTTTAGACGTTTTAAAAGTGCTATTCTATTGTACAGACAAAGTTATTCAATATTCATGAACTTACCAATGAATGACAATGTTTTACCTGTGTGATCATAACAGGATAAACACACCTCGGAAACAAGGTGGTTTAGGACATATGAAGGTCCCTCTGGTGGCAGATTCCCTCCGCTCCATTTCTCAAGACTATGGTGTACTGAAGGAAGATGAGGGTATTGCATACAGGTATGGTTGGGTTACCTAAATAAAAAAAAAAAATTGAAAACTACCATTCAATATTGTTTAAATAAAATACTTTAATTAAGCAAAGATGCGTTCATTTATTCAGAAGTGACAGAAAAGACATTTATAGTGTTACTAAAGATTTCTATTTCAAACAAATGCTGTTTTTCTATTATTAATCAATGATTCTTGAAAATAAATGTATCACAGTTTCCAAAAATTGTTTAAGCAGCCCAACTGCTTTCAACATGGATACTAATAAGAAATGTTTCTTGATAAGCAAATTCATCATATCAGAATGATTTCTGAAGGATCATGTGACACTGAAGACTGGAGTAATGATGCTGAAAATTCAGCTTTGCATCACAGGAATAAATTGTTTTAAAATACTGTATATTGAAATGGAAAATAGTTATTTGAAGTTTAATAATATTTCACAGTATTGCTTTTTCAAATAAATGCAGTCTTGGTGAGCATTAGAAAATATTTTAAAAATCTTGTAATGTAATTGTACTACTTCGTAGTGATGGATTTTCGCACACAATATTCAATTCAGATCTCCCTCTGTATATTGTTATTAACTTCTGTGATTTTTTTTTTTTTTTTTGTAACTTAGAGGTCTTTTCATCATTGATGACAAAGGCATCCTGAGGCAGATAACCATCAATGACCTGCCAGTGGGTCGCTCTATTGATGAAACCCTGCGCTTGGTGCAGGCGTTTCAGTTCACCGACAAACATGGAGAAGGTACAGCATATTTTCTTGCCTTTGTTTGGACTGAAAGTTCTTCTTGATTTTACATACTATTCCTTTCATACAGTACAGTGTGAAATTGGTTTCCATTTATATTTTATATATATATATTTATATATATAAATTGCTTTTTGTTTGTTGTCACTTTTATCCCAGTTTGCCCAGCCGGATGGAAGCCCGGAAAAGACACAATCAAGCCTGACGTCCAGCAGAGCAAAGACTACTTCTCCAAACAACACTAAAAAACACACGAGACTGTGCAGCATTGTGTAATGATCCATACATGCACTGATTGATGCACATCAATGTGTAAGAGTGGTAATAACTAATATTTATAGTGATATTGTGGGAAGTTGTAGGACCAAATTCATACTCAAAACTACCTGAAATATAGGCTACTGTAACATTTGAGCTATTAAGTATGTCTTGCCGTCCTTTTTGTTGTGAAAAGAGGTGTGCTGATTGTACTGTCAACTGATTTTTGCATTTCAAACAATAAACCATTTCAACTGAAAGTTTTTTATTTAAATGAAGGTTATTTATTGTATAGTTTAATGAACTCAGTAGGCTAAATAAATATGTAGTACTGCATAAATATTAGTAAATAATATTAATCAAATCAACATCTGTTCATGGGAGACCGATTGGAGATGAGGGCTTTGTGTTTGCCGCCAAATGCGCGTGATCGCTGATGACAAGTGACTCGCGCGCGCTCACCGACAGCGGTTTACTTTAATACCTTAAAAGGTTATTGCTGTATTCTTCTTACGGTTTTTAACAATAAATGATAATATTAATCAAATAACAAGTTTTCTTACATAAACCTCGATAGATTCATTGGGTTAAACTTGTTCATTTATTTATTGACGCCATAACCGTTTTTGAGGGGATAATTTCAGTGTGAGGAAGCTACCATTACAGTTTACGTTAGCGCAAACATGACAACGAGACAGAAGAAACTGACTCAAGACAAACAGGTGATTGCTGAGGTGAGATACTTAATGACATTTACAGTGTGAACGTAAATAAAATATAGGCTATCCTTACAAAATATGCCATGCTTCCGAATAAGGAGCTCAATTCAAACTTTTAAGTGGTTTCCGTCGTGTTACGGCTATTAAATCATAGTAATTATTAATCTGAGGTCTGCTTCAGTCATAAGAAGCTGTCAAGAAACATTTCTTTCTTTTATTATTAACGTGATTATGACTGTAAATGCACCCTTTTTACTGTAAACAATCCCTGAGGTAACGTTAAGGAATTTTGGTAAAGACAAATCGGTCATTTCTGTACAGTCAGTGGTATATAAAATATTGCTAAGCTAGTAACAAAATATTATTGTAATATTTTACCTTTAATTGCTTTTACTTAAGCAGTGTGTTCTTTAAAAAAAGAGAGTTATGTATACCAAAGCAGTAGTAATTTACAACTATTTAAGTTTGGATAATGGCCCCAAAGCTATGATTATATTAGATGACAAAGCATTTGTCATTCTGTGTCATTTGCAAACCTTTTGTGTATGCACTGTATGTAGATATGAACTTCAAGGCACTGTTCTTTGTAAAGCTTTGTTAATGTGAATTGAACTGAACCAGTGTATTTCATCAGGCGCTGGATACTGAGACTCAGTCACTGGTGTTTGTCAAGCGCATGGTGGTCATAGCTGTCTCCTCCATCACCTATCTGCGTGGGATATTTCCAGAGGACTCCTACAGATCCAGATACCTGGACGGTATAAATATTCACACTGGTTTATTAATGGCGAACATCAGGCTGTTTGAAATATCTCATCCAAGTTTGTTCATCGATGAATGTTGTTCTTCAGATTTGTGTATCAAGGTCCTCATAAAGGATTGTTCTTGCCCTAGAGCCCGCAAACTCGTCAAATGGTAATATGTTGCACATGTTATATATTTGTAATGATTCTCTAAAGTGTATAAGATGCGATGAAAAGTAATTATAACCATATTTCTGTCCTCCAAGGCTGATGGGATGTTTTGATGCTTTGGAGAAGAGATATGTAAGTCAAAAGTACCATATTTAGATATAAATCGATCTTTCTTTTATTTTTGTCACGGCATTAATCTACTTAATTCTTTGCAGCTTCAAATGGTGGTCATTGGGGTCAGTATGCATAAGTAAATGATTTTATTTATATAATAGTTTTTTTTTTTTTAAGAAATACACATATAAATGCACAGTTTTTTTATGCACAGGTACACTCAAGCCCAGATGACAGCAATGTAAGTTCCTATTTTCAAAACGCTGTTTTTCTGTAAACGAACAGCCAAAACACAAAAAGTTTTCTGTTTTTATTTGAAAACAGTGTTGTGTAAACGGCCCCTCAGAAACAATGGAACTTATTACTGAAAATTACAAAGCAAAATAAAGGGGACAGTGGTGAGCACTGAACTCAGCACTGAAAGATTTGTCTTTTTTGCATATGTCACAAGGAAAGATGAATACTATAAGATGTTATGCGTTTTTAGGACTGTTTTTTAGGACAATTAATCTCAAGATTTACATCTTTAGTGGGATAAAATATCAAATTTAGCAAATGTGTGAACTGCTTTACACATAATTTGTTCTATACATTTTAAAACGATAAAAATACAATTTGGACACCAATAATATGACTTTAATAACCTGCTGTTTTGTCTCTTGCATGTGTCTGTTGTCTCAGCACGTCATTGAGTCCTATCAGTTTAAGTTCAGATACTCAGAGTGTGGACCGCAGATGGACATCCAGAGGTGTAGTATTGAACATCGCTCTCTCTGTAAAACCAGATTTTCTGTAGTTTGCATTTCCTGTATGTCCTCAGTTGATAACAATCATTCTGTACACTACCTTTCAAAAGTTTGGGTTGAAAAAAAAGGTGTTCGATTTTCTTTTAAATAAATGTATATTTTTATTCACGCACTAAATTGATCAAAAGTGACAGTAAACACATTTATAATGTTAACATTTATTCAAATAAATGCTGTTCTTTTGAATTGTCTTTTCAAGGAATCCTGGAAAAAGGATTTCATTGTTTTCAATATTGATAATAATAATAAACGTTTCTTGAGGATCAAATCAGCATATTAGAATGATTTCAATTCTGAAGGATCATGAAAAAGAAGCTTGATCACCACTGGAATAAATGACATTATTTATTTGACTTTTTTATTTCTGATACTGTATTTCAAATAAATGCAGCCTTAGTGAGCTTAAGAAACTTTAAAAACATAAAAAATCTTACTGACCCCAAACTTTTGAACAGTAGTGGATATAGTTTTGGACATTATGCTGCTAATTTAGTGTAAATTGTAATGGTTAAAAACAAAAAAAAACCATTGAAATGTCTATTCACTTCACACACACACCAGTGTTCACCTCCTTTCCTCATTTCAGTAATGTGACTGGGACCATGAGAGTGACCCTAGAGGACACTAAGAAAGCTTCAACGCTCCTGATCAGGAAGCTGTTCCTCCTCATGCAGGAACTAGAAGCTCTGCCCACTTCCGTTTACCTCACTATGAAACTCTACTACTATGATGATGGTACAATATATCCTTCTGCAGTATGGAGAGTGAAGTGGATAAGAACTGTTGATTCGTGACAAATATTATGGTTTTGGATCAAATAACATGCTTAGTGAAATATCAACGCTTTTTTCTCCTTGTAACTTGAGTCACTCCACCTGAATACGAGCCACCAGGATTCAAGGCAGGTGTAAATGACAGTCTGTGGTTCGAGGGAACGGCAGTGCACTTCAGAGTGGGCGATCTGCAGTCTTGCTTCCACACCATGAAGTTGCGTGTGACGGCAGCACAGAGCCGACTCGGGAAGCTGCAGGACGGGGGCCAGTTGAGCGAGAACGACACGGAGATGGAGACACCCTCTCTCTCTCAAATCAGAGCTGTAGAAACGGTACAAAGGAGATGGATCTTAATGTACAGGATATGTGTTCTCCAGACTGGATTCTGAAACATTTCTTTTGTGACAGGCGACCACAAACTGTGACCAGGACCTGCCATCTGAAGACGGTAAGTATCTTAAACAGAGGTTTGTTCTTCAGAAAGTCAGGCCTGCTCTTACATTCAGCTTTGTTTGCTACCTTTTGCAGAATCTATTGCACAGTTTAAACAGCCCAGAAAAGCTATAGCAAAGGTAAGCAATTTATGATTTATATGGTGAAAAAGTGTTTTTTGTTTATTAAGAACTCATTTTGATGCCTTTTCATTATACATTTGCACAGAGGAAATGTGTGAGAAGCAAACTTCCGAGGAGGAAAAAGAAGAAATGCTTTTAGAACCCATAACAAGTTCACTTCAACATTTTTGATTCAAATATAGTAAAAATGGCTTTTTACCAGGTAGAAGTTTAACATGTTTTTTGACTTAGTAATTAGTTCTGGAGAATTCATTCTTATATTCATATATCATATATTATTTATTTATAATGAGGTGACTTCCTGTTTGGTGTTGATGAAGAAGGACAGATATTTATTCACTGAATGTAGAAAACAATGTTGAATGAATGACACATCAGCTGTATGCACATAAAATAAACAATACTTCAGACCACCATCTTTATACACAAGCTCCTTTATTACAACTATTTACCGCCTTTTGTCATTCATTTAAAATATATTACCATATTTGCATAGTGTTTCCTCGAGCGAATGAATAGGTAAAGCATACATTCACAGCATGAGTAAGATCTGATACACACCTACATAAATCAAATATAATGACAGTTTCTTTCAAATAAATGCAGTTTAGACTCTTTCGCTCATTAAGAATTGTACCATCCTACAGTACAGGCACTTGATTGTGAAATATTCACAGACGGCTGCCGTTACTTGATAGAAATTATGTTAGCAGGCTAAACATGGTCCATTAGTGTTGAACATTCATACATATCAGTAACTTTGCGTGTCAGTCTTTAGGCTACGTGGGTAATGCCACATTGAGATCTTCCAATCTGCGACCAGAATACGTGTTTAAAAGAGACTATCCACATCACCCATCTCCACCACCACAGTCTTCAACTGAGAGTAAAATTCAATGGTCACCTGACCATTTTCTCTTCCAATACCTGAAATCAGAGACAGAAGGTTGAGTTTTATTTGAGGACAAAGAGTATTTAGTGTTATAGAGCCAACACACACACACAAATACACAAAATGTTTTGTAACTCCACCTGAGGCCTTGTATCCTCCAAATGGCACCTCCACAGGTGTGATATTGTAGTTATTGATGAAGCAAGATCCAGCCTGAAGGTTTTCTATAACTCGATGTGCTCTCTTAATATCTCTAGCGAGTCAGAAACAGACAGGAAAGGAGAATATGAGCAAACGGGAAAGCCCCCAGTCTAGCTTTGTTAACTTGCAGAAACATCAACCAGTCACAAATACTACCGTTCAAAAGTTTGGAGTTCGTAAAAATATTTTAGAAAGAAATGAATACTTATTCGGTAAGGACACATTTAATTTATCAAATAGAGTAACATTAAAATCATTTATAATGTTACAAAAGATTTCCATTTCAAATAAACGCTTTTCATTTGAACTTTCTATTCATAAAATAATCCTGTAAATAATACATCTCGGCTTCCACAGAAATATTAAGCAGCACAATTGTTTTTCACATTGATGATAATAATAAGAAATGTTTCTTGAGCAGCAAATCAGCATATTAGAATGATTTCTAAAGGATCATGTACATTGAAGTAATGATGCTGTAAATTCAGCTTTGATCACAGGAATAAACGTTTATTTTTTTAAATTTATTTTTTATATGAAGTCCCCAAGAAACCAAAATGGAAGTTTAGTTGCTTTTAGTACAATTATGTTAGCCTTTCTGTTATCTATAAGCTAGTATGCTTCAAAACATAAAAAAGTTCACTCAGTTCATCCAACTTAAGTCATTCAAATCCACTTCATCTGCCGTCACTACAGGTGTGCCCCAGGGATCTGTCCTGGGGCCCCTTCTTTTTATTATCTACCTTCTTCCCCTCGGAAATATTCTCCGTAAATTCAATGTTAATTTTCACTGCTACGCGGATGACATCCAGCTCTACCTCACCACAAAACCTACATCCACTCTTCCACTCACTACCGTCACTGATTGCATTGCAGAAATAAAATCCTGGCTTACCCTCAACTTTCTTAAACTTAACAGTGGTAAAACCGAGGTTCTCCTCATTGGTACCAAATCCACCTTAGCCAAAACTAACAGTTTCACCATCAAAATTGATAATTCATCTATTTCACCTTCCCCTCAGGTTAAGAGTCTGGGTGTCATCCTTGACAGCACACTATCATTTCAACCACACATTAATAACATCATCCGGTCAGCTTACTTCCACCTACGTAACATTAATCGTCTTCGCCCTTCCCTCACCCCCCACACTGCTGCCATTCTTGTACACAGCCTTGTCACCTCCCGCCTAGACTATTGCAATACACTTCTCTTGGGTCTCCCTCACAAATCACTCCGTAAACTTCAACTAGTTCAAAATTCTGCTGCTCGAATCATTACCCGTACCCCCTCCATCCATCACATCACTCCAGTTCTCCAGCAGCTTCACTGGCTTCCTATCCAGTTCCGTATTCAGTTTAAGGTCCTCTTGCTGACATTCAAAGCTATCCATAACCTCTCTCCCCCCTATTTGTCTGATCTCCTACATGTTTCCACTCCATCTCGTTCTCTCAGATCCTCCTCCGTACTACATCTGTCTGTCCCACCTGCCCGTCTCGTCACCATGGGGAGCAGAGCATTCAGCTGCTCTGCACCCCGCCTTTGGAACTCCCTTCCACTTCATCTCAAAAACCTGGATTCCTTCCCTCATTTCAAAACTGGACTGAAAACCTTTTTGTTTAAGCAAGCATATTCGTTGTAGCACCCATTCATCTGCAATTTTACTTGACTTTAAATTGGTTTTAATCTATTCTTGGTATAACTTTATTATTTGTTTATTGTATAAACTTATGTATGCATGTACGGTGACCTTGAGTGTCAGAAAGGCGCCTTTTAAATAAAATGTATTATTATTATTATTATTATAAAACAATGACAAAATTCACATTTTGATGCGTTCAAAACTTAGTCTCTCACTTCCGCCAATATGGATCAGTGATTTTGATGAAATCATTTGATTGGACAGAAAATCTGATGAGAAGAGTGATGCCTAGACTCAGAAACGTCACGCCCACTACATTATAAATAGACGCTGCGGCTAAAATCTTTTGTTCACACATGTCCTGTTTTCTACATGGTGAATGACACACATTGCAATAACGATATTGGGGATAGGGAACGATTCAGGTGTAAATATGCTTTCCATTGGGGGAAATGAAGTCTGATTTCATGTTAGTGTCACAAACCTCTGCAGGGCGCGCACAGTCTTCTCCGGCTGTGATACAAACCAAATGCTATTGGCAATTTTAAAAAAAGGCGAGGAGCTGTTTGATATGTCCTGCCCTGTCTTCATGTTTCAGTGGAAATTACATCAACACACTGAATAATGCAACGCGTTTCAAGGCACTTCAGTGGGCTTTAAAATGGAAAACAATTCTGTAATATTTTATTTTATTTTTACTTTATATTGGCAAATAAATGCAACTTGGATGAGTATAACTTATCATAAAAACGTTTTTAAAAATCGTACCGACCCCAAATGTTTGAACGGTAATGTATAAAACTAACTTTCACTTTACTTCGTAAAGACCCCTGCAGCCAGACCCAGAGAGCTGTCATTGGCTCTCCGAAGAACCTCGTCCTCAGTGTCAAAGGACAGTACTGACATCACAGGCCCAAAGATTTCCTCTTTGACACATGTCATGTCATCTGTGCAGCCATCTGGAAACAAGACGTGAATGAACACACTGATTTGAGGAAGTGAACAGAATGAAAAATAAACCACTAAATGTTTCCAAAACACGACCTCAAAACGTCAGCTGCCAACAGTTTTTCTAACTCACCGAGCACACATGGTGTCATGTAGTATCCGTCTTTTAGTTTGGATCTGTTGGGATGAAGGGCTCCCCTCCACAGAGCACTCTGGCTCCCTGTCAAGAAAAAGCAACTACTTTACCAAGCCATATAATATAGTAAATGACACAATCATGCTACTAAATGAATGTTTTCTACTATACCTCTTTCTTGGCTTGGTTCACATATCCCAGCACCTTCTCCAGGTGTGGTTTGCTGACCAGGGCTCCCATACGAGTTTCCTCCAGCAGAGGGTCTCCTATCAGGATGGCTTTAGTTCTCCTGACCACCTCTGTCAAGAACTGAGGAACAATTGAGCTTTGCACAAAAACTCGGGTTCCATTACTGCACACCTACACGTGGGGAGTAAAGAAAAGAAAATATTAAGGAATGGGGTTATACATGTTTGTATGAATATGAAGTTCTTGAGTGTATAGATGCATAGTTGACCATAAACGGTATATTTAAAAAAGTTTTTATTATTAGTGAATAACTGCAGCCAAACTGTTTAATTACTAAAAATAAAATTTGTGAAAAAAAGGAAATGCTGACATGACACGAGGTGTACACTACCATTCAAAACTTTGCGTTCATCAAGGATGATTTAGGTTGAAAATGCATAATTGGTTTACACAAAAATATTAAGCAGCACAACTGTTTTCAACATTGATAATAATAAGAATGTTTCTTGAGCAGCAAATCATCATATTAGACTGATTTCTGGAGGATCATGTGACACTGAAGACTGGAGTAATGATGCTGAAAATTCAGCTTTGCATCACAGGAATAAATTACATTTTAAAATATATTACAATAGAAAAGTTATTTTAAATTGTAATATTTCACAATATTACTGTATTTTTGATCAAATAAATGTAGCCTTGGTGAGAGACTACTGTAAAAAACAGACCCCAAACTTTTTAACGGTAGAGTATTTTCTGTTTTTCATCTCTGCCTTTTTTATGTTTGATTTATTTATACATTCATTTTAGATTGAACACATTTTTAATCAGACAACTTTATAAAGCAATATTCTAGTAATAATTATACGTTATAATATCGTATACATATTGTCTAAAGCAATACTGCAGTTGGTCTTTATCAGCTTGGCTGTGATCATCGGTGTCAGGTAGATGAGAAGGAGCTTATTACTGGCTGGACATGGCTAACTCTTGAAAAATATATTTTACAGATATGAAACAAAGAGGGAAAAACACTATGTTCATACTTTGACTTGACCTTTCAATACAGTACCTGGCCTTGAGACAAGAAGTTGGCCATGAGTGCTCCTCTAACAGCGTTTTCTAGATCAGTGTCCTCAAAGATGATCACTGGAGATTTTCCTCCAGCTCCAGCGTCACTGGTTTCACCCCTCGGGACGCCATTGCCATTATCTGTTGGGACAAAACATGCATTTAAACAAGTTTAAGTGCATTACTACTACTATTAGTAAACTTGTATAACGTCATATATAATACACAACTTATATTAAAGCAGACACAATAACCAATTGCTTAAAGTAGTAGTTCACCCAAAAATAAAAATTCTGCCATCATTTACTCACTCATGTCGTTCCATACCCAGAAGACTTTGGTTTATTTTTGAAACACAACTTAAGCTATTTTGGTAACACTTTACAATAAGTTCTCATTAGTTAACGTATTAACTAGCATGAACTAACAATAAGAAATACATTTGTTACAGCATTATTAATCTTTATTAATAAAAATAGTCATTCAGTGTTTGTTCATGTTAGTTCACAGTGTTGAACTAACATTAACAAATACAACTTTTGATTTTAATGCATTAGTAAATGTTGAAATGAACATGAACTAAGATTAATGAATGCTGTAGAAGTTGTGTTCCTTAGTTCATGTTAACTAAAGTAGTTAACTAATGAAAACTGTAAAGCAGGGTTGTCAAACTCACACAAGCCCTGCAGAGTTTAGCTCTTCAAACATAATTATACACACCTAATCCAGCTGATCAAGTTTTATAAACTGCAGTGTGTGTGTGTGTGTGTGGTGTGTGTGTGTGTTAAAGCAGGGGTGGAACTGGGTAGGGCTGTGGCCCTCCAGGAACTGAGTTTGACACATGTGCTGTAAAGTGTTACTGATATTTGAAAGAAATTTGATGAACAGATTTAATTTAGTCTACCTCTTTTTATTGGTGCTTTTCAACAAGAGATGTTGTTTTTCCTTGTGCTCTTTGTTTATTAATAAATCATGGGAGAGGGAGAAGAGGAACAAGGACCAAATACTCTCGTATACAAGAAATGACTAGAGTTGTTTTTTAAAGTATGATAAGAGTTATAGTTTGACGATAAAGATATTGTTTTAAAAATCATTCAATCAGTCCACACCATAACTGAGTCATCGGAATCAAAATGATTGTTTCCCCAGCAGATAAATCATTCAAAACCCTGACAGCCAATCAGAATCCAGCCATCTATAAAGAGCTCTTGCATTGCAGCAGACGACAGAACTGCAGTGTGGTTTTTGGATTATCAAATGAAAGACAGAAATAGCTTAATTTGTGTTTCGAAGATTAACCAAAGCCGTATGGGTTTGGAATGACATACGGGTGAGAGAGAATTGTGGTTTTTGAGTGAACTAACCCTCTTCTGTGACAGTCAGCTACTGTATTATTACCGCTGGAGTCCTCTTACTTTCTTTCCCGTGGGCACACTTCCAGTGAAGGAGATCTTGGCCACAGTCGGGTGATGACACAGGAGAGAACCCGTCTCTTCTCCGCCCTGCACCACGTTGAACAGGCCCTCAGGAGCTCCGGCCTGTGAATAAACCTCAGCCAGCAGCACTGCAGTCGCGGGGGTCACCGGAGACGGCTTGAACACCATCGAGTTGCCTACAATTCAACCGTAATAGCAGACTGTAAATGGAGACTGTTAAGATCATCGTTTCAGGCACAGATCAAGAGTGAAAGAAGAGGGTATTAAACTAATACAGCTCAATAGCCTTCAACTTTTTTTATATCTAGTGTGAATAACAGTGGAGACTCGGCAGATTAAGCTCAAACATTTGGTTTTAAAATACACCAGATAAAAGGTTATTAAATGTGACAGCTTTGAGGGATCATTCATATCCGTGGCAGGATATGTTACGTGCCACAGTTTAATAGTCAAGTTTAGGGATTTGCTCAAATCTCTAACACCTATCTATTCTTTAAATGCATCTTAATTATTATTTTGAACAATTCATTTTTAAAAATGGGCCTAGATTTGACCTAGATACCCAGATTTTCGGGTGAAACGACATACATCAATCGTAATGCATGTCGGACTTCTCCCATCATTTAATCCTTTCTTAAATTCAACTGCAAGCTCACATTCAATACACAACTGATGGATGAAACCAAGACCCTGCAATCCGTTTCACAGAAGTACATCCTAATAGGGAAGGAAAGTTCTGTATGTTACGTTGCAACTTTAGGCAAGCTTTAATAGACTTTAACAAGACTTTTAGCAAGAACAGCTTGTCTAAACTAAGGCCAGGTACATACAGAGCTGATATATGCCAGATAAGGAAAGATTGTGAACTACATTTATTATTTACATTTATTAAATCGGTAGACACTTTTATCTAAAGTGACAGTGTTTTCAAGTAGGGAATGAACAATCTATTGGTACTATATCAGTATTACAGATTTATTTAATGCTATCGGTTATTGGATAAATAATCGTGCATGCTCATTTCCAATGTAATGTTTAGCAAATGTAAATTCACTTGTAGCATTTAAAATTGATGTATTTTTATTGTTTTATAAAATCATCTAGGCCTGGTATCACAGACAGGGCTTAGATTAAGCCAGAATTAGACCTTCAATTAGGGCAGTTGAGTAGCTTTTGTAAATGTGCCTTAGGAAAAAACACTACTGGTGTGCATCTTGAGACAAAACAATGGCACTGATATATTTTAAGGCATGCCAGTGCAAGTTGCTTTCAGTTAATACGGCTCAAACTTACATTTTAGTCTGGGACTAGACTTAAACCTTGTCTGTGAAACTTTAATTTTAATTTCCATTTACCAGCTATTGGCCATAATAACATCAACAACAAATTATTATTATTATGTGTGATTCCATGGAAACTTTGCTAAGCCACACTTCTAAAACACATACCACAAGCGATGGCAGGGGCAGATTTCCAGGCTGCGATTTGGATGGGATAGTTCCAGGCTCCTATTCCCACACACACACCCAGCGGCTCCCGACGCGTGTATGCAAAGGAACCTCCTGCTAGCTGAACGTGCTGACCTGAGAAAGAGTAGCCGGTAACACATCTGTACAATTATCATTTTAATTATATGTACATTACCAGTCAAAAGTTTGGAATAAATACGTTTCATGTTTTTGGATCTTTTGATCATCAAAGCTGATCAAAAATACGGTAAAAAAAATTAATATTGTGAAATATTTTTTTTTTTTTTAAATTTATTTCTGTGATAGAGGCTAGGGGTGGGAGAAAAAATCGATCCATCGATGCATCGCGATTCTCTCTCCAACGATTCTGGATCGATTCTGAGAATTCCAGAATCGATTCTGAGCTTAGTTTTTAACCAGATGTGCGATGACGTTGAGTTTGCTTTAAAACACCCGAATTCTGCTTGCTTCCAATTCCTTACACGCATACACCACTCGAACCTTCCGAAAAATAATCTTTCATAAAGTTCGGAAAGGTTGAAGCGAATTACAAGGACATTCACAGGCTTCATTTCACAGGATACGCTGTGAGAGACGCGCGCTTTCTTTGATGTTACACTTGAAGTGTGCTGTCTCGCCCGTCGGTATTTTCCTTACAAATGCTCTACGAAGTCATCATTTATGTGGTTTGGAATGCAGTGGACTTATATATTTTAAATATGAACCTCACTAACAGAAGGCTGCTTTCAATTTCAAATGCTGACGCGCGCTTTGTTTGTGAGACTGCTCGCGCATGCGGCTGTGCGACTCCGTGTAGTGGTTTAGTGTACTTGTGCAAAATTAACGTAAACACAGCCAGTTATGTCTTAAGGGCATTACTACTACCGCATTACTACTTTTATTTCAAAAGAGATGCGTGCGTGAATGCAGCTTAATAGATCTCCCGCAGTCTATGATGTCATAGTAAAAAAACAAGTAAAGTAAAGATGAAGAAAAATCACTCACAGTTCTTGAATGGAAAACGTTCAGATAATCTATAGGCTACTGAAAGGACTTTTTGTTTGTTGTTTGTTATATTTTTCTATGCTCCTCTGTATTATTTGTTATATTAGTTATATTAGTTTAAAATTCTTAACATACAACTGTTTTAATAATAAAAAAAAAAAATATATATATATATATATATATATATATATATATATATTATTTTTTAAAAAGTACTTAATTACTTATGTAAACTAATGAATTAATAAGGGGGGAAAGGTAGATAAAGAATCGTTTTGGAATCGGATCGTGACTCCCAGAATCGGAATCGGATCGGATCGTGAGGTGACCAAAGATTCCCACCCCTAATAGAGGCGAATTTTCAGCATCATTACTCCACTCTTCAGTGTCACATGATCCTTTAGAAATCATTTAACTGAGAACAACCAACCTGAAAGTACGGTGGCTTGTCCTGCAAAATACTCGATGCACAGTCTGGCTGAGTCCACATCTAAACGGGCTTCAGTGATGGACTTGCCATTGTTGACTACCTCTATCTCAGCGATCTCCTCTCTTCTCTTCTATTCTCCACAACAGAAATAACTGAAAAGATCAGATTCAGCACCTCTTGAATCAAAGCAGCATTATTATGTAATGCCTTAGGATGTCGGTGCATTCCGGTCTACCTCAATGAGTCTGGCCGCCTCTAGCATGACTCTGGCTCTTTCCATCCCTGCCAGTTTACTCCACACTGCAAAAGCAGCACTGGCGCTCCTGACCGCTGCATCAACCTCTGTGGCCCCACAAGACTGCAGCTGGCAAAGGACACGACCTGGGATACATCCATCAAGACACCATAGGATTAGAGTTGGTAATGTTTTTACTCATAGAACATGCTGTATCGAAAAAAATCAATGTAGGCATAGTGACTGTGATCATGTGATGGGGCAAAGTCTGATTGGTCAATGGCTTAAGTGGGGTGAAATGAAGAAATTAAGTTTTGCAAAAGCATTACCTGTTGCAGGCTCATATACTGGTTCGGATTTGGCTTTCACATCTTTAATGTTGACTCGGCCACCACACCAGAAGTTGAGTGGCTCTTTGATATTAAGGGTTCCTGAGGATAAGCTCCTGGTCCCGGTGTTGTAAAGGGCCCCACGGAGACCCGGGGTCAGGAAAGAGCTTAACATGGCCATCTTCAGCTCCCTAACACTGAACTTTGACCCCCTGGACGAGTGTCAACAAACGAGTTTTTTTTTTTCAGATTTTGCATCAAAACAGCGTTGCAACAATAACATCCAACAGTCAAACATAAATTAGAAGATCTATAAAAACAGCCATCAAAACTTTTAACTATATGTGGAAGTTAAGTTTATGACTATTTTATCGCAATTAAAGTCTGTAAAAGTCGATGGCAACAACACCAGCTCTCCGTTTAAAAGCAGCCTAACACAGAGCAAGCGTTATGTTAAGGTTTGAAAACAAAAGCACTAGCTGCTAGTGGGCAAATGTTTAACAGTGCCGTTCACTTACCTTCCGCATCTGATCTGCTGTAGATTTCGGATGAGTCCAGCCCATAGACTGGTCCAGCCATGTTCGATTATTTTTAGGGCGGGGCTTATGAGCGAGAACGACTTCCATTGGTTTGTTCTCGATGATGTCATGTGATGTTTCCGGAGATAAAACTCAATGAAATTGTAAGATATTGCATAAAATATATCATCTCTATATTTGTGGATGTTGACAGCACTACTCATTTTGTGAATTGATATCATTGTGAAATAAATCTAAAATCATCCGATCCTTTAATCTTAAAAATGTTATTGGTAATAGATAAGATAAATCATTGTAACGTTGTCATTTTTTTTCATTTTTTTATATGATAAATGTTTTATACAGGGATAACGGAAAATATCTTTCAATAACTACAAATTTCGCGTACTACTTTGTGAGGGGAAATACAGTTTTCTTTTGTAAATTAACAAATTCTTTTGTATAATTTTAATTTGTATGTTTGTACTTGTAGACAGACAGACAGACTGCTGGTAATACAGATATTTTACAAAATAAAGTCTTAATATATAAATATACTTAATAATATTGTTTACCATCCAGCTTGCTTTTTCTGGTCATCTGTGTTTGGAGGTAAATTGGCGTAATGTGCTTGGCGAACATTAGCATACTAAACAGAAGAAGGGAACAGCTTGCAACGTAAGCATTATTTTCTTTGTGAGAGCAGAGCGGCGAGACAGTAAAAGAGGAGGAGCATCGTGTGTGTGTGTATTATTAGAATAGCGACACACACACACGCTTGTGCTGGTCCACTCACTGCAAGCATGGCTGGCGACTCTGAAACACATCTTCAGGACAGTGAGGAGGAGAACGGCCACACCATCCGACAGCCTTTCCTCATCGGTGTGTCTGGAGGCACCGCCAGTGGAAAGGTTTGAGTTTTAGGGTTTATCAGTAAAACCGTACAGACTCCGTTATTATTATGTAGGTTACCGGGGGTTTTCTATGACGCCGGTGCCTCCAGCGACCTCGTGGCTTTAGTCAACTCACAATGAAATACACAATGAAACACATGGGAAATACGGCATCGGGGACTTTTAAATGTTTTCACATCTTATAGGTCAAAATACACCATATTTAGTCATTCGGTAAGTATTTTTGTCATTCACGAGTGGAAACAACAGAGTACGTTACATTTCTAAAACGCGAAACGAATTTAAAACCTAGAACGGCGGCTTTTGTCCCGTTAAGATGTGTCCAGATTTCGTGTTTCTCTTCGCAATGAATGTCGATAATGTAATGTTTTAGCTCCACGTGGCGTAATTCATTTGGAATTATCACCTTTTATGTGGTCGTTTAATTGTCTTCGAGCGACCTTGAATGTCTAAATCGGATGTTGACGTTTGCTATGCGTTTATTTCTCGCCTGACGCATTTTAAGTCGCTGTTTAATAAAAAATAAAAAGTGCCACTTCCTCCGTGTGGGCGACCGAAAGTTGCGGGAACATGACGTCATAACAACGGAGGATGTTTACATTGTCCCAGTGACCCCGTTTAGTCACACGTCATTAATCTTCCACTGACCTTCATGTGCAGGAAATGTAACTCCCACTGATAAAGAATTACAGTTGAACTTCTGAAATGTCTCTTAAACCATGTTAATTGCGGTCAAAATGTGTTTTGTCCGTTCACATTTTCTGCTGCCTTGTGTTGTTCACTGGTGTGTGTGTGTGTAAGGGAATACACGTTTCTCACCTGATTACAAATAATGACTGACACAAATTTTAACTGTACAGTTGGCCGATGGATAAAGCCAGGCCATGCTTCCCTGCTGAATTTCCTTACATGGGAGATCTGACCCAACCCCCAATGGCATTATACCACACCACAGTTCATAGCACATGTCTGCAGAGGCGCCAAGTCTTCTTTATCTACAGTTCAAGTTAAAGGGAAAGATCACCTAGATATGGAAATGAGGTCACTATTTACATGCTTTCATGTTGTGCAGAACACAACAAGACGATATTTTAAAGAATGTTGGTAACCAAACACTTTTAGGTGAACTATCCCTTTAACACTGTAAAGCCTGACATATTTAGATTTTTTTTTTAATGGAACGCTTTATTGAACCTTTATACACTATTTAAAAAAAAAGTATTATATTTGATACATATGGCTCATACTTGAGGCCCATACTGAGCAAAAACATGCAATTTGGTGCAGTTGCTGATATTTATATGGCAAAATAGCTTGTAATAAATCAATGAAATCTTTATTACAGTCTAGAATACTAGCATAAAATGCATATAAATATCAATCGTCGCTCTATATCTCCCAATAATGTCTTGGTAAGATGATATTTAAATGCTTGGTTTTATGATCAAGGCTCTGTAGTTTTTATTGTGGGGGCAAAATATAATACAATGCAATACAAAGATGATTGAGAGATTAGTAAACATTCATCAAAAGCCTGTTGTTTCATATTTGACACCTGATAACATCATTTGATAACATGATTCTTCTAAAAAAAAAAAAAAAAATTATGTTTTGTTAATCAAGTAAACCCAAGTTGCTTCAGTCCGGTAATTGTTTATCTTGAAATATTACTACCAATATCAAATTTATTCTTATGTTTACCAAAACATTTTCAGAATCATACTAAAATATATTTTACTAACTAAAAATAATAAACCACCAATCAGACGACAGAATGTAGATTGTGTACAACAGGTTATTTGGTAAAGTTTTCATCGTGTTCATAATATATAGGCCTCAATTATGCTTTATGTGGTTAATAATACATACACTGTTGCTTTGGGATGTGTATATGTGAACTGGGTATCTTAAAGAGTTTGGCACTTACTAAGTCCTGTGTCCTGTCTTCAGTCTTCAGTATGTGAGAAGATCATGGAGCTGTTGGGCCAGAATAAAATTGACCATCATCAGCGGCAGGTGGTCATCCTCAGTCAAGACAGCTTTTACAGGGAGCTCACGCCTGAACAGAAGGCCAAAGCACTCAAGGGCCAGTTTAACTTCGATCACCCAGGTACTATAAGGTCTGAGGGTTGTTTAAGGAGACCCTTTTCTTTTCTGTGGAACACAAAAACACCACAAAGGCCCTGATATACTCGCGGAGAAGTTCGAAATATGTGAGGAGCGGGATACTTTTAGAGAACATCCTGATGCCGCCCACACTGCTGAGAGTGGCGTTAATATGTGCTTTCCTTTCAGTAACAAAAAATGACAGCGGTGAGAAAACGGTAGTTAAGAACGCATCTGATCATAGTGATGTGGATTGTTTGTTAGGCAATTTGGCACTCCAGTCAAGTCACGTTTATTTATATAGCACTTTATACTAGTGTTGTCACGATACTAGAATTTCCAACTTCTATATGATATATTGAAATTCGATACCACAGGAAAAATTGCCATGTGTACCGCTTTAAAGCTACACTGTGTGATTTTTACCCCCATCTAGCGGTGAAAAGGTATATGACCATCCAGTGAATATTAGTTTCTGTTCCTCTCAATTCCGATTTTGTTTTAACTCCTACGGTGGCCAATGTAGTCCAAGATTAACATGGCTTTCAGTTCGACCTCGTCCACATTCAACACGGTGCCATCGAGTGTTAAAACGCGAAAGGCGAAGCTTGAATTAAAGGGTATGTCCCTCTTTGGCTAATGTATTTTCAAGATGGAGGGGCAACATGGCGACCGACATTAGAACCCCTTACCCGTATGTATTTTCAATGGCATATTATACACTCACAAGAATACTTTATTACTTGAACGAAGTAAATATACATTAATGAGCACATATATTTTTGAAAGAACTAAGTGTTTTTAGCTAAGAATAAACTAAAAAAGTTACACATTGTAGCTTTAAACAATTTATTTAATAACTTTTAATTATTTTAAAATCTGGGTAATTTTGTTGTAATGGCTTACAGACAGCACAGGGAGGGTTTATTTGAATCGTTGAACTACATTTACCAAAAAAAGACAAGTAAACTGTCAGTAATAAAATAAGAATAAATAAACCAATTGCAACAGCACAAATACAATAGAATAAAGAGACATTTTTTGCAGGTGGGTGTAACAGTACTATTCAGGTAAAACTACTACATAAATGAAAGTAATCAAATGTAAAATAGCACTAGATAGTTTACATTGTAAAAATTAAATGCAGATTAATGCTTACAATAAGAGTTATTCAGTCAAGAGCAGTACATGATTTTCTTTTTCTTTTGTTCTTTGATGACAGACAGCAGCAGGTTTATTAGGCTCTGTCACTTTAAGAGCTTATGCACTGATCCAATATACTGATACATGCTTATTCTCTCAACTATTTACCTTACGAAACTGACTGAGTTTACATGAATACTCGGCAAGACAGGCATTTTGACATCATTTTGTTTGTATTAAGCGCAATAAGCCATGAATAAGTAGTCAATTTGGTACCTGTGAGCTGTTAGTGAGACGGCTTTATGAGAGCGCCACTAATGTAGATCAGTGGTGTACGCTTTTAGTGTGAGCGAGAAACCTGCGGGAATTACTAAAATGATGCGCAATATAAGCACTCAGAGTGAGTGAGTGAGTTTCTGAACAGAAGAAATGAACCGGAGAAGATTTCCACATCAAAGAAGGCGGAGCTTTAGAGCCACGCCTACCTATTACGTAATCGGACCAATGGTAGATCAAAGGTGCTTCTGGCAAGCTGTTTCGAACTCACAAAACGAACTTTGATTTGGCCTGATTTTGTTTGAAATGACTTCACACCTGTTCGTTCTTCGATTTCGTATGTCGGGGCCTTAAAAGTAGTCCATATGACTTGTGTCCATATGACTTTATTCACATGATAGATCAATGTTTAAATCATTCAATGATAATCTTACAATTTTTGCAACTATCCTAAATTTGTGTCCTGCACATAAATAAATAAATGAATAAAAACACATCATGTTTTGTTACTACGAAGTCTTGTTGATCAATGTAATGATGTTTTAGACTGGTAAACAACACGTAGCAGCGTTACATTACAGTTTGTTCCTCTGGCCTGGCTGAGAACAAGCTCTGGCTCCAGAACGCAAACCATTCTGGTGGAAAAGTGGTACAGGTCTTCAGTTTGTGTTTGATCTAAAGGATTTAGAAGATGTGTCATATGGACTACTTCTTTTAAGGATCAAAATTGCGTTGTCTCTTTGACTAGCTTCTTATTGAATCGAGAATAATCTGTTCATCACTGTTTCCATAATTCTTAGATGCTTTCGACAATGAGCTCATCATGAAGACTCTGCGTGACATCATTCAGGGGACCACCGTGCACATCCCAGTTTATGACTTTGTTAGCCATTCCAGGTCAGCGCCGCTCTCCCTGTCGTTTCTGAAGGTGCTGTTTCTGATATCACTGCTGAATGACTCGTTCTCCAAACCTCTTGCAGGAAGGATGAGTTTGTGACCGTGTATCCAGCGGATGTGGTTCTCTTTGAGGGGATTCTCATGTTCTACTCGCAAGAGATTCGAGATCTGTTCCAAATGAAGCTGTTTGTGGACACGGACCCAGACACGCGCCTCTCGCGAAGAGGTAAATGCATTGTGTGGCATTTTCATTGATTCAGTTCTGGTGAAATTTGGCTTTAGGTAGTGTTTTTTTCTTTCTTTCTTCCCCTTAGTAGAGTATGAGTTGTAGCTTTGTTTGATCCTTGATCAAGCAAAAAAATTGGGCATTATTAAATGATTTTTAGGCTGTACTTCCAGCTATAATATCTTTGTTGAGGTAAAGTTACCGTAAAAAAGTTTAGTCATATCGCCCATCGCTGTCTCTTAGCATTAGTTATGTAGACTAGCACAGACTAATCATGCATATTTTTATGTTTCGCTCAGTGTTGCGGGACATCAGTGAGAGAGGCAGAGAGTTGGAGCAGGTTCTGAACCAGTACATCACCTTCGTGAAGCCGGCCTTTGAGGAGTTCTGTCTTCCTGTGAGTATCTTCGTAAAAGTCTTTCTAAACCCAATCCTGACTGCACTGTTTTGTCAGGACAGGCATCAAGTATATAAAAGCAACACCAAGTAACTTTTCCTCTTCGGTCGCTCTACTGGTTGGAAACGAAATTGTCCATTACTGCTGTCGTAAATAATTTAGCCTACCGTCGCACGCACGCTCGCTGTTTACCCAGCACCGGCTTTAGAATGAACGATGTCCACAGACAAGGTAGAGTATGTTACATGATTTCATGAAAGGATGATGTATTGCGACATCAGAAACGAAGAAAAACGAAATAATGACTATTGTAGCGCTTGACGTAAAGCAGTCGAATTTTGTAGTTCTTTTTGTGGTTGGGTTACTACCCGAACCCCGAAGTTACATAGTGCCAGTAAAAAGCGATACAGACCCCGTCAGGCTATGGCAGAAGTGTCCTTTCACCCTATTACGACTTGATGAATCACTGATACGATTTTGGAAACATTATTTTAAGGTAAAAAATGTTACATAGTGTTGCTTTAACTTGATACTTTCCATCTGCTTTCTCGATTCTTAATGCCCTAAATGATCTAACATTTATTTTTTGCAGACCAAAAAGTATGCGGACGTCATCATCCCTCGAGGAGCAGACAATCTCGGTAGGATAATAAGAGCAAGTTTATCTTTTTAATACACACTATAGAGAGAGATTTAACTTGATGTGCTTATATTTCTCTCTAGTGGCTATCAATCTGATCGTGCACCATATTCAGGATTTCCTGAACGGAGGATTCACCAAACGACAGAACGGTTTACAGAACGGCCACGGGACACCCAGGCAAAGAAGGACGTCCGAGTCGAGTAGACCTCACTGACCTCGCTGTGACCCTTCCCTCCATTGAGGAGAGGGCAGAACTGAATAATTCACAGTGGCATCCCAAAAAGGGATGCAGGAGCTGAAATGCCTTTGTTATTGTTACTATTATTTGCATTTGAAATGTTGTTGTGGATAATTGTTTGCTTTTACAGTTTTTCAGAGGGTTTTTGAAGGTGCTGTATGTTTTTGGAAGATTTGATTGCACACTCAACCTGTCCTGTCAGTGTCTATGCTTTCTCAGCTACTCAGAAAATAAATGAATAGTATTGAATGTTTCGTAGAGACAACATTGATCACGGTGCTATTCGCACACATACTTGAAGTCAGAGCTCAGGTTGGGTGGGTTGTTCCATCCACAAAGAAAAAAAAACCCTACTACCTCATATCTGAGGCCCTTTTATGTGTGAGTGAACAAATGTTTTTCTGAAAGATGGTATTATGGTACACTAGCATTTTATATTGTCATTTACGTTGTTTTTTTTAGCTTTCTAGTTGAATCTCAATGTTTTTACATGGTACTTATAATGTTAGTCTTTTGTACATATAACGTGACACAATTTGTCATGTTTTGTCTATTATATTTAGTGTTACCAGAAATGGTTTTTGCCCAAAGTATCTCTGCATGGAGTGTAAGATTTTATGTCAATTATACCAGTAATAATAACTGATTCGACATAAAACCAGATTAAAATCAGGGATTACAGTCAGATATGTTGGTCTTTGTAACAAGAAATACCTCAGACCCTTTTATCGTTAACACCAAGAGCTTGATTAACAGAATTTTACTTCAGTAACCTTGTGCACACTGCTTCAATGAGCCTGTGTTTCCTTCCCCCCTTCATGCGTCTGTGCCACGTTTTTTGTTTTTCTAGAACTTTTTCACCAGATTAATTGTTTGTATCTGGTTTTGTTGACAAATAACCCACTACGTTGTGGTGGAATAAAATAATACAACTATAAAATAAAAAACGGTTTTGGGTCATTTGTACACCTCTCTTCTATCGTTTCATACATGTAATACCGCACTTGTCCGCTAGGCGGAGCAGCTGTCGTGGCATCTCTCGTCGCAGTCTTTACACGCAGTTGGATGACGTAGAACAACAGAGGCGTGGCTCAACATGGGGGTATGTGTGAAAGCAGTGCATACTTGGCTTTCATAGAAAACCAGTGAATTGTTGCTCCTCTAACTATTTATTTTTGTCTGTGTAGAAATTTGGGTTGCAGTTTAAAGCGACTTTGGAGAATGTAACAAACGTGAGGCCGGAGGGGGATGATTTCCGCTGGTATTTAAAGGTAAAGTGTTCATGTCGCTGCTAGTATGCAGCAGTGTGACAGGCTGCCATTTAAACAGTCATTTAGTTGCTCACTGTTTTAATGGAAATTGAGAAATAACTAACTTCTCAGCATCTATAACTACATTACATATTTAGAATCATTAGTAAATGTGACGAATACTGATTATTCGAAATAGTGTTGAAGTTGTCAGTGGCCATGTGTGCTTAATGACGTAATTTAAAGGGATAGCTCACCCAAAATTTTAAATAGTCATAATTTAATCACCCTTAAATTTGTTCCAAACCTGTATGAATTCATTTCTTCTGCTGTACACAAAATAAGATGTTTCGAAGAATGTCGGTAACCAAACAGTTGAAATGTATGGACATTTTTTTTTTACTATGGAAGACAATAGGGCCAATCAACTGTTTGGTTACCCATATTCTTCATGTCATCTTCTGTGTTCAGCAGAGGAATGAAGTTCATACAGGTTTTGAACATTTTCATTTTTGAGTGAACTACCCCTTTAATTATTGACTCCTGTCTTTGCAGCTGAAGTGTGGGAATTGTGGTGAGGTGTCTGATAAATGGCAGTACATCACCTTACTGGTAGGTTGCAAAGTGTGGGAAATATAACCAATAACTGATTTGCATCATCTTTCAGTATTGTTGCAGGATGCTGACATGCTTTTGTCCAAAGCAACTTTAAAAATGAGAAGAAAAAACCCATAAAGGAGCATGCAATATTAGCAGTCAATACTAGCAATTTGTTTTAATTAAACTGCATTTTTCTGTCACTTTTATGAAAAATAATAAAAGGATATTTATTGGGGGTGGAAATTACAATAACTGCATGTTCCTTTTCAATATTTTGTGGAATACTGCATTGAACCATGAAAGTTATTCATTGACATTTATTGATTTCTTTTCTTTCTGTTGAAAAAAATGCATAAAACTTAATAGAAAAGTGATACTGTCATAAATGATACTATGCAGGGACAATATGAATAGTTAACTAAAATTAAACTTTTTACGCTGTTTACTCATCCTCATGTGGTTCCAAATCTGTATGGTTAAAAAAATAATTTCCATTTAAGATGTTATTCATTCAAAATCTCACTGATACAAGTGCACTTTTGCATTTATGTGACTTTGTATGAAAAATTGCTGTAGAATGTTTAATAAATAGGACATAGAAGTCAAGGTCTGTATTGTGATCGCTGGCCCTTTCCTCTCTTCAGGACAGCATGCCACTGAAAGGAGGACGAGGGAGTGCTAGCATGGTGCAGAAGTGCAAACTCTGTTCTCGGGAAAACTCAATAGGTAACCAACCTTCTAGCTAGTAAATGTGCTGAAAATATACTTCCAAAAAAATTGGCCCAATCTCTAGACAAGTTGCACCATAATATCTACTTTATTGATGTTTCTACATTTTTGGTTGTGCCATGGGTCATGGCTCTTATGGACTTAACTGGATGTCTTACTGTTTCCAGATATCCTGAAGGACACAATTACACCTTACAATGTAAGTAAGGAGGATTGTTTGTTACTTCAAAAGCCAAGTGAAGGATGCAATTGCATATGGAAATGTTCATGTAATTTTTGCTCAGTCATGCTGGTATATGTGTTTTATCTCCTGTAGGCAGAAGACAGTGAAAGGTTTAAGACAATGGTGCAGTTTGAGTGTCGAGGCCTGGAACCAGTCGATTTTCAACCTCAAGTGAGATATTCCAAATATTTAAGTGTGTATACACACTGCCCGACCAAAAAAAGGTTTGGATTTCAATTGGCAAATGCTTAAAGGTCAATGATTGGATCATTATTGCAGCAATTATGATGTTTCTAGCATGTAATATGTTTGGCAGCAATTCTTCTAAGCCTAATTGATGGAGTGTGTAGCTTTTAATTTCTTAAACAAACATTGATGCACCACTTGATGGAAATAACATCACAATATTTATTTCTATCAAGAGGTGCATCTATTTACTATGTAAAAAATTCATCATTTTATTCATCAAAAAAATCCTGATAAAAATGTATCACAGTTTTCAACATTTATGAGAATAATAATATGGTAAGTAGAAATGTTTCTTGAGCTGCAAATCAGCATATTAGAATGATTTCTGAAGGATCTTGTGACACTGAAGACTGGAGTAATGATGCTAAAAATTCAGCTTTAGAATAACTTGCATATTAAAATATATTTAAAAGGAAAAGTTGTAATAATATTGTAAAATTTAGCTGTTTTTACTTTAATTTTGATCAAATAAATGCAGCCTTGCTGAGCATAAAAGACTTCTTTCAAAGGCATGAACAGACCTTAAACCTTTGAATGATACATACATAATTATATAATAGTCAAATGATCTTCAGAAGCTTTAGCCTAATCTGAATAATATGCATAAACCTTCATCTTGTTGCTCTGCAGGCTGGTTTTGCTGCTAGCGGAGCGGAAACCTCCTCTCAGTTCCCTGAAATCAATCTGCAAGAGAAGGTAGGAATTCTGTCGTTTCACAGCTTTGTTCAGTTCATTCAGGAGGTCACAACACTCTTTTAACATGTTTCAGGACTGGACCGACTACGACGAGAAAGCCAGTGAGTCTGTGGGGATCTACGAGGTCACACATCAATTCATCAAGTGCTGAAAAATAAAGAGGCCAGATTAAAAAGAACTGACTGGTTACTGATTGAAGATTTAAATTGACTACACCGCACTCTTGATTGTGGTTTGGTAGTTGGTAAAATAACACTTTTTTTATACGCGAAATGTACAGTATATTGATGGTGTAACAATAATAAATGATGGAATTATTGTTGTTGTTTGTCTGCATGCTTGTGGAAACTACAGCTGCAGCTCATTCTCTCACCAATCACCTCTGCATATACACACACCTCGAACACACTGGTCTCCTTTGAGCAATAGGACTCCCTTACTTGCTAAACTCTCCTGCATTTACTTATTGCTTATCTGTGTTAATAAAGAAACACCCATTCATTTTATCCCTGTTTTGAGACTCCATAACAGAGAACTAGACCAACACGATTTCAAGATGAGTAACTCGGATCCATTCCAGGATATTGTGAATGCACTCAAGCGAGCACTTAAAGGCACCTGTCCTGTCCCCACCACTCCTTCACCACCAGTAGTCACTAGTCCCATGGCCAACCCAACACCCTACTCTGGTTTGGTGGAGGATTGCAATGGATTTCCCCTCCAACGTTCGCTGGCCCTGGAGATGCAGTCGCACTGCTTCACCACCAAGCGAGCAATCGCCTTCATATCCCTACTGACGATATGGTATCAAGCCGGTACTGTCACACAGAATCTAGATAATTTCACCACTCCTTTCCACAAGGTGTTTGGAGTTCCTGATGGTGATTCATCTTGTCAGTGAGAAATTATATAGTCTTCGTCAAAGAAAAATAACTGTAATGACTATGATCTTCAGTTTAGAAGCCTCGCTGCTGTGGATGGATGAATCTCTCCCTATCGGCAGGGATTCAATTCCAGACTGCGACTGCATCTCGCTGCATTCGATGACACTATCGGCCTCAAGAGATTCATCCAGTTATCCACCCGTGTTGACCAATGTATGCAGCCATGTTTAGAAAACCTACATGCTCAGCGATCTTCTCATTTTCCGAACCCATGCCCATGTACAACACTCACTTTTGCTGAGAGGCAGAGGAGGCTGACCCAGGGCCACCACCAATGTGCAGCATCCACCTGGATGATGTGACGGCAGCCATATTGTGCCAGAATGCCCACCACACACCAGCTTACTGGTGGAGAGGAGAGAGAGTGATGAAGCCAATCAGTATGGGGATGATTAGGAGGCCATGAGGGACAGGGGCCAATGGGCAAATTTGGCCAGGATGCCAGGGGTCCTTTTTCCGAAGAACATCCTGGGTTTTTTTTTAATGACCACAGAGAGTCAGGACCTCGGTGTAACGTCTCAATCGAAGGACGGCGTTCTTTGACTGTATAGTGTCCCCGTAACTATACTGGGGCGTTAAGACCCACACAGACCACAGGGATAGCTCCATATGCCGGCCTCACTAACACCTCTTACCAGCCAGCTAAACCAACCAGCTATGACATGCTAGAAGACCAGTCAACCATAGTAGGCTGTTTGTAAGGTGTTTTTAACAGGGTAATTTTGCCATAAATTATCATACATTATGTCTCTCCCTCCCTCCTTTCTTTTTTTACCTGTTACTTTGTGTCGTAAATATCGAGTTGACTGATCACTGAGGATATATCGCCATCTGTGTGTGACACATGGCTCACTGCACCCAGTGGTCAGTGTGTTTATAACCAGCTGCTGCTGTTAGTTGCATGCTGTGGTGAAGAAGTCCAGTTGAGCTGTCACACAACGCAAACCTGAAGATGGCTACAGCAAGAAACAGGGTTTTTGTTATCGGGGTGGGAATGACCAAGGTAAACATATGTTTGGCCTTATAATTAGCGATCTGTTATTGTCTGGTTTGCCGTTGTAAAGCTATAATGCTTGTACCAATTGATCATACTGTGGTAAAGTTACAGGCAAATCCTTTTGGAGTTTAATAAAAAAGTAAAAGTATTTGATGTCTTATGTTTTCGCCGAATATCATGTTTTATTAAACTATTACAGTTAGCATGGTGTTTTGTTAGTAGGTGTACAGTAACTAGCATTATTGCTAAAGACAGATTACATGGTTGAGGAGGTTTAGTGCTCCGAATAAGAGTTTTATCTCCATTAAAAAATGAGTTGTGCAAAGTTTCTTATCAGAGAATCACTGTGCGGGTGTGTGACTCTGATCTTTGTTGAGTAACTGTAGCACAACACCGTGTCCTTTAGACTTTCACAGAAAACGCAGAGGATAATCTGTAAATATGACCCTGAGTTATATGTGTCATAGGTTACTGTGCACAATGACAATGAATGTGTTTTACGCAATCATGTGAAAGCTCAGCTCAACGTTACATTACGGTCGTTGTATCAAAGTAACATTGAAAGAATAAATGTGATTTTTGTTATTGCGGCCCCTAGTGACGCGGAAGTATGAATTCTTTTTTTTGTGCTACTTTATACAATAAATAATATAAGTTTAATATAATAATAATATACATTTTTAATAATAAGTAGTAATACATTTTATTAGGTTTTAATTGTCCCAATAAATATTAATCTAATTAACAGTATGCGCTATTAAAATTCCAGGCAACTATTTAAACTACATAGCTTCAAAGTGTCATATTTAAAAAAAATACTTTTGTCCTGTTTTTCAGTTTGAAAAGCCGGGTGCGAGAGACATCGATTACCCAGACATGGCCAAAGAAGCAGGTGCAGTTGATGAAGCTGGTTGTAGGCTACTGTAGAAATATGAATGTTTTTTTGTTCTTGAATCATTTCTGTTGTGGCACAGGGGAGAGAGCACTGAAGGATGCTGGAATAAACTACACTGCCATCCAGCAAGCATGTGTAGGCTACGTGTACGGTACGTCATTCGTAAGTCAGTAATGGATATTGTATATTTTATAACATGTCAACATGGATAGTTCACCCAAAAATGAAAATTCTGTCATTAATTAGTTACTCACCCTCATGTTGTTCCAAAGCCATAAGACTTTTTTTCATTTCACAGGAACACAAATGAAGATTTTTTAACGTCAAAGTGGTAGTTGCGTAGCTGTCAATAGAGGGACAGAAAGCTCTCAAATCAAAAAAAGTCTTAATTTGTGTTCCGAAGATGAATGAAAGTCTTATGGGTTTGGAATGACATGAGGGTGAGTAAATAATGACTGAATTTTCATTTTTGGGTGAACTAACTTTTTAATGCCTTACAAGTTATCTGATATATCAGTGTTGGATTAATGTGGCTTTTCTGTATTTCTCCAGGTGACTCGACATGTGGCCAAAGGGCTATTTATCACAGTCTGGGTCTTTCAGGGATCCCAATAATTAATGTGAACAATAACTGCTCTACCGGCTCGACAGCGCTGTTTATGGCCCGTCAGCTCGTTCAGGGAGGTGAGATGTTCACAGTAGTGCCTATACTGTACTATACTAAATTATACTCATTTATTTTATTATAAATTAAATTTCAAGGTTGATAATGTCAATTTTGATACCACAGCAAATGTTTTACTTTTAATAGTAATACTTTTAAATATTAAAGTTGCATTTATTTGATAAAAAATACAGTGAAACAAACTGTAATATTGTGATATATTGTTACAATTTAAAATCACTGTTTCTATTTCAATAGACTTCCAGCCAAAAGTTTAAATGTTTTTGTAAGAAGTCTCGGTAACGCTTCCTTTTACAGTACAGTACTTACAGTGTACTTACCTAGAAAGTACTGGCTAATATAAGGTAAGTACATGGAACAGGGGTAGGTTTAGGGGTAGGTTTAGGGTTAGTACTAGTTATTACCCAGTAATTGTAGTTACTAAAATAAGTACATAGTATTTACATGGGTAACTGGACTGTAAAAGGAAGCTTTACCGAAGTCTCTTATGCACATCAAGACTGCATTTATCTGATCAACAAAAAATCTTGCACTCAGGTTTGGCTGATTGTGTTCTTGCCGTGGGCTTTGAGAAGATGGAGAGAGGTTCACTATCCTCAAAGGTACAGTACAGCTCACAGCTCTTTTATAATACCAGTGATGAAGCGTCCCATATCATCTCATGGGTTTGCAGTACATGGACAGGACCAATCCTATGGACAAGCACATGGAGGTGATGATCAACCGTTATGGGATGGCGGCAGCACCCGCTGCACCTCAGATGTTCGGCAACGCTGGTAGAGAACACATGGAGAAGTACGGTAAGATGTGGGTGATATGTGGACTTTAGAATTGATCCAGGAAACTGCAGTCTGATTCCTTTTGTCTGTCATCTCTAGGCACAAAACCGGAGCATTTTGCTAAAATTGCTTGGAAGAACCACAAGCATTCAACCAATAATCCGTAAGTTTGACCGACAGGTTGTTATAAAGAAAAAACCTGTTTATTTATATGCAATAATTCCTTTATTGCAACAAAAGACTTCTGTTCTCTTTCTTCTCCTCCACATTCACTCTCAGATACTCTCAGTTTCGGGATGAATATAGTCTGGAGCAGGTCATGAACTCCAGGAAGGTCTTCGAGTTCCTCACACTCCTGCAGTGTTGGTTAGTTGAGAGATGTGGCGATTGAGGTTGTTGCCATAGTTTGAATATCCACAGAAGCTTGCTGATAATCAGTATTCAAAGTTAAGCTCAATAGACAAATAAAATTGAGTTAAAAGTTGATTTGCTTCTGCAATTGGTTGATCGGTTTTGCATCTGGCATTTTGACAACAAGCTAATTATATTTTAGAATACAATTTAAAAAGTGCTTTTAAAATTTTATATTAATGTACTATATTATTATTACATTTTAAATGGTATTCTATTTATTTATTGTCTCTACATATTAAAATGACTATAATTTAACTAAATATTTGAATCTATGTTTTACAATATGAATTGAAAAAAGTTTTGAATATATCTATTTTTTCCATTAAATATCTTTTTAAATAATTATTAAATTGATAACTTATTCCTTATCCATTTCATTCAAGTGTCACTCCTCCATACAATTTTGCCTTTTTTCTCTGTAGTAATCTATATAATGCCACATATGCTGTTGGTTGAGCTTAATATATGTACTGAACCCAGGTCAAACAAATGTTCTGTTTTTGTTTTAAAAGCTTGTAAATCCTTTCCATGGCAGTAATTATTCTGACTCATAAATGTTATTATTTTACATGTCAAAAAATATGTATTACTACATACATGCAGTAACTTGTTACAAATGGTTTTTTCCATCATCCTGTTCAACAGAAGCAGATGTTTATTATATTGTGTTGTATTTTTTTCCCGTAGCCCGACGTCAGATGGAGCAGGAGCTGCAGTGCTGGCCAGCGAGAAGTTTGTGAGGAGGAACGGACTGGAGAAAAAGGCTGTAGAGATCATTGCTCAGGAAATGATCACAGACCTCACCACTACCTTTGAGGAAAACAGCTGTATAAAAATGGTAAGAGTAGCTGATACTGACATCTTGTTGAGCAGCACTCGACCTCCAAAACAGAGCTAAAGCTTCACTAATAAAGTAATGTATCCACTAATAAGGATAGTCTACCCCGCAATGAAAATTTAGTCATCGTTTATTCACCCTTATGTCAGTCCAAACCTGTATGACTTACTTTCTTCTGTATATAAAGAAGATATTTTGAAGAATGTTGGTAATGTTTAATGAATGTTTTGCTTTCTGTTGACAATGTAAGTCAATGGGAACTACCCATAATAAATGAATACAGGTTTGAAACAACATGATGGTGAGTAATTTTTGGGTGAAATATCCCTTTAAAGTGCCTTAATGTTCTAAAACAGTGATATTAAAAGATCAAATTCAGTATACACCTTATTGATGATGCACACTATATATAAGCGAGCAGATGAGCCCTAAATGGTTAAGTGTTTTCTTTATAATGGTTTTCTATGGAAAAACGCTTAATGAGAAACAGCCAGGTGCGCGTTCCAATAAGGTTGTGACGTCACGTAAAAACATCTAGCTTACTAATGGGACCCCTGTTCCCTGAAGGAGGAAACCGAGACGCTACGTCAGAAGTAAACTGATGAATTGGGAGCCCAATCACTTTTGAGTGATAACAAAACACGATCGCTGCAAACCAATTTTGGGGTTCAATGCATTCCAATATGTGTTTCCGTGTAACCATCTTTTTTTTATATATATGATTTATTTATTGAAATTTTCCACGTAACCATCTTGAACGGAAGCTTGTGCAGTAACCTTTCGCCTTTCTTGGGAACGATGAAGTAAGGGCTGTAAAACCCTTAGGGACCGGCTCTATCGCATTACGTCCTTGGCCAGTAGGACTGCGATATACGCACGAAGGACAGGGGCATCTTTGTCCACCACTTATGTGAAGCGTACGCGAATCTGATTGTCCGAGTGAGCCAGCGAGACCTGCTGAGAAGCTCTAGCCAGGCCCCCAGACAGTGTGCAAACAGGACCCCGTGCATTAACCGAAGTAGCTCTCTGCTGGGCAGAGAGACTAGATCGGGATATAGCAAAGAGGACTCGAGTCTCGATTTCAGCATCACGATGGTCATCTTCCCACAGTGGTTACATGACTCATCCAGGAACGCCACCTCAGCGTGCTTACGACCCAGACACGTGAGGCGCTCAGACGAGATCCCAATTCGTCAGTTCACTTCTGACGTAACGTTGAACGTGAGACAACTATGAGTTGTCTTATCTCTAATGTAATGTGTTTTTTTCCCCTCTGTCCACTATAGGTTGGCTATGACATGACCCACCTTGCTGCTAAGAAGTGCTTTGAGACCTCCGGTCTGAAGGCGTCAGATGTTGATGTCATCGAGCTGCATGACTGCTTCTCTGCCAATGAGCTCATCACCTATGAAGCTCTGGGACTGTGTCCAGAGGGTGAGATGGACGGCTTCACAAGCGCACTTTTCTTGCATCTATTTTTAAAAACAGAGGTTTAGATTAGCAGCGTGTTGATGATATGATCTGTGCTCTGATTTGTAGGGAAAGCTGGTGAGCTTATTGATCGGGGTGATAATACATATGGTGGCAAGTGGGTGATAAACCCCAGTGGAGGACTCATCTCAAAAGGACACCCGCTAGGAGCTACAGGTATGATTTACCAAACACACCTGATGCCATTAAAGGAATAGTTCACACAAAAATGTACAATTAGACATAATTTTACTTACCATCATGGCACTCCAGATCTGTTTAAATTGAAGTTTGGCAGTGTTTATGCTAGGGCTGCACAATTCATTGAATTTCTAATCGCGGATGCCACGATTACGAAATCGTTCAAACCCGCGATTACAAAAAAAGTCCACTTTCATTATTCTGCGTGCTTGAGAAGTGTGTTTAGAGCATGTTACGCTGTGAGAGGCGAATCACGACTTCTTCAGAGAACCCGTCACAATAGGAACTACCAGTGATGTAAGTGTGTGCTGAAATAAAAAGTCTCTCACCTCAGGAAAAACGGACTTTCCTGCCCTGTCATCTGTTTACTGCGCTAGCAGAGCGCAACTATTCAATTGAACACGATATTCGGTTTTGGCCGAAACGTGCAAAATCATTGACCAAAACGCTGACATTTAATTAGTGCTTCTCTGATGATGCATTTTGACTCTGTTAATGTCTATTTTGCGCACATAACTGGATAAGCTACAACTGGTAAACATGTCAGCTGTGTGAATGCCAGGACTGTATTGACAATATTGATTTCATCGATGCACTATATTATATATTCGGTAACAATTTACAAGTTCTCATTTGTTAACATTAGTCAATGCATTAACTACCGTGAACTAACAATGTGCAATACATTTGTTACAGTATTTATTAAACTTGGTTAATGTTAGATAATAAAAATGCAGTCGTTCATTTTTTTAATATTAATAAATACAACTTTTGATTTTAATAATGTATGAGTAAATGTTGAAATTAACTAAGATTAATAAATGCTGTAAATGTATTGTTCATTCTTAGTTCATGTTAACTAATTTAAACTAATCAAACTTTATAAATCTATCATGAAAACAAGTTTATTACAGCCACTGTTTAAATGTTATATTTCAACAACAAATTGGAGTAGAAGTATATAAATATATAATTAAAAAGTTGCTATAAAAATGACCTTGTTTGCGATTTAAATGTTTACTGCTTAGTTTTTATTTGAGTGGTGATTATTAACTAAATGTCATTTATTAATTGATTACTAAAACACTTTTAATTTCGGTAAAACCTTATTTTTGGTGCATCGCTATTTTCTGGAGCTTGACAGTGTCCATGACTAATGATGTTTTGGGGTCTGCATGTGGCATTGCACCAGCAGAGGGAGTCGCGTCTCTTAACTAGTGAATCAATACTAGATTCAAGCAGAACATCACTGCTGCTGCGGGCTTGAGTGCTTGTGTTCTTAACGTCATCCTTTAAACCATCCAACCATACATGCATGCATACATAGTGCCGGGGGGAAAGGTTAAACACACTTGATTTCATCTTTGGTCCTACCGGTATGTGTCCTCTAAATATTTTCATCATCTTTTTAGTGGTCTCCAGTCAAGGGGCGGATCTACCGGGGATCACCCTAAGAAAAATAATATCCACCCTAGGATTATCCCAGTACTAAATATAAATGAAAGCGGTGTTTCCTGTATTGCTTTTCAGCAACGGCGCTTCATCGTGATGACATAAAAAAAGTGTACCGCAAAATAATGCCAAGAATACATTTCTTTCTAAAGGTTGTCCTTGTGTGCTGCACTTAGTGTTGTCAGCTTGATGAAGAAATGACTCCTATGAACTAGTTCTTGGTGACTCAAAAACACACAGCACAACAAGTGTAGCCCAATTCATGAACAAATTGGCTGGTTTTCCATTTGTTTCTGAATTGGAAAATTACTGTTTTTTTCAGCTAATTCAGAGGTCCTCTGAGAAAGATATTGTTTGGCGAGCCAATTTTCCAACTGCCCGCTCCACTTTCATCATGTATAATAGACCGTTTTGGCATCCGAGGAAAAAATGAAATGAAATCAGTAAGAAAACCCAGATCAGCAGATGATTACTTTGTGTTAATGCAGCTGTTTCACATTATTCATGGTAACGGATGTGAATGTCAGGCCATAAATCCACAGGAACGTGGACGCTTGCTTTTGTGTTGCCACCCTATAAATAATTGTATAATAATTCCTAGATCCGCCCCTGGTCCAGTTACAGCGATTTGACATTTTTTCCTGATCCTCTTGACTCTCACCTTTTCAATGAGGAGTTGGGAGTCACAGGCTTGCACTGGCTGACTGAAAAGGTCTTATTCTAAGTCCTTTATCCTGTAGGGGATAATGAACAAAAGTGCAAGCAGTTTAGCCCTTCAGGATAAAATGCTCAGCCTGAGCGTTAACTCACGAGTCAGGGCGAGGGATTAAGATGGGGTGTCATGTCATCGGCCGTCCAGCGCTGCAGGAGCACATCAGTTCGCTGCAGGGGGTCTTGACCTAACTTGACAGTGTGAGATCGTAGAGTTTAGAAGGTACCCATCATCCATCGTCATTATTATGAAACATTATCTACTTCCAAAAGAACTACACAGCAATCCACAGATAAAGACATTGTTAGAACGTTAAGCTTTTTGACGGTCCAAGGTGGAAAAAATAAACTGTTTAATTTTCTCATAATATACATTGCACATCACCTCAATTCTCAAAGAGTCTGAAATGGTGCTTTCGGAGATTCAGTCTCTATAAACCCCTCCTAACCGAGAGCTTACTCTAGTTTGATTGGTCTGCTGGCCCTGTCTGTTGTGATTGGTCTACTCGTTACAGCGCGTGTCTGAAATGAAATGGCCATTACCATATCTGAATTTTAGCTATGGAGCTTCCTCAGAGCTTGGAAATACAGTGATATGAACAGTAACGATGGCGTCGGTTTTACTATATCAATTTGAGCCGAGTTCTCATCCTTTGGAAATGCATGCAAAATGGATTTGCTTTCGCAGCATGACGATAACACGAACTAAACTCTTCCACGCCTTCGTGTAACCGGTCCTGGATTTGAACCCATAGACTGTATAAGAAGTGGACAGAGCCATCTCATTGGAACTCAGTTGAGACAGTTGAAGCCCATTTTTAGCGATTTTTGAGCACTTCTGTTCCTGACGCGCAGACTCAAACCGACTCAAACTAAGCTTGATGACGTGAGCAACCTGTCTGACAGACGTTAATCTTCTAGTAGCTGTGCGTGAAAATTGCCAACGTGAATCTTGCAGAGACGGGGAACTTGAGCAAAGAGTTCTTTGGCGTGAGTGAGCAGGAGTTTTTGTCCCGTTGCTTTTATGGACTCATTATCTATGGGCTTCTCCCTTGACGGGACGCCCCCCCCCCCGATTGCCCGTGAGCTTCTCCTCCTGTCTGTATGGTCATTACTGTACAGCGCGACAGAGAGTCGAGTGGTTATGACGCAATCGTTAGCCTATTTTTACAAAAACTAATTCTACGGGGCCATAATGTAACATAGAAGGTAATGGAGCCCTTTATACATTGACGTGTGTCTTTAGAAATAAATAATGGACAAATGGAGTCTTAAAACGCCTCAGATGTAAAGTGACGCCAAAATGAATGGGAGTCAATGGAAATGCTAACGCAAGTGAAGTTCTTCTACAAGATGGAGGCACCCGGCCGACTTCAACTTCCGGTCGATGGATTACCCCCTTGTTTGAACCGGGGTCTCCGGCGTGGGAGGTAGGGACGCTAACAAGGACGCTAAAGACCACAGCGCCTCTTGAGGCCAGGGGTGTGAAGCTTGGTTTATTATCGGAGCGTCCGCAAAAGCAAGAATGTGGTGTGGGGTGGTCGCGTGCTTTGAGTGCACAAGACCCCGTTTCGGGTGGTCGTGTGCACGCATTTTTTGCAACTCGACTTCGAGGCGAATCTAGTCGAGCATATACGTATATAGTCGAGCATATACGTATATAATCACACCGGCACCCCGTTTGTGCTAAATTAGTTGCTTACGTTGAGCCTACACTAGCATAAATATTTTGTTCGTTAATTTACTTGTATACATATTCTCATAGCCATACATTTTGTTCTAAAGTCAAGTCAAGTCATCCTCATTTATATAGCGCTTTTGACAATGTAGATTGTTTCAAAGCAGCTTTACAGAGACAAACATATAATTTAAGGTAACAGAGATTGGTTTGGTTTTAAAGCGGTTCTTGAATAATGTTGTTTCCAGCTAAAGTTAGTTTTGATTGATTCACTTCCGTCGAAATGATCATTTGTTGTTAAATTAGGGGCCGCTAAGACGACACCGTTCTCTCTAAACAGACTTTAAACTGAACCTACGCATTAAGAATTGATTCTATAGTTGTGCGCGTTTGAATATATGTGCGCAGGTTTGTAATTCCCTACAAACCATGCCTAAACAAACTACTTGTATTGCCTATACATTTTGATGCAGAATTTTATTTTATTTTATCATTTCAGGTAGGGACGCGAACTGGAATTTCCTCAAAGCTTTATCTGTAGAGCGGTATCGGGATCCTCTATAGGGAGAGGCTAGTTGGCACTTCAGCACTGCGTTGTCATCGGGTCCAGGTGAAGGTCCTTCGTCAGATCTGGAAACGGCCTGGATCCGATGTTTAACCTCGGGATAAACAGAGACACTAAAATTACGTAGATGCCATTCTTCTTACGATGTAACGAGTACATCAGTGTTCCCAGTAATGTCACAAGTAGTAATCTCAAGGTTTTTTGGGGAGGAGCGTGCGAAGTCATCGGAGTCAGGCGAAAGTATAAACCAGGCTTGAGGTTTACATGGACAGCTCTTAGTGCCTTACGTCCGTTACATCAGCCACAACTTCAGTGTTTGAGGGCGGGACAAAGTAGACGTTGTTCGCCAATGAAGACCATAGACTGGAATACACTGGAATTGCTGACGACTCGTTTCAGGCAGTTCAGAATCGATTCTTTCTTTTAGGAGACAATAACTTTATTTGTATTGCACTTTGAGCTTTGCAGACCTTTTACATTCTCAAAAAGCTGTATTACACACGTGAAAGGAAATATTCAAAAAAGGATAATAGGGGCACTTTAAAGTAATTACTTAACATATAAAAGTGATTTTAGTTTATAAAAAAAAGATGAAAGTTATTAACTGGTTAAAAAATAGACTGGTTAAATGCAACAATATACCTCAGTCAGGGTAGCAGCATAGTTAATTTTTATCAGGAATGAAAATGATATGGTGAGAGAAAGAAATAGTGTTTTTAATTTAATGTACTGTTTATAACAAAATGCCAATTGGTCATCTTTAATCTCAGTCGACAAAAACTACAAAAAATATATCACATTTTTTAAATGACGTGGTCTAGGACCTTGCATGCCATTATAAAAACATCTATCCCTCAGCGGTTTGAAATTCAGTATGGTGTCACCTTAACCAAGATCAGTGCAAATATTTTTATAACCTTTTTGCATTCTGCAAATATATATTTTACAGTTTTTGTTTTTATTGCTTAACCTTTTCTAATCCCTGGTTTTAGGTCATTGCATGTAAAGAATATTTACATGCACAAGAATGCCTCTGTAAGATGACAAATCGTCAGAGTTTTCATTTAAACTCATTTATGAGATTTTATTAAATTACATATTGGACTAAGACCTTCAGGAAAGTTCCAGGTCCACTTTATTCCTTTTTTGCAGTTCTTTATTTAATTATTAGAGTACAGAAAATCAACAGGTCACAGAATGAAGGCAGATGGCTGTGAGATTCAGAGCGAGTGTGTGTTGGATGAACTCTGGCCTGTTTTCACGGCTCAGGTCTGGCTCAGTGTGCAGAGCTGTGCTGGCAGCTGAGGGGGGAGGCGGGGCCTCGGCAGGTCCCCGGGGCAAAGGTCGCCCTGCAGCACAACATCGGTCTTGGTGGAGCAGTGGTGGTCACTCTCTACAGGATGGGCTTCCCTCAAGAAACAAGGTATGTTTAAAGCTAATATCTGGCCCAGATATAGCCAGCTAACCCATATGATCAATATATTCAAAATTCTGTTTTTCTAATTACTTTCCAAAATCCCAAATTATATACGTATTTATAGACCACTATTTAAAAATGTTCGGTTTGATGATATTTGACAATATAACAGTTTTACTGTATTTTTGATCCAATAAATGCAGCCTTGAGACTTCTTTCAAAATCATTTCAAAATCTTATTACAATTAAAAATAATTGTTTTCTATTTTATTTTAAAATGTAAATTATTCCTGTGATGAAAAAGCTGAGTTTTCAGCATCATTACTCCAGTCTGCAGTGTCTTCACTATAATAATATGCTCATTTGACGTTCAAGTAACATTTCTTTTTATTATTAATGTTGAAATCTGTTCAAGCATGATATATTTGTTTTCAGAAGACTTTAATGAATAGAAAGTAAAAAAACAGCATTTATTAGAAACAGAAATATTTAGTAAAATCTTAAATGTCTTTACTGTCATTTTTGATAAATTTAATGCATCCTTGCTGAATAAAAGTATTAATTTCTTTATTTCTCTTTTTTTAAAACAGTCTTACTAACCCATGGTAGTGGACATTTTATTTAGGATTTAATTTATATATATATGTATATATATCTTTGGTTTATACAAACCTTTGATTTACTTGCAAAATATCAATGTTTGTTGAAGTCTATCCAATATCATGTATTCATGGCCTTTAGAAATAATAGCTTTTGAAGGTCCAGGCTTGTACGATTCAGCTCTATTACATGTTTGTTTAAGCATACAGAAGGTGGGTACAAAATCCAAGGTACAAAAGATTATATTTCTCCTACATAAGTACATATGAGTCTATATGAGTATATACAGTATGTGAAGTTTTCAGTTATTAGAGCACTCAAGTGATTTTTACTTTTTTTTTCTCTCCATGTAATATTGTCAAATATTACACTTTGTTAAATGCTGTAGTTCTTTTATATTAGAAGTAGATTTTGGACTTGGTTCACACACCATATACCAGCAGTGGTGAACTTGCGATGTAAACTTTCCCCAGCTCTCGGATCGCTGCAGTGCCCACCAGCGCGTCCAGTGACCTCGACGGCTTCAAAGCTCACACTGTCTTTAAGGAGATCGAGAAGAAGCTACAGGAGGTGAACATCTCACCAATTATACCATGCAAATAAGACGTTTAAATTAAATTGTTATTGTTGTAGAAATAATTTGTACCAGCGTAAGATTAAAAATAGTACAGTAACACACTTACAGTGTTACTGTACTATTTTTAATCTTACACTGGTACAAATTATTTCTACACCAATTTAACAATTTGATTTAAAAAGTCATTTGAGAGAGCCACAAGGCATTGCTCGTGTGTCATTTTATTTTGTCAAGAATATTTATATTGCAATTTCAGTTATTTTTGTTATTTAGCTTGATTCATGAGTTGTTTGTTAACTGACAATTTCTGACATTATTTTCTCACTAAAGCAAATTTAAAACAATCCAATTGGCTACAGAATTATTAAATTATGTCATTATTTTTAACAGGAGGGCGAGGCGTTTGTAAAGAAAATTGGAGGTGTTTTTGCCTTCAAAGTGAAGGATGGTCCAGGTGGAAGTGAAGCATTATGGGTTGTGGATGTAAAAAATGGCAAAGGCTCGGTGGACCAACGATGCAGGTGTGTTCAGGTTTTTTACCCACCTCATTGTATATATTGGTGTACTATAAGAAAATGCATTTTATATAAACCTACATAGTGAAAGCACATTATTTCAAATTTCTATAAAAACAAACTTTAAAAGTTTAGGGTCAGGAAGACTTTTTATTTATTTATTTAGCAAGGATTAATTAAATTGATCACGAGTGAGTTAAGGCATTTATAATTTTACAGAAGATTTCTTTATAAAAAATAAATGCTGTTCTTTTCGACTTTCCAATTATCAAAGCATCGCATGTTGTGCATCACAGTTTTCACAAAAATAACTGTTTTCAACAAATAAATGTTTCTTGAGCAGCAAATCATCATATCAGAATGATTTCTAAAGGATAATGAAGACTGGAGAAATGATGCTGAAAATTCAGCTTTGCATCACAGGAATAAATTATGTTCTTAAATATATTACAATAGAAAACAGTTATTTTAGATTTTAATAATATTTCATGTTTTTACTGTATTTTTGATCAAATAAATATAGCCTTGGTGAGCAGAAGAAACTTCTTTCAAAAACATAAACAAATCTCACCGATCACAAGACATCTTAGTTGGGACATGCAAATTCTAATAAAAACACCAGAAGCAGCAAAAAATTTATATATATTTTTTGTAAATAGTCATTTGCAAGCAGTCATTTGATAGATTGAATTTTCTCCACAGTGTGATGATTCTCTGTTTACTTTCCACACAGGTAAGAAGGCTGACTGCACCATCTCTATGGCCGACTCAGATCTGCTTGATTTGATGACGGGGCGAATGAATCCGCAAACGGTACGTTTTAATGATGGTTTATTCTTAGTGGTCTGTTGAAGTCTTGTGCTTTTTTTTCCATTAAGAAAAAGAGCATTGAATCTGTTCTGATAAGCTGCCTGTGTGGTCAGTCGGCCAGTGTAGTTTAAGGGCTAAATAAGGTTTGTGAGCGTCTTGGGACAGAGCCAGCGTTTCCAGGATTAGTCCCTCTTAAACCTTGTCCCATGACCCACAGACACACTGACCATTCGTCTGGCCCACGAATTTAGCCTTCTCAATGCAAGTATCTTACGGCCAACACAACATTTATAATCTGTTACATCAATATTGACAATTTACGGCTAAATTATCTGACTTATGTCTACATGATCTGTTTTTTTTCCTAGTGGAGCCAAATAAATCCCATAGACTTACATTTAAAGATGAACCCAAACCATATCTAGAGATCAGAACGTCATATCTTTTTTCCTTTTTTTCCCCTTCATTCAATTAGATTCCGATTCACAAGATCTTGATTCAATTTTATTTAGATTCATTTGGTTATAATGTCAGTTTTGCTTTACAACTAACAACTAATGCTGTAAATTATAGTTAAACCCTGGAACATTTTACACTGTTATTTTTGATTCATTAAAAGAACCGGTTCATAAGAGTCATTTGTTCATAAATCAGGCTACTCAATGTATGTTTTTGATTTGTTAAAAATAATTGATTTATAAGAGTCGTTCATTTCATTTTTCATTTCACTTTTTTTATTTGTTAGTGTCATTTGTTTGTGAATTGGATTGCGCAATATGTTTTTGTATGCAGCCCAAAAGGTATTTTCTTGCCAATATTTTTGCTGTGTGCTTTTTTTTTTTTTAGCTTATGTTCAATTTGGCCTGCAAACTTAAAATATGACTTAAAATTTGGCTGTGGGGTTGTAAATTCAGCATCCACTGCTGAGAAGTGGTGCAAAAAAAAAAAAAAAACACTGGCATATAGAGTGAAATATATCATTGATATCCTTCAAATGATAATGAATATCTTTATCCAGTCATAGAAAAGTAAAAAAAAAATAGTTTTAAAACCTGTCCAATGTTCATTTTTAATCAAAAGCATCATAATGTAGCCTTTCTGATTAGTCTGATGTCAGAGATGACCTTTAACCTGTAATGTGCAGTCCATAAAAGTTAACTAATCTCTATGGAAAAAGATTAACATGGAGTCACTTTGACATTGAATCGACCTGGCTTTAGCTATCATGACATGCATACAGTATTATGTTGCAGATTAATTCAAAAAATGTCCTGTTGCGTTTCCAAACATCTCGTTTGACATAATCATACACAATAAAATACACAAAGCCTCCTGACACAGAATGTTGACTTCAGGGGGACACTGGAAATCTTTTACGCAGTTTCAAATTAGGCTAATGGCGTCTAATGTTTCCCCCGCATGGAAAATAGATTGTTTTCATAAGTCCTTTGAAATGTTTGTACCCTGTGATTCACACCCATCTGTGTTGACTCAAGCTCTATCATGTCTGTCCATCTGTGGAACGACATCAGGCATCAGATGCTTTGACTGAAGCTTCATCTAAAAATTAGCCACTCTTTTTACAGTAATCCTCTATAAAGGGAATCGTTTTCAGTTTAATCCCAAATAGAAAAACTGAACCATTTAGAGCTCAAATCCATCATGACATGGAGAAACGGCCAAATGTTTGCATTTGATAACATTTTTGTTATAATTAGAATAATTTTAAATAATATATAAAAATAAAATATTGTATATGTGTATATATAGTGTATATAAATGAAACATTGGAAAGTGTTACTAGTTTTTTAGATGTCTATAGTTTTTATTTGATTTCAATTTTAGTTTTAGTTGACAAATTAAAAACCGCCAAATGTTGCACTGAGCACTAGCTGACTAACTGTGGCTCTGTTTACACCTGGTATTAAGATGCGTTTTAGTCGATCGGATGACAAGTGGACAACGGGTGTAAACGGGTCTAAAACGTTTTGAGCTCGTCCACTTCGACCACTACCAGAGGTAGTTGAAAACACATTCGACCACTACAAGGTAGTTGAAACACATTCGACAGTCGAATGTTTCGACGACAAAAGACACATACTCTCCGTCTACTGACTTATTGCGTAACCATTATGGGAAGCGCGCCTAACAGACGGGATATAAAGTTTGTCGACTGAAGATGAAAAACGTACCAAAACGTTCTCTCACTATTCCTGATTTCTAACACGCACTCCGTATGTTTTTACATTGTCTTTGTTTGCGTTCATTCATTGATTAGATCAGAAGATCTGGGGAAAAAACAGGGTCTATAAGTAACTTGGCAACTACATGTCAACTTCTTCTACTAACCTGAACCCTAGCAGTCTAATACTCTAAGTAACTTTGCAACTACATATCAGCTGACACTCATTAGAGTATAAGACTGCTAGGGTTCGGGTTAGTAGAAGAAGTTGACATGTAGTTGCCAAGTTACTTAAAGTTTGTAGGTGTCTAAAGTGGACAATCGAAATTAAAGGATATTCCTGGTATTTAGCACTTTGAGTCTATTTTCTAGCTTATTTTGGATGAACTAGAGTGGTGGACTTAGAAATTTTGATGATGGGTCCTGTCTCGACTTTTTGACTATTTTAGAATCGCCTCTGACCGCTTCAGAGTGGCTGTCTATGGGCATGCACAAACATGTGCTTAAAACAACCCTTAACGTTCGTTTTCAAAACTGTGACACTCACCGAGTGGTTAGTGGTGTTCATTGATGTTCCAAAACAGGTAGCGTAGCGGAATACAGTTTTTATGTCGTGTTTTATTTGGCATTTTGTAAAATCGCATTGATGTCTGTTGGAGGACTCATTGCTCGTTGATATTACTGCGCTACCGGAGTGTGCTAACGCTTCAGATTCAAATATCGAGTGGAAGTTTACGCGGTTGTGAGGTATCTGAAAAAATAGTTCCACTATAGCAAATAACACGGACTGAAATCATACATTGCGCCGATATATTTGTTTTTAATCATCAACGAACACAACTAACCACTCGGTAAGTTCCACAGTTTTGAAAACGAACTAGAAAATAGACTGAAAGTGCTAAATAACCTTTATTTTAAGTTAACGTTTATTTCATATAACAAAAATGTTTTGGTTGTTATGGTTTTAATACAATAACCCTTATTTGTAAAGCCCTAATTTGTTAATCTTGTACTCTTATTTAAAGGCATTTTTCCAAGGAAAACTAAAGATAACTGGAAATATGGGAATGGCCATGAAACTTCAAAACCTTCAGCTGACAGCTGGAAAAGCCAAACTGTGAAATCACATCTCTTGAACAGGAAAGTGGCACAAAATCATCCAAATTTGTGGACGGGTGCTAGAATAGTTAATTTCTAAAAAGTAATGTTTCCTAAAATTGTTTTTTTGTGTAATGTTCTACTATAACAATGAGTCTGTTGGTTATTGCATAAATGTAACTGTAATAAAGGATACTGTATGTTACTAGCATACAAGCAAAACATGTCAAAAATAATCCTGTACAATAAGTAAAGCTTATTTGAATGAAGACTGATAATGGTAAAAGTACATCTCAGGTAGAACTAACAAGAACTATTTGAATCTTGCAGATTGACTCTTTTTCCCCTGAATTTTATAGCATCGCTTGACTAATATATCAGTTTAATAGGTGGAATTCTGCAAAGACTTATCTGGGACCTTCATATCTACTTTGTATTTGTAGTGTAAATTCAGTTAAAATACAAGTAGAGAGTAACCTTGATACTTCAAAGATGTATTGGGTATATTATCAATTTTAAAGCATTTTGTATAATTGTATATTAATCAAGTTTGTAAAAAGACACATTTCTAGTAAATATTAAATTTACTTCAAAACATGCTGTCTTTTCCTATAATGTTTCTAATATACAATAATGTAAAACAATACAGGTCCATTCATTAACTATCTATCGCTGTGTTGATTGAGTAATAGCTTTTCATTGTCAATTTTATTCATCCAGGTCATTCTTGAATTGCAAGTGTTCAAGTGCACTTTATTTTCCATAAGTTGAAGATTCATTACTCACCTGCTGAACTTTCACAACACTGCTTGTCTAGAACTGACTCCTTATGGATTCATCCTTCCTCTCTAACACTTTTAGCACTGCAAATAGCATGAGATGTGGGCTACCGTTCTCGTGTTTATTTCTACGTTACAGTCTCGACTGCATCATATCTACCCTTCCTTCTCAATGAAACGCTCATTAGCAAACTTTTTCTAGCTCCATTTCCTAAAGTTGAACCCACTGGATATGCGCATCTACATAAACGTCTCGTCTTTGAACACTATGGAATGAGAAGACGTCCACTGCTTTCATCAGGCGTACCGAGTGAGTCATGGTTTTATGGAATTTCATTTAAAGAACAATCAATACATTTGACATTTTTCATACAAAGAATCCATACAAGTTCTGTAAGGCTTTTGGAATGTGTGGCATGTACGTGTCAGTCCATAAATCCCACTTCTGACAAATTTCAGAGAGGTTTGCAAAGGAAGTCCTTCCCCCTTGTTCCTCTCTTGGTTTCATTTAAGTAGCGATTGACCCAAAAGATGATTGTGTTAAGATGTTATACAGTAGAGCAGGGGTAAGAAACCATGTGTCGGTCCAGAACCGGCCCACATCTGGTACGTGTGGAATCCATGTGTACCAGATGTGTGCCGGATCTGGGCCTTTGCATAATAGATATTTGTGTTTATTAAATTAATTCTTATATACATACATATATATATTTATAATTTATTTATTCATGTGATAGCAAAGCTAAATTTTCAGTGTCACATGATTTGCTGCTCAAGAAACATTTCTTAACAACATTTCTTATCAATGTTGAAAACAGGAAATGGTAAGTTATACATATTTTTCAGGTTTCTTTGATGAAGAAATATAAATATTTTGGAACATTAAAAATGCACTGCCACTTTAATGTATCAATTTAATGCATCTTTGCTGAATGAAAGTATTAATTTATTTTTAAAATCTTTCTGACTTTTTTAAACTGTAGTGTATATTGCAAAACTCGCTCATTTGCAGTATCCCCAAAAATATTTGGACACTTAAATCACATGTAATTTGTATAGATAATCAATAAATGTCATCGCATTAGATAACAAAATATCAAACCAAATGATGCTGGAGCATTTCTTACTAGTTTATAAACATCTTCTCTGAACTAACTTTTAACCAACTGTTTTTTTGATGATTTTTAGACATAAATGTATTTAGAAATACATTTAATAAAGGTTAAGCCCTATATAAGATAAAAATGTTTCTGGGTTGGCTGTAGGTCTGGGTGGAGGTAATGGCTGAAAACCTCTGATCTGATGCATTGATATTTAGCTAATACAAGTGTCCAAAAACTTTTTGGGGCCACTGTATGTCATCACTGGTGGTTAAATCTTCTTTAGGGGACAGTTTCTTGCTCTCCCTGTTAGTGAAAGAGGATTTAAACGGAGAAATATATATATTTCTTTAAAATAATAATAATAAAAAAGATGAAAAACAATCTCAGCAGCATATGACGTGGAATATAAACGACACGTATCCAAGCTGTCCATGAAGAATGTTGTTCTTCTCTCCTGTAGATCAGATGGAAAGGACACAATAACAACAGCACTCATAAGTACACCGATCTTTCTCCGCACGCTTCAACGAAGGGGCTCAGCGATCTCTGGGTCAACAGGGTTCAGAAAATCCCCTAAGCAGGTCCAAAGGTTCACGGCCCTGATCGCTTCAGCTTCCCTTACAAAAGACATTCGCACATGTACTCAAAACCCAAAGGTAGAGGAAGAGAACGGCTGGCATCTTGCAGCTCTGTTTTGGTCTAGACATTGGTCTCCAGACCGTTCATGTCAATGGTGCAATGTTCTTTGTCTTTATGGTCTCTTTTATAATGGTGTGGAGACAGGTGAGGGGACTTCTTTTCGGCTGGCCTGATGCCTTCTTCCAGCTGGACTAGACGGGCCACGTCAGGCGGCAGGTGCTCGGGTTTCCTCATGGGGCCTATAGGAGGGGTCTGGAAGCAGCCGTTTTTCTGATAGGACATCATCTGCTGGATGCTGATCATAGGCTTGGTCTCGCAGATGAGAGGAATCTGTAAAGAGAAGACAAAGTCGTCATTTTATAGCTACTATGGAGTGAAATGGGCATCAGATGCATTGGGAGGCCCCAGTATACTTCAAGCGAAATTGAAGAACATTATTTTGAGCAAAATCAGGTCAAAACGAAATTCGTTTGGAGTTTGTTTTTGGTTATTAGAAACTGTTTGCCGTTATCATTGGTTCGTCACGATTACGTAATAGATAGTGTGGCTCTTTTCGTCGAGGTCAGATGAGTGAAATCATGAGTACGTTGGAGAGTTGCTTTATTAAGCTTAGCTATTAAAACTTTGTATTAAAGGGCACCTATTATGGAATTTGAAAATTACCTTTCATGTAGTGTGTAACATAGATCTATCTAAGTGAACAAAAACATCCTGCAAAGTTTTATATATGAAAGTTCACCGTAAAAAAAGTTATTGTCTCTCAAAAGTATGAGTTGACTCTGAGTCAATTTAATGAATCGTTTTTCCAATGAGTCATTTGCAAAAAAATCCCTGGGCAGTGAAAAATGGTCGCTTTTGATTCGCACTTCAGAGCACAGCGTTTTGTTGTTGACATGATGTTTTCAAGTTTCCCTGGTGTCTGCGCGGCGCGCCCAATGAGTGGGTCTTATCTAGCGAAACGATCGGTCATTTCAAAAATAAAATAAAAAGTTTAAGTTTTATAAGAACAAATGCTCGCCTTGCTGTTCTGTGATGTGTGTTTGTGATGTCACGTAATATGCAATTATGTTGAAAAGGTCTCACAGAACGTTGTTATCTGATTGTTCTTATGTCAATAAAAAAAAAAATATATATATATATATATAGTAAAAAAAAATTAAAAAAATAAAAAGGTATCACAGAACAGAGCAAGGTGAGCATTTATGCTAATAAAACTTAAACTTTTTATTTTATTTTAGAAATGACTAATGGTTTCGCTAGATAAGACCCTTATTCATCGTCTGGTGTCGTTTGAAGCTGCACTGAAACTGTCTTTTGGACCTTGAACCGTTTGGGTCCCATTGAAGTCCATTATATGGAGAAAAATCCTGGAATGTTTTCATCAAAAACATTAATTTCTTTTCGACTGAAGAAAGAAAGACGTGGACATCTTGGATGACATGGGGGTGAGTAAATTATCAGCAAAAGTTTTTTTTAAAGTGAACTACTCCTTTAAGGCGAACATACTGTATTCAAAATGTATTAAAAATCACTCGTTCTAAAGTAGGGGTCTCCAACCCTGCTTCAATCCTGAAGAGTTCAGCTCCATCCCAAATCAAATACACCGGAACCAGATAATCAAGGTGTTCAGGGTTACTTGACACTTTCAGGCGGGTGTGTTGAAGCACTGAAGTCTTCAGTAAGGAAGCTGTTCAGGAGCAGGGTTGGAGACCACTGCTGGTGTAAAGTGGTATATAAATAGACATGACATGGCATATCCACATCACTATGATCAGATGCTTTCTTAACTGCTGTTTTCTCACCTCAGTCATTTTCATTGTGTGTTTATTTTGTTATTGAAAAGAAAGCATGCAGTACATATTCAACTAAACCTCAGCGTTGTGGACGGTGCTGGGATGTTCACTATATCACTGCAAAGGTATTTTGAACTTCTTTTTACCACCAAGTGAAGAACGAAAAATAACTTTGCCGTGAGTTATCGGGGGCTTTATTGTTTATAAGAACCTCTATAAACCTATTCTCACCTCCTCGCCCTCCTTCACAAAGTCTTTTCTGCATATGTGTGCCATGATTCCTGTGGCCAGAGCATCTCCCATCACGTTCACCATCGTCCTGAACCGATCCCTAACAGATACACGAGAGTGTGAGGGAAAACTCTGCATTTACCGTGGAAATGTATGAGAGAGAGAAATGCCTGTGTCTGATTTCTTACAGGGCCCAATCCACAGCGATGATTAGAGTGATGTCATCTGTAGGAAGTCCCACTGAGGTTAACACTATCACCATGGTTACCAGGCCGGCCTGTGGGATGCCGGCAGCACCGATACTGGCTGCTGTAGCAGTGATGCTGAAGAAAGAAGAAATATTATCCTTGAGGAAGAACTTACTGATATCTGATCTATGGATTAACTTGGTATCAAGGTAATTTCACTATACTGGGGAATTATGACATCGGTTATCTGATTTTTGCTGGATAAATAGAATATATTTTTAATTCATCATAATGATTTTACATTTATGTTAAATGCTCTATCAAATTTTCCTTGAATGTATTTTTTTTGTTTCAAATGGAATAAATATTTAAATTTAATAATGACAGATATAACAGATAAACAAATATAACAAGATACATCTGTATTAAACTATATAATAATGAATATTTAATTTTTTTTGGGAATATATTGTAAAATTAATTTTATTCCTGTGAGCAAAGCTGAATTTTCAGCATCATTACTCCAGTCTTCAGTGTCACATGATCCTTCAGAAACCTAATATGATGTTTATGCTGCTTAATATTAATATTTTCTGGATTTTTTTAGTAGAAATAATTATACATAAATGTCTTTATCACTTTATGCGTTTTTGCGGAATAAAAGTATTAATTTATTTTCTCTTTTTTAATAATATCCTACTTTCCCCCAAATTTTAAGTTGCAATGAATCATGATTTACATAAAAATATTAAGCAAGCAGAACTATTTTTACCGTTGATAATAATAATAATAAATAATAATGTTTTTTTGAGCAGAAAATCAGCATATTGTAATGATTTCTGAGGGATCATGTGACACTGAAGACTGGAGTAATGATGCTGAAAATTCAGCTTTACCATCACAGGAATAATTTCATTTTAAATTATATACAAATAAAAAAAAACTATTCTTTGAAATTGTAATAATATTTCACATTATTACTTTTTTTAATATCTTTTTTTTAGCAAATAAATGCATCTTTGGTGATTAAAATATTTTAAGGTATTTTAAGATAAAATACTTCTTTATTCAAGACTTCTTAATTATTCAAAACTATTGGCTGGTAGTGTATAATAAATAATATAACATATGAATATATAAAATAAAATAATATACATATATTAATGAATTAATTAATTTATACTTAAAATATTAATTAAATAAGTGACATAATATTAATTTATGAATAAATAGATTATGATGTTTGAATTATGGAATGTAGACATTCAGATTAAAAAGATGAATAGGAGCATAACCATTCAATAAACGGGTTGAGATGAGATTTAGTGACATGTATGGTCTAAAGGAAGATGAAGAGAGCATCGTACCCCATCGTACCCTACCTGATGGTGATGATCTGGCCAAAGTCCAGCTCATAGTTGTTGACTTGAGCGATAAAGATGGCGGCCACGGCCTCATATAGGGCAGTGCCGTCCATGTTGATGGTAGCGCCCACAGGAAGTACGAAGCGAATGATGCGTCGGTCGATGTGGTTGTTCTCCAGCAGGCACTTAAAGGTGATAGGCAGTGTGGCAGAGCTGTAGAAGAACGCAAGAACATCAACGTTTGGGGTTTACATTTGTGTTGTTTTCAAGGCTGGAATACACTAGGCAATTTTGCTCAAAATCTGTAATGCATACAAATCTGGGCAAAAGATGGGCACTTTTTATCTTCAGACTTTGATCTATATTTCATTCATTATAATCTAGCAGGGCCTAGCTCAAAATATGAATCTGCATAAAAGTACTCTCACCTTGATGAAGTAGCTAATGAGATGAGAAGGGCCTGTAAAATCCCTCGGATGTAGACGATGGGGCTCTTTTTCGTAATGAAGAAATACATGGAAGGCAGGATGAACAGGCCATGAAGCACAAGCCCCATGACCACAGTGATGGCATAGAAGCCCAGTTTCTTCCCCATAGCTGAGGGGTCGTCCATTTCCAAGATCTTTCCAGCCACCAGAAACACAATCCCAAACGGGAAGTACCTGCAGTGTTGCATCAGAAACACAGCATTCTTTGGGGGGGAGTTCACTAATTCAATCACAAAACACTGGTCCAGCCAACCAATCAGAACACAGTGTGCTTTTCAGTAGGAGGGGCTTCATAGAGACAGGAACTAAACAGAGTGTTACTGACAGACTGGGAAGAGAGGTGCTGCAACAATGTGTGAAAAATAATGCTTTTCTAACATTTAAACCATGAAAACCATGTTTATATGTACATTACATTTCCTGTAGTGAATCGGGAACTAAACCAGTGCAGTTAATGCATGTGAAAAAGCGCAATAAGGCACAATTTTCGTTCATAATGAATCTTCCCTTTATATTGTTTATGATGGGGAGCCTCAAAATTACGTCATATTATCTTTTTTACATGTTTGTGGTCTTGTATAAATATTCAAATGCCAAAATTTGAAATTAAACAAATTACTGCCTTTCACTTTATAATAACAAACCAATCATGCAAAACTCTATATGTAGCGGCTCTAGTTATTTGGTTTATTGTCATGCATAAGTTTTGGGATCATGCTTGTCGTTACCATATAACAATGGCCACAATTTTCAGCACAGCTTCATTCAGACTCTGGCAGAAGTTGACGAGAGCGCTGCCATTTGGTCCCATTCTTCCAAGCATGATACCTAAATGACAAGAATACTTGAGTGTTTATTAAATAGACTGGATTAAGCTGTGAAATTCCAGATGTTGGTGCTACAACTCACCCATGGTAGATGAGAAGATCACGATACCGAGGACGTTCATGCCTTCACTGGTGCCAGGAAGCGTCCGGAAGACCACATCGGGAGGAGGCGTCAGGTCAAGGGAGAAGTTCTGGATGTCTGTGCCATTGTCATCCTGGATCCCATAGATGAAGTTTCGTCTGGTGGCGGTCTCTTGTGTGTCCTGACTGCTGGTGGGTCTAGGCTTCATGATAGGGATGCTTTTTGTGCGATACTGCAATTCAAATATAATTCATAATTAAGTTGGCGTATAAAACAAATTTACAGCAAAAGTCAGGGTATACATTAATTAAAAGTACAGGGTTATTTTAAACATTACACATGCAACTATTAAAATCATACGATACGCTGATAATTGTTTCCATGTTATGGCTGATAACGATAAACAGCTGAAATTATATTAACTAATTTGTTAAGATTAAATAAAACAGTTTCAAAAGTAAATTCAGTCAATCACAACATAATTTACAGTATGAAAAATGGATATTCATTTTGAGAACAATAAAGATTAAGTTTTCTTAAATTATTAGAGCAGAATTGAGCAGAAGATGTATTCTAATTGGGCAAAATTAGCTGCACAATACTGACTGATATGAACACAAATTTAACATCAGCCAATAACCAATACGCATAAAATGTGTACCTAAAACGGTTAGGAATAATAGATATATTTTGGAGGCAAAAATACAGATGTTTGGTATCATGCTCCTGTGCTCAAGCGTCGCAGGAATGGCATAAAACTAATGGAAAAACATAAAAACTCACTTGTTGAAAAGTTGCTTGGACCAAGTTGGCTGGGAACATGTTGCTGATGGAGGAAAGAAAGTTTTTTTATGAACATAATAATGAATACTAATGCTTGTTACACAGATAATTCAATGGCATTCTGAATTTTTCTAATCTGATGAAATTACCAAACTGGTTTATTATGATTACTGATTTGGTAGACCAGCAAAATTGATGAAGAGGAAGTTTTGCTGATTAAGATAATAAAGTAATGGTATTTTTTTGCACATTGCACAACAGAAAAAGAAGAAGAGTAAATGACAAGTCTCCTCAAAAACAAAGTCCATCATTGTCCTTGCAATTAAAATGCTGTTATTATATATTATATAGGTTAAGGTAAATGCAAACAAGTACAATTAGAAGCATGTAAGCTTATGTTCTTCTCATCACCAACAAAACGCATTAAGAGCGTTGCAAATGAGTGCACATTGTGACACACACAGTCAACTAATCCTAATCCAAGTTTTACCAACACACTGTCTAGTTAGCAGAGAGGGACACAGAAAACGACGATCCAATAGCCTTCCAGTAGAGGTCACAAACATCACATGCTAATTTGGTACATCTCTTAGTCTACCTGACTAAGGCTTTCGTCGTGAAACGGCCATTAATAAACTGAGATAATCTTGTGGCTGTATGAAAATACTTTCCTCCTCTTTTATCACCTCAATAAGGGCCATATGGTCTCAGGCTCAGATCAGTAATCAGTTTAGGCTTCAGTCTTCACCACACACTCCAATGACACGGGGTCATGCTCTGTCACGCAGCACAGGTGACACAGGTGGGGGAGAAATTCTCCATTCCTTAGTCCTCAGCCAACCCTAAACTGAGCCATGTCTAAGCTCTCCTGATCCCTCAACATCACAGCCACTAACATCTCCACAGAGATTCATTATGCCTGGAAATCAACAACGAACATGTGCAGTATAGAACAAAACGATAAAACTAAACTTGAAAGATACACCCGTGTATCCTTGCTCATAACTCCTCAGGAAGCCTCCTCACTCCTCAACTCTTGCCTCCTCACGGTGCAAGAGAATTGAGATGTCCTTCAAGATGGCTGATCTCGATCGGTTTCCGGGTCATAGGATAGAGGATGGAAGAGCGAGGAGACGAGGAGGGATATTGACAAGCACCCCATATCTATATTTTCTGTAGTCCTTTTTGACACAGTACCTGTGAAAAGTTCCTGACTAACTGTTCCACTGACTAACTGGACACAATGTCACTGGGGCAAACTTCATGCTCATTTACTCAAGCATACACTATCCGGCTTATCATTAGCTTTACTCATAAGGTTTAACAGACAGTTCAAAGCCTCAGCAGGTGAGAATGCATCTGGAACCCTGAAAACATGTGCGAAATAACAGCATATTTCTCTAGATAGTTAACTGAAGCCTATGCAATAATTACCTTTATTCAGCATATACAATAGGCTGATGTGATGTTTGGATGTTTCTAATACTTGATTAGGTAAAGGTAATTTGGAAAAATAAACTCAAACTGGTTTCCTCTACTTAATCATAGATTTTATGGAAAATACCATAATGTTGTTGTGTTTTACTTGTTGATACACAGATACACAATAGCACAGGCTTACCGGATAAGATCCAGTAGCGCATCAGCAGAGCTCATGATGGGCTTCCCGCTGTCCTCCGAGTCCTCCTTCTGGGCAGCTCCACCCGGGTGGATGATGACGACCATGACGATGCCCACCACCACAGCCACAAAGGTCGTCCACAGATAATAAGAAATTGTCATGATACCCAGTCGACTGGAACATTTAGCATCCAGTGCTGCCAAGCCAGACATCAAACTGAGGAGAGAAAAAACATTTTAAGGAATACATAAAATGACTCTCAGTTGAATGCAGAGATGATTAAAAAAAAAACTATTTGCAAATTCTTCCAAATGCCATACATCTAAAACACCCACACCCAAAATATTGCAGTAGCTACATTTTTTTAATTGATCATGCTGAAATACTGTATTTATGTACACAAACAAGACATCAGATGTCAGTCTGACATTGAGTAAAATAATTAACATGAAGAAAGAAGTGCAACCAAATATACAAAGCATTGTTAAAATACATACAAAGCATTGTTTAAATATTTATTGAATATTTGTGTTAAAATTAAATGTATTTTTTTGTTATTCATTTATTTGTTTGTTACATCAACATCACTATCTCTTAATGACAATCTTAGTTTTCAGAAAGTTCAGAAAACAGCCCAACTCACTTTGATGGGCTTAACCAGGGCTCAGTCTTTCAGGTTTTGGGGAACAGTCATTGTTCAAACATCAAGTGCAAAGATGACACAAAAAAGACATAATATATTGTATCATGTACATCCAGAGATAGCTGAAAGAAACAAGCAAGGATGCTGTGAACTACTGTGGATGCTGCAGATTTAGATGACTAAGGATGGGGGGCGAAGACAGACATGTCTTGAGCTGCTCAAATGCCTTTTGGAATTGACCTGACCAATGAAATGTTTTCCCTTTCTTTTTCAGAGCATTAATGGGTTCTGCAATTTGTGAAAAATTCGGTACAAATCGATGGTACCACCCGGCTAGTCCAAGAAACCGCTGTACCTCTTTGAGGTTGGTGCGACTGGATAAGACCGAATGGCCTCAACCTTACTTGGGTCTGCCATAATACCTTGAGTGTTCACAGCATGGCCAAGGAATGACATTAAGGATGGATGAAGGCAGTTTTTTGTTTACTTGAGGGGTCCATGGCCGTTTGCCAATAACCACTGTTGAGGTCTAACTGTGGAAAAAATGGCTGCCCCTGAAAGTGATTCGAGAATCTCTGCAATCTTCGACAATGGGTAATGGCATTTAACTTCCTGTAATCCACACAAAATCTCATGCTGCCATCTTTCTTGGGGACAAGAATGACTGGAGAAGCCCAACCCGAGTGTGATGGTTCCACAATTCCTGTCTTAAGCATCTCTTCCAGTTGTTCTTTTACCAGAGCATGCTTGACAGGAGACATGCGGTAAGGTTTCTGTTTAATGGGTACTTGCTGACTTAGATGTAATGTTGCAGAACATCAGAACAACCAAGTTGAAGTGTGCATACTTGAGTGTTCATCTCTAGGAGTTCCTGCAATTGACATTTACCATCAAGAGGTAAGTGGGCATCATTCACAGCATTTTCAATCAGAGTTAAGTCTGTTCTCAAGAGATGGTAACAAGAGTGTGGGTTGAGGAGGTATAGCACTTAGTAAGGACAGACTCTGCAGCTTTCTTATGTTTTTTGTCGTTGGGGGCTACTTGCAGGCACATTGGCATTTCCAGGTTGAAACGAACGTTGTTCTCCTGGATTTGACTTGAAAAAATATTGTCGGTCAATGACGTTGATTTGCATGCCACTAAAGAATATGAAGTCCAAACCCAAGACTACTGAATAGGCGAGGGCTTTGGAAGAAAGGACAGGGTAAAGTAAAAGAATAAACATGTTGATGTATCCATCCTAAAGGAACTTCAGCTTCTCCATTTGCCAGATACAAAGGTCCCAAAGTCCAAGGTTTCAGTTTCTCATGTGGGGTAAGTTCCCCCCCCTCATGTACCATGGTATAACTTGCTCCTGTTTCCACAATAGCTTTCCCTGCCCAAACACCAATGCAGACAGGCACTAGTAACTGTGGCGGGATGATTGGAGGAGATTAAGGTAATTATTATTTTTATTTTTTCATTTTAGGTATGGCTGTAGCAGTTACAGCATTACTGGTGGTTGGCTGCCATGTTTGTGGGACAGTGCCCTTCTGTTACCAGTTGGGTGCTGTGGATTCTCTGGAGTGGATGAATAATTTGGACAGTTTCCAGGTGCGTGATATCCTTTACATCTCCAGTATCGTACAGAAGATGATTTGTCAGCAGTTCTGTTTGTGGGCTCTTGTTACACATCTGGGAATTATGGTTTACTTAGACAAGTTCCATATTGCTGCTGTTGCTCGTAGTCCTTTTCCAGTTGATGACCCAACTTTACGAGTTCTTCCACTGTAGTGACACGACTACATAAGGTTGGTTTCCAATGTTTGCAGAGGGCTCTGTATGTGAAAGCAAAATCTTCGAATTGTCTCTTTTTCTCCTTGTGTTCGGGTACGGACTCGTTCCGCCAACTCATCCTCATAATCTTCTGACAGAAAAGCAGAAAGAAATGCAGTTTCAAATTCATCCCAAGTGGTTATGGAAGATCTGGCGACCTCCCACCAGTCTCTGCTGTGCCATGTAGGACTGTGCGGAAAGTTGCTAAAATGTCAATGTCGGCAAGAGGGTGCAATGTAGGAAGCATACATGAGCTCACGCAGGGTTGTCCCATCAACAGGCCCACCCGGTGATCCGTCTAACGCAGCACACCTAGTTATTCACGCGAAACCCTTAGCAGCAGGAAAGACTCAGACAGTAACTGAGCCTATTCTGTCCCACTGCTGCCTTTACATTTACCGCCTCTCCCTCCATTTCCTTACCGCTTCCATTTCATACCCTCCGCATCATCCCTTGTCCTCTCCTGATTGGCCACCTTCATTTCATTCAAAAGGTGCGGCTCGTCACGAAATCATCACAATTGGATTACCTGCAAAAGCCTGTAACTTCTTTTCTCTCAAAAGTACATCTCTCAAAACTAAGTAGGCTATTTATGTCAACGAACATAATAGTGCCACCAGAATGAAATGTGTCATTGTTTACAAACAAGATAGTCAAAATTCTTAGTCATGTGGTCAATAAAACACTGCCCTCTGTAAGTCTTACCTAATGTAAACTATGGCAACAGTTTTGGATGACAATAAAAACATTACAATATTATTATAGGTATTATAAGGGTCACAAAGCCGAAAATACAACATTAGAAAGACAAACACAGGAAAGACCCCTTAGGCAGAACTTTGCTTGTGCGTGCAGCTTGCCAATTGAAGGTTCATGAGATGCAGCTTTGAGCTATTTCAGAAAACTAGTTTCTCATTGTTTGATCTACATTCTCTTCATTAGTGAAAGTCAAGATTCACCTGCACAATTCATCAATTCATGGCACATTTACAAAAAGTGTAATAGAAATGTGTAGAAAATATGATTGACAGTTTATGACAACTAGGTCAACCATTTTGCATTTATTGACTTATACGATGAACTAATGACTAGAAGTTTTGAGGGGTAAGACTATTGCACAGAGAACTATTTAATATATTTTGAGCAACATGGTATTAGCACCTGATAATGTAGGAAACAGCAGTCAATTGCATGAATGTACCAAAACACTCGCAACTTGTTCAAAAGAATGAGAAACTGCTTTTATGATGTGCACAAGTGAGATGATGTAGTTTTGAGAACTTCATTTCTGATCTGAGAAATGCACCAACGCAACTGAGAAAAACTGTACATGAAACCTGAATTAACATTTGTTAGCAAGTACATAAAAGCTGCACCTAATGGCTCGTTTCCACTGAGCAGTACGGTACGGTACAGTACGGTTCGGTTCGGTTCGGGTCGGGTCGGGTCAGTAAACCATGATCCGGCTAGCGTTTCCACTGCCAACAGTACCCTACTTGATAGGCGTGGCGTTTGCTGGAAATAAGCGATCAACGTCATTTTCGCGCGAAGAAGAAAGCGACACCAAGAAAGTAAACACAAATGGATGGCATACAGCAGAACTTGTCCCTGCTTCTCGGCATGTTTATCATAAGAAGTTGCCGACATTAGGCATTTCTCAATACCAAGTACGCAAAGTTCTCAGCAGAAGAAGTCCCGAGGACGCGAGTGCTGTAATTCTCTAAATTGAACAGCGCGTTCTGAAAGCGTCACTCAGCTCGCTCTGCATGTTATTTTAGGCAACAATAAAACGAAATATGTTATAAAACACCACTCTGCCTCTTTTCGTTTTCATTTAAATACATTTTAAACATTATAGGCACACAAGTGTGGTTCAGCAATGTATAGACCTGATTATATTATTCACTGCATGTATAACGTTAGCCTACTTATAACAAAACGAAATATAAAACACAACCCTGCATCTTTTCGTTTAAATTTCAAAAAATATTAAACATATTCCAGACAATATGCATTCGTACAAATGCTACAACATTACAGTGATAATCTTGTAATAAAATAAATAATGACAAAATTCAAACCTATCTCTTTGTGTTAAATTTCAGTTTTATTAATAATAGCCATTATAAAAGTATAAGTAGAAGGTAACGTTACAAGAAGCTGTACAATAAGATATAAAGCAAACAATTCAGTCAAAATACAAATTCAGCGCTAGTCTAACGTTAACGTTACAACGGAAAAGTTAAATAGCCTAAATTATATGAAACTTAACTTAGTCCTCAGCCAAAACGATTGGCCAGGGAACGAATGATCGATTCACGAGACCAAAGATCACCCGTTAGATATACACAAGACGAATTACCACTAGCTGCTACAGAACCAGCGGCATACCTCAGAACGACCAGCCGAGGAAAGGCTGTTCCGGGCGGGGAACATGATCGCCGAGCGTCCGGTGATCGCCGGGAATGGATCAAATTATCATAAATCATTATAAATAAACCACAGATTTGAGCTTTAAACAACTACATTCTCGCCTGAAAAACTCTTAAAACTAGATTTCGTGAAAGAATAACCGTAGTATTTATTCCAACTGTATATTAAAAAATGGCGCTTCTTATGTTGTCATTCCCCTTGTAGCACGCGCAAGTGACGATACTCTGTCAACCAATCAACGTTCTGCAGTGAGTCTAGCTCCACCCTTTAGTACCGTACCACTGTGCTAGGTACCCCAACGGAAGGGTACCCAAAAAGTGGTACGGTACGGTTCGGCTTTTTGGTACCATTCACAACTTTTGACAGTGGAAACGCAAATAATTGCGTACCGTACCGAACTGTACCGTACCGTACCGCTCAGTGGAAACGGGGCATAACTGTCACCAATGGTCACGATGGATCTAATGATCAATAAACTGTTAATTCATTACAGTGGCCAAACGTTTGTGGTAAAAAGATAAACAAAATATGCATTATTATTATTATTGTTGTAGATATAATTGTTGAAGCCTAAATGGCAATTAAAGCATAAAAAAGCGTTGATGCTCCTTGGCTTTAATTTTAAGTTAACATAAACATACAAAAAATATTACAATATTGGTTTCTTGTTCAGAGTGTAAGTTAAATTGCTTATGTTAAGGGTCATTTAACCTGAAAACCATTCAATCACCAAATATTGCTGGAACGTGGCTTTACATTGGACATCAAAAAACAACAAACACAAAGGGAGCATTTTGTCTCCTCGTCCAGATATTCCACTGATGAGAATGTATTTTTAGAAAAAGAAAAAAAGCACACACAACATGCACATTTCAGGTTTGAGGAGCACAATCTCAAAGATCTCATCAATCTGCCACCATATGAGATTCAGCTGAGCTGAAAAAAAGACATGCCTTAATCTTTCAAAAGGTCGATTGATTTTCTCCATATAGATGCAATCATTGCGCAATAACAACAGCATCCAACATGAAAATTGGAAAGATGTCTTAAAGCAGACTTTTTTTGAGAGGATTATCTGTCCTGCATTAAGTCTATGTATTTAAATGTAAACTCTGAAATACAGGAAACTGAGATTTGGACTTGATTGGGAGTCAGAAAGTGTCATGTTATCAAAGGCAATAAGCCTAGATTTAAAGCATCTGTAATTGCCTATATTAGACCAATAAGCTACACGTCATATCCTATAAACTTCATTCAGAACAACGTGCATGCCATATTCCCCTGGTGACCTTTTGAAACTGTCCCTACGGTTGCGTGTCTGCATAGCCATTGATCAAAGATCAGCTTCGTACTGAAATGCACATAGGGATAATGAGAAAGTGCACGGTTGCCTTTGATTGTAGTGCGCTCATCAGATAATCTGGTTTCCGCTCTTGCCTGTAGGCAGATGGCGTTGAAACGAGGACAGTACGCAGACCCTGCTTTGGGCCTAAGCCCTAGCATACCATTTGATTAATATGTCAGTTTCATTCATTTTAAACCAGCCATGACATTGGCAGACCCCTTGAACTGCATCTTGAATCTGCAATACTGTATGCGAAGAGAACCAGTTACAAATATGTCATTCTGCTTTTCATTCTTAATTCGGTTTTCCACTTACTACAGTTCAAGCTATAGCATTTAGGTCAACGTTAACTTGTTTATAAATAGTCATTGGCCGTTTTGCATTTGGAAGTGCCTGAGTCTTGGCTACTGTGCATGTGCAGTTGGTCTTTAGCTTCCTCAGATTAGAGGTAATTAACAACCCTGACCCTCACGTAATGACTCCCTGGAGTGTGTGTGTGTGTGTGTGTGTGTGTGTTGTGTGTGTGTGTGTGTGTGTGTGTGTGTGTGTGTGTGTGTGTGTGTGTGTGTGTGTGTGTGTGTGTGTGTGTGTGTGTGTTGTTACGTACACTGGGCATCTGGTACACTGACCCAGAAAGAAGTGTGTTTGTGGAATGAGCATCAACTTCCTCTCAAGACTTTGCTTCACCAGAAGTTGCACATTCAGCATGTGATCATTTGGTTTGGATAGTTTTATTCCATCTTTGGGGTTGCAAGTTATAAATCTTTCACAGGCAGCATGTGGACTGTGGTTGTTAAATCCTTACCTAGACTGGCAGTTGACCCACCGTTCACTTATTTCATGTTTTAGGGGGTTAGTTCACCCAAAAAGGAATGTTCAGTCATCACTTACTCTCATGTTATTCAAAAACTCTATGAATTTCTTTCTTCTTGGAACACAACATATTTTTTTGCAGAATGTCTAAAGAAGTTTTTGACAGTGAAAGTGATGTATACTGTCAAAATAAGTTCAACTATCATAAAGTGGTCCATGTGACTAAATTCTACGCAAGGCCGTTGAATTTAGTCGGGATATTGGTCCCTATCCATTGGCAACTGAATTGTCCCTAGGATTGATTTGATCAAACAATTGAAATATATGTATATGTAACCATTGTTGTAATTTTGGCTGCATCTGAACTGGGTCACATACCATTGACATTACCTGAGAAGTTAAAGCAAATATGCTTGAAAACTGCTCTCTTTCAAGCTTGTGCATTTAAAGTAACACCAAGTAACTTTTCCTCTTCGGTCTCCCTGGTTGAAAACGAAATTGTCCATGTCGTAAACAATTTAGCCCACCGTCGCACGCACGCTCGCTGTTTATCCAGCACCGGCTTTAGAATGAACGATGTCCACAGACAAGGTGGAGTATGTTACATGATTTCATGAAAGGATGATGTATTGCGACATCAGAAACGAAAAAAAAAAACGAAATAATGACTATTGTAGCGCTTGACGTAAAGCAGTCGAATTTTGTAGTTCTTTTTGTGCACGGGTTCCTACCCGAAACCTGAAGTTACATAGTGCCAGTAAAAGCGATACAGACCCCGTCAGGCTATGGCAGAAGTGCCTTTCACCCTGTTACGACTTGATGAACCACTGATAAGATTTTGGAAACATTATTTTAAGGTAAACAATGTTACATAGTGTTGCTTTAATGCATGGGTGGGGTAAGAACATGAGGTAAGTGTTAAAACAAATGTGCACAGTCATTTTGGGATTATAAAGTTGACCTTGACACTTTCAAAACTGAAATAAGAGCATTTTAATATTACAACTCAGCCTCTCCATACATTATGTATATGTACTCGATGCTGATGTATGAAAGATGTGGACGATTGCACTATGGACAGGGTAAAGTTCAAGTTAAAGGGATAGTTCACCAAAAATGAAAATTCTGTCATCATTTACTTATCATGTCATTCCAAACCTGTAAGATTTTAACTCTTCTTCGGAACACAAATGAAGATCTTTTTGATTAATCCGAGAGATTTCTGTCCCTCCTTTGACAGCTACGCAACTGACTCTTTGATGCTTCAAAAAGTTCATAAAGAGATCGTAAAACTAATCCATATGAATTGAACAGATAGAAAGCTCGAAGATTTCATGAAGAATATCTTGATTTGTGTTCCGAAGATTAACGAAGGTCTTACAGGTTTGGAACAACATCAGGGTGAGTAATTACTGACAGAATTCAAATTTTTGGGTGAACTATCCTACGTTTCTGTTAATTGTAGCCTCTGCTAAATTGTAATATTGTTGGTTTACATAATCAAAATTGTGTAATATTGTCCATTAAACATACTGACATAAACAACTCTCTTTATGGGCTATGTGTGTTTTGGCTACCATATATCATCATCGTGGCTTGGCTTCTCGAACGAACGAAGATTCGAAGACATCCATCTTTACTGGTGACGAGGATGCGGGACAGCAGGTCCTGCAACGATGCAGTAAAGGAGTCCAGGTGCTGCTGAGGGGACACGGTTCTTCCTTCTTCTCCTTATGTCCTCCATACTGGCCCTGCAGGTATCTTCAAAGAGGGAGGTGGCCTGATGGACTGTGCGCCGCCAGGAGTCATGATCAGCTGCTTGTGTTGCCCACTGATGGGGGTCGATGCAGCCAGCTGTGAGGGACTTCTTCAGGGAGTCTTTTGTACCGCTTTCGTGGTGCCCCGATGTTGCGGTACCCAGAGGACAGTAGGAGGTGGTTCTCCATCCTGGAGATGTGCCCTGCTCAGCGAAGTTGGACCTCGAGGACCATTGCTTCGATGCTAGTGACCTTCACTGACTCGAGGACTTTAGTGTTGGCGACGAAGTCACTCCAACGAATGTGGAGGATTGTGGAGCTAGCGCTGATGGAAACACTCGAGGAGTCTCAGATGATGACGGTACGTGACCCATTTTTATATATATATATATATATATATTATATATATATATATATATATATATATATTATATATATATATATTTATATTAATCAATATTGGCATCAATCCATTGCACAAACGGTTCTTTGGATTAGAAAAAAAGTTCTAAACTGTTCCCTGAAGGGTTCTTTGGGGAACTAAATATGGTTCTTCTGTGTCATTGCATCGGAAACCCCCTTTTGGAAACTTTATTTTTAGGAGTGCGTATTTGTAAGGGCATGTGCATAATCATTTACATTTTGCTCTGTATCCACCAAAGCTGTTTGGATTCAGGGGAATTGGAATATACCGTAGTGCACAATTCACTTTATGGTGCTCTTTCATTGTATGGAACAAGTCAAACATTCTGCAAAAATATATTTTTTGTGTTCCACATAAGAAAATAATATGGTTAGCATTTGAAAAAATTCCTGCAGCTTAAACAGCAGAGCATGGCACTTGCAACATTGTTTCAATTCCCAGGGAATGTATATCTTGAATGCAATGTACTGTAAGTTATTTTGGATAAGCTTCTGCCATATGTAAATACAATGGGAAGACTGATTCTGATTTGATACTTTTTATACTAATGTATATTTATCCTCATATAGACCTTATGTAGCCCCGCCCCTTTTCAGCGCTGAGCTCGTTGTCTTTTGACTTCCGGTCTGTATTTTCACAACGATCTTTCATAGATGAATGAACGGCTCGTTTAAAAAAGTTCCCGGTCGACATTTGTTAAGACATCTGCTTTACCATGCTTATGATAAACATTACAATGCTCATGATAACTTTCGTTAACTCTACAGTAAGTAAATCGACTTCACCAGCTAATTACTCCTGGACAGCGATGCCATAGAAATACACAGAGCGACCGCAGAAACGGAAGTTCAAAGACAATATTCTAAAGATGGCGGCGCCCTCGTTTTTCTAGTGCATAAGGTCTATAGTGTAAGTGAAAATCGATAGTTGTTTTTATTATTTTTTTTAGCATTCAAATGAATATGCATCAGAAGCTCTAAACAATGAACATTCATTATAATGGATCTATTAGTCTATTTAAATTATATGTGATAAATGCCTGTTTAAGCATATTAAATGTTAAAATTATGGCTTTCAACTATCATTTTTAATGGCTATAATTGTCCATTTTATCCTTAGAAATGTTCTATTATCAGTATTGGTATTATTATTATTAGCAACACTGGTAACACTATTGGATTTTGACACTTGGTTGTTGACATGTGACATTGTTATGGGATTGGGTTTGGCATATATTATCTTTGACAAAAGTTTATCATCATAAACTAATTCTAAACACAAACTTCATGCTATCTCATTTCAGAAACAGGATACATTCAGACGCCTATCTCACTTGATTGTACAAAATTCGTAGTGACTGACAGCTAAGTTATTCATGTTAAAATCTTGGAAAAAGAAACTCTTACCTAGAGACCACTAGTGGCAGGATGAGCATCTTCAACATCCGCATCAGCAACTCCCCAGGGAACTGGAAGTACTTCACCTCCTTTAGAAAAAAACAGATCATCTGTTTTAATTCACTGTACAGAGTCGAGTCCCACAGAGTGGAGCGAGAAATATTATCTAATCTTTAATATACTCGGTTTGAAATCAAACAATTCTGCAATTTTATTTGGGAGGGGGGGGAGGGGGGGGGGGGAATTTACAAAGAAAAACTGATTGTGTCATTTATTTCCAAATATGCCCCAAAATAATCGCTGAATGCAATTTACGTGGTGCCGTTTCAGGCTGGTTCTGAGGAGGTGTAAAGACTACTGTACCACGAGCTACCCTACTTTACTAGGACTGAACACCATTCCTGCTCTCATTACTTACTGTACTCCACACATCTTGACCTGTCCAATCATAACACTCATTTCCATCATTTCACTCCATCAAAACATTTGCAAATAAACCACCATTTCCTTTCCATGTGTTTAAGAGAACTGAATCACCACTTCCTTGGAAACTGGTGCAAATATTTGTAATAAAAATGGAAGTTGCTGCAATCACTGTGGCTCTTTTTTTCCAGACGAAATAAACACTGTCATGTTATCTTGCGTTCAGATGCTGGTGTTTGGGAACTCAATCATGTGAGAAACTTCTGAAAGGTCATTCCAACCATTGGGCTCAAGCATTTCAGAAAGATCAAACCAACATTTGAGATGCTTCTGTTGATACGGAGCCCCTAAAGGGACAAAAATATTAGATAAGAGGAAAAATTATATTTAAATGCTTTTTCGTTCTCTCATAAAAGTTTTACATTTCCCAGAGAAACTTTGCGTTTGCTTGTTGAGATGTTATAGTCTTTCATTTCATCGTTTAGTTCATGAAAATGCATTGCTCTTATAATATTAATGTGTTTATTGTCCAATAATAGTCTGTTGAAAAAAAAAACTGTTGGCCAAGGAAGTAAAGTTGCTTAAGAAGCAAGCAAGAGAAAGACTTATTGAATACCATATTGTGTTGAAGGGAGCTGAGAGACATGATGCTGGTGTTAAAGCGCTTAAAGGCCTGCATTAAGGAGGGGGCAGGGACATGTGAAGCTTAGATCAGGGCCGTTGTCCAAGCAGCATCAGGATCAATGCTGACAAATGGCTGTGAATCTCTGGCATTCCTGTGCTACTTGCTAATGCTAACCTAAAAACAGCTGGCATGGAGCTGCTACATCTGCTACTGGTATTCCTGACTTGGGCCGTGAAAAGTCTGAAAAAGCTGCCATGTGGCGTAATCTAAATGGCTGATCGAATATAATAAAACACTGCAACTATTAAACAATCAGTTGCCAAAATCAAATGTGTCTGGTTGGGTGCTTTTTTTTTACTGTGGATAATTGGTTGGTTAAGTTAAGTGTTTGTTTAAGCAGTCGCTCATCTCAACCTAAAGCTAGCTTGTTCAACGTCTGTACTTCCTTTGGTAAATACTGGACACATTTGCCAAATTCTTAGTAATGCGCTCTTTGTATTTATGTTGGTTTTATTTGGTTATGAAAAACTTTTATAGCATTTTCAACTAAAGTTTCCATTTAAACATAGTATGGTGTAACCAAGTTAAAAAAAAAAAAACATGTACACCTTGAATACAACTGATTTCAAAAATGTTTTTATGGATATATTTTCAAGGTATAATTATTTCACAAATACCAAGTTGTTGGGATGTTGCACCACATGACATTTTACAACTGGAACCGGAAAAGGTCAAATTATATGATTTTTTAAGAGAGGTATTGAGCTTGACACACAGTAATTATATTATTTCCTATTTTTTCTGCATATTGGTTGCACCACATGACCGATTTGGTGGACAAAAGTTTAAAAAAAGTTAATAAGCAGTGAAGCAATTTTGGGGAATATAAACACATATATATTAAAATTATAATTCAGATCTTAAAAACATGCTAGTAATTTTATGTTTTGCATCTTAATTTAATAAATCTGGACCAGCATCACCTGGATCTTCAACTGCTGTCATTCTTCAGCAATACAATTCATCTTTGCCATTAACTAATGAGGATAAAGTGTACTCTCTCTCTTTTCTTCTTCAGATGTACCATTGAGGGACCATTTTTGGTTTCTCCAAAGAAAAATTCAACTGTTTTTCTCTTCTTCATTAGTTCTTAAAATATATATATTGTTTATCTTAGTGTGAAGAACCTTTTCCACTATAAAGAACTTTTGCGCAATGAAAAGGTTAAAGGTTCTTTCGGGAATCATTGATGCCAATAAAGAATCTTTAAGTGCCAGATGGCAGGAAAGTTGGGTCATTTCAGGGAATGAATTATTGGTAAAGGGTTACACCAGGTAGGGGAAACCAAAACTGACCTGCTCAGAGAGGTGTTTGGAGCGCAGGAAGAATCCCAGCAGGCATCCGATAACCACGGCCAAGACTGACAAGATGAGGAGGCCGTTCTGTTGGCACACATTTTTAACGCGGCTCCACACTGCACCCAACGCCATGGTGACCTGTCCACTTCCCACTCAATCAGCCATACAAACACCCTTTTACACCCGAATGCACAACCCTTCCGAGGGGGCAAAAAGAAACATGCAGAGAAAGAAGCAGTAGGAAAGTAGAGCAGCTTGTAGAAAGGGTGATAATGAAGGTCCCTCCAAGAAAAAGCTCTTGTCAATCCACCGTTGGTCACTACTAAAGCCCATCACCCTTTCCGGTCACTAACACACTCTCCTTCTGTCTGTCTCTCTCTCTCTCTCTCTTCATTCTGCCCCACCACACCCCCTTACCCTGTACTTCAGCATGGCCAATAGGGGGCTCTGGGACAGCTGGCGGTATTGTCCCAGAGGTTAATACCAGCGATCCTATTAGAGCCGCACTGCATTAAGCCGATCTGAAGATGGATTAAAGATCTCTGAACAATTGGAAAGGGGATTTCTTCATATATGTGTGAAAGAAGAAAAAATAACACAGGACAAAAACATAAAGATGAAGCAACTGACATGACTCAATGTAGATGTTAAACAGTGGGGGTTTAGAGTTGGCCAACATGGACACGGGTTGCTGTGGCTCTACCACTGTTGCAGGTGTGTGTTTGTCAGTGTGCTTTTTCACCCTCCAGTGGATGATGGCCAATATCTAACGCCTTAAATGCATTATCTCAGATGTGCTAGGTGATTTTTAATGCCAATCTCACCACCTGATCTTGATTCAGGGGATATGTACGGAAGGGATGTTAATAAATGCCTCAAATTAATAGTAGTAATAGGCTTCTATATAAATTCTAAGATTTCCAAGTCTGTAAAAAACTTCTTTACAGTGGTAATATTTGTTTTACTATTTTTAATTTTACTTTTAAAAAACCTTTGACAATAATGGGAATTACCAAAAAATACAAAAACTGAAATAAAAAATTATTTGATAAAATACACATTTTTATTTCTGTTTAATTGTCATGAAAATAAATAATTTTAACAACCACAAAAGTTTAATAACCTATTTTTAAAATATATTTAAGGATAAAACTGCGAGTCACATTAGATGGTTAAAATAACTTAAATCAACCCAAAATTAAATAATAAGAGCTTAAACATATGAACTTTTTTTAATATTACATTTTGGGTTACTTAAATTCCAACGTAATATTAAGTAACTATTCTTTACTTTTTGCAGATTTAAAGAAATCATTGTACCATGTAATAATACAATTAAATATTCATTTTTATTTCTGTTCAATTGTCATGAAAAATACTAATTAACAACCCCAAAAGTTTTGCCTTTTAATATATTTTTTAAATACGGTATATATTTCTTAAATAGCTAGCCTACAAATTTTTCTGTAGGCCATCTCCTCATATTACTTGATATTTTCAGAGGTTGCTCAGACTTTCTGCTTGAACAACACAGTGTACAATAGGATATGTATTATATGTTCACAAAAATATTATGTCCAGAAAATATGCAGTCAAAGGCATGTTTCTATTTGTAATTGCTAATTTAGAGGAACTACCTCTTGAAGATGAAGAATGCAAGGAAACATTATTTAATTTGATAATCCACAGAATACAGGGAAACGATAACTCATCCACTTCATAAAGACGAGACCGGACAAAAAAACTGAACAAAACAGGGAGTATGTAGACTATACAAAGACTAAATTAAGTAATCAATGAATGACAGGTGACCAGAATCATTAATCAAACACACTAGAAAACTTGGTCAAATATCAGGGCACACATGCAAACAAGAACAGAACTAAAACACAAAGAAACTAAGCCTAAACCGAACATATACGTGGCAGAGACTCATCTGCTCTCACAGGAGATAATATTTAATGCTGTGCTTACTCTTCCATGTACTGTTTTTATTTGCTAAATTGGAAGGTCTGACCTCCCATCTCATTTACTTCAGTGAAATCATATTCCCTACATAAGTCCTCTATTAATTTACAATGACACAGGCTGCGTCTGAAACCACTCTGTAGGTACTTAATTTCAATAAGTAACGAGCACTAAAAGAGTAGTAGTATACCTGAAAGAGTGATTATGAATGCAATCCGGACATCATCCGCCATGTTAACGATATGTGAACTAGACCTACGACGTTATCACAAGCGCAACAACTTAAAGGCCCACTGAAGTGCCTTACTGTCTATGCTTGGAACGTGCAGCTTTGTATGATGCGTTGACACAATTTTCACTGAAACAGGAGGCTAAGGCAGTATGGAAGCATATGGGTATAGCAATATTCAATTTAAAATGTTAAATGCAAAATGACAATGCAATTTGTAAAATGGCAATGTATTTCTGTATTTAAAGATTACTTTTTTGCAACGTTTGGTGCAAAATTAAAATTCAATTATACAATTTACATTTGCCATTTTATACAATTGAATACATTTTTAACGCTTTATAAAATTAATTGCAAAATTAACATGTATTACAGAAATGTTTAGATATGTTTAACATGTTCAAGCAAAAACTGAAGCAAAATGATCATTTAAATGTTATTTTTCTTAATTGCATTTACACTCACAGTTAAGACACTAGCGATTGCATTTTCATTAAATGTCCTGCAATGAATGTTGCAGTATTCATGTGCAAATCAAAAATGCATTCCGAGCCGATCACGCCACCTCCCATCCTGTCAATCACTGTGTGAAATTGGCCCCGCCACCTCCCATCCTGTCAATCACTGTGTGAAAATTGGCCCCCCACTCAATCCTGTCAATCACTGTGTGAAATTGGCCCCGCCACTCCATCCTGTCAATCACTGTGTGAAATTGGCCCCGCACCTCCATCCTGTCAATCACTGTGTGAAATTGGCCCCGCCCATCCTGTCACACGTGGAATTGCCCGCCCATCGTCAATCACTGTGTGAAATTGGCCCCTCCCACCCTGTCAATCCTGTTAAATTGGCCCGCTTACCTGTCAATCACTGTGTGAAGTTGCACTGTCAACAAAATGGCCCATGTCAATTTGTGTGATTTGCCCTCTTCCACTTCATCACGTTAAGCCCGCTCCTTCCTGTCATCACTGTGATGTTGCCCCGTATTCCATTGTCAATCACTGTAAATTGCATTCACCCGATCACGCCCCTCCCATCCTGTCAATCACTGTGTGAAATTGGCCCCGCCTCCTCCACCCTGTCAATCACTGTTAAAATTGGCACCGCCTCCTTCCACCCTGTCAATCACTGTGTGAATTGGCCCCCCCACCCTGTCAATCACTGTTAAATTGGCCCCGCCCCTCCACCTGTCAATCACTGTGTGAAATTGGCCCCGCCCACCCCGTCAATCACTGTGTGAAAGTTGGCCCGCCCACCTTCATCCATCCTGTCAATCACTGTTGAAATTGGCCCCGCTCCACCCTGTCAATCACTGTGTGAAGTTGGCCCGCCCCACCCTGTCAATCACTGTGTGAAATTGGCCCGCCCACCCTGTCAATCACTGTGTGAAGTTGGCCCCGCTCTTCCACCCTGTCAATCACTGTGTGAAATTGGCCCGCCACTCCCACCCTGTCAATCACTGTGTGAAATTGGCCCCGCCACCTCCCATCCTGTCAATCACTGTGTGAAATTGGCCCGCCCATCCTGTCATCTCTGTGTGAAGTTGGCCCTGCCATCTGTCAATCACTGTGTGAAATTGGCCCTCCCACCCTTCAATCACTGTTAATTGGCCCCGCCTCCTTCCACCCTGTCAATCACTGTGTGAAGTTGGCCCGCCCACCCTGTCAATCTCTGTGTGATGTTGGCCCCGCCTCCTTCCACCCTGTCAATCACTGTTAATGCCCCGCTCCTTCCACCCTGTCAATCACTGTGTGATGTGGCCCCGCCTCCTTCCACCCTGTCAATCACTGTTAAATTGGCACCGCCTCCTTCCACCCTGTCAATCACTGTGTGATGTTGGCCCCTCCCACCCTGTCAATCTCTGTGTGATGTTGGCCCGCCTCCCCACCCTGCAATCACTTGTGCCCCCCACCCTGTCAATCACTGTGTAATTGGCCCCGCCCACCCTGTCAATCACTGTGTAGTTGGCCCCGCCCACCCTGTCAATCACTGTGTAAAGTCGGCCCGCCCACCCTGTCAATCACTGTGTAAAGTCGGCCCGCCCACCCTGTCAATCACTGTGTGATGTTGGCCCCGCCCACCCTGTCAATCACTGTGTAAGATTGGCCCCGCCTCCCACCCTGTCAATCACTGTGTAAAGTTGGCCGCCCCACCCTGTCAATCACTGTGTGATGTTGGCCCCCCCACCCTGTCAATCACTGTTAATTGGCCCGCCTCTTCCACCCTGTCAAATGGCGGTGGCAGCAGACCTGATATGAGCGTTAAATTCACTGGCAGAAGAAGTGCAGCGTGAACAGAGAAATGGTAGTGTTTCCGAAGATTATTACTCCTCTGCAGGTGATAGAAACAGTGCGTTGTTGGACCGTCTGGGAGAATTTCCATACAAATGCATAGGCCACTATTCTGATATCACAGAAAATGAAGGGTCAAAATCATAGCTAACAAAATATGTGACCACTCTTTAATTCTTCACAACTGTAATGTTTAATATAGTGACTCATGTGATGTATGATCATCTCCCATTTCTATTTTATTAAGCATATTTATCAGATATGTATAAATCTATAGGCCTACAGTAGTGTCACAGAATCTGACGTAGACCTAGCCTTTTTTGGGTGAGTGTGGAGCAGGACAGGGGGCTGGTGATGTCATCGTCTATAATTCAGTGTCTAATATTTTTAACACTGAAGCAGCACAAACAAAACTTTAACCGGCACAAACGAAGCACAAACAATAGACTATTTTGTGTGAATTTTGAGCATGTAAATTGGCCTTTACTCACTTTCGGACGTGCCTGACAGTCACTCAATAAACAATAACCTGTAGTATATGTTATTCCAGTAACTCCGACAGTCAACTGTTAGAACTGATGAGCACAAGCAGCTGACACTGAGCATGCGTTCACTGCCGAATGTACAGTCAGGTACAGCCACGGTCGCTTTGGCCAGGTGGTATTTATAAGGGCGGGAGTCGCGGAACGCTTCAGATTCTAGAGAGGATTTGATTGGACAGAATATGTGATGAGAAGCTGAAGTTCGCGGTGACGTCATAAAAATCTGTGATCCATTTTAGCGGAAGTGAGAGACTGTACGTTTTGAATGCTTATATCTCCTAAATATATGGAGACCCAGCCACCAAACTGATTGCTTAGCACGTTCTCTACACTTTGCTATGCCTTGGTGTGCAATGAGCAATTTCTCTAGGATATCACTCTGTAGTGATTTTGGAATTACCAGTCGACAGCCTTTTAACATCAGTCCATTTTCTATGGTTAACTCCCCAGCAAATTGGAATTACTGCTGCACAATGGTTTCCACTCTGTTTTTAGTTGTTTAGTTGGCCAGCCCTCTAGAGTGTACTTTTTCACCAGCTGTAAAACTGGATCAGCTTCCTGATGTTGCTGAATTTCGCGAAGTCTCTTTTCAGTTGCAGGTAAGCTTGTGACAATAAAGTTCACGTACAGGTTCATCTCTCTTTGCTGTCCATCATGTTCTCCTTCTTGTTCATGTGCTCTGGAGAGGACATCGGCAGTCGCAATATTTTTTCCTGGCGAAATAGTGTATAGTGAATAGTGAATTTCATGAGTCTCATCCGCAATCTTTGGATACGTGGTGGTATAGTTCGCTTAGGTTCTTTGAACTCAAGAGGGGTACCAGTAGCCTAGAAATCTAGACGCACCCTAGCGGCAGCAAAATGTATTTTGCAGCCAGTGTAGTCTAGCAACTCTCCGTTGGCTTTCGAGCTGGAAAAACCAAACTCTAGTCAGGCCAATCACATCGTGTATAGAGTTGGTGGGCGGGCTTAACATAATGATGGCAGAGTTGAAAACAAAGAAGATGGCGGCTGCTGCTGGCGAACAGTGACTTTCGAATCGGCTTTGGCCGCGACTCTGGAGGACTTGGAGTTAAGCTTTTCTTTGAGAAAAGAACAAAGAACGTCACTTAAGTCATTCTTAAAAAAGGAAGATGTGTTCGGAGTTTTGACGACCGGATACGACAAAAGTTTAATATATCAACTAGCTCCGCTGGTGGAAAAACGCATGGGACTCACTCAGCCACAACCGTTCGTTGCTCTGGTTGGTGGTAGCGCTATCTTATTGCGTGCAGAGGGAATTTGAAAGACAACCGTTTATCCCGCCCCTCGGATAGATATGCCAATGGTGAGTTCCCAGACCTAACATCTTGATGTGGGTCTGGCTTGCCAGGCTAGGGTACCAGTGATATGGTACATGAAAGGAAAGGCCTAGGAGAAAGTCTGAGAAGTGCTCACAAGCCCAGGTGACAGCTAAGGCCTACTTTTCAATTTGCGCATCCTTTCCGGGTTTGTGAGTGCTCTTGATGCATAGGCTACAGGTTTAAGCTACTTGTCACCTTGCATCTGTAGCAATACAGCTCCTAGCCCGTATGATGATGCATCAGCTGAAACAACTGTGGTGGTTTTTTAATCGTAAAGAGCCAGCCCCGGCGGTGTGCATATCCCATTTAATGTTCTCAAAAGCTCTCTGTTGTTGGTCTCTTAATGCCCACATGTTCTTTTTCTGCAGTAGATCTCTCAAAGGCTGTTTTCTCAGTTAGGTTTGGTTAACTTCCCTAGGTGATTTATCACGCCCATGAATCTCCGCACTTCACTTATGTTTGTTGGCTTACTCATTTGTGTGCAATCAGCTTTTCAGGATCTGCATGAACTCCTGACTCATCCAGTCTCAGCCCAAGGAACTTCACACTCTTCTTAGAAAATTCACATTTTCATTGAGAGTCACTCCTTCCTTTTGCAGTTTTTACAGAACAGCAAAGAGACGTTGATCATGTTCTGTCTCATGCGTTCCAATTCCTGTTTCACTTTTAACATGAGGGGTAATGGAATATGAGGAGGTGTTGACAGTGAAAAGGGCTTAGCGTCAGTCTTTAGAGATATCTCATACTCTCCCTGCAGTTTTTCCAGACACTGGAATAATTCTGGAAACTGTCTTTTCACTGACTCCAGACTATCAAGGTTCACTGTATCGATTATTGCTATGATGTCTAGAGGGAGGATTGCCGGCCGCCCGAGTAGCGACATTTTCAATCCCGAAATCACATAAATGTCTTGAGTCGTGGTTTTATTTTTCGTGCTGAGTTTAGCTGTGCACCTTGACCTGCAGTGAATCTTGACCTGGTCTCAGCAGTATCTTTGAGGTTTTCTGCGGTGTTACCAAAGTTTTCCTCAAACAGTTCTTCAGAAACCACCATGACATCTGCTCCCGTGTCCACTTTGAACAACACCTCAGAATTATTGGCTTTTAGTTTTATCAGCCAGGGGGCATCATTCTGCTCTGTACTAACAGTACCTAAGAATGCTATGTCACTCTCTTGTTCATCACAAGTCATGTTTACTTCACTTATTCCTCTGGACCTGCAAACTTTCACATAATGACCCTTTTTCTTACAAAGGTTGCATTGCTTCTCTGGCATCCTAGCAGGCTTCCTCTGCATCATACCTCGTCCTTTATTCTAAGGTTGTTGCTGTGCATGAACAATCTCAACATCATGTCACTTTTGAAATTGGCTTTCAGCTCCTCTTGCTGTTTCTTTACCAGCTCACTTTGGCGTACGTGTGTGACAGCCTTCTCTAGAGTGAGTTCAGAATCCGTCTGAAGTTGCTCTGACAATTGTTTAATCTCTCAGTCCAATCTGACAATCTGTCCCGAATCATTTCACTATATAATTCTCCATAGCCGCAATGCTCAGCTAGGCGATGTGCTGTGATGAAATTATCTGTCGACTCTCCTGTTTCTTGCACGTTCAAATATTAGGCTACATGTCTTCATACTAAGTGTTCATTCAGTCGCTCCATGACAGTATTGTACTCACAGAGCTGGTCTGGAGTGAGACGCAGTGATCTAAGGATATCCTCTGTCTCATCGCCCATTGTAGCCTATAAACGAGTGCATTCACTTGGTTCTCTGCTTGTAACTCAAGTCCAGATGACAACTCTAAATCTTTCATACCTTTTACTCCACTTTGGCCACTCTTTTGGTTGTGAAAAGTTGAGCTTTTGTGGTGGCAGTACCTGAAACCGATCCATTTTCTCTCACGCAGCTCACTCTTTTGTCTGTGAAATTCCACATCCACTAGCATGAATTATTTGTATCACTCTTGGCAAAAGGGCTCTGTCCTCCTATGTGCTGTTCTTGTGCAATCTTCTGACACCATGTTGTGTTGGGATGGCTATTTATCGATATTTTATGCTGAAGTAAACCAGGCCAGACAAACATAATAATATACCTTTTTACTCTCCTCCAACTCCCCACTAGGGGGGCGGCATTTAGACATGTTACATTTAACTATATCACTGTACATTTTGATTTCAGGGGGACTTTAAAAGATATGAATGACAGCTTTAATTTATCTAGCCTATCTGTAAATTTCTTGATATTGATGAAACTTGCTCATTTTGTGGTCTTGTTAAAGAAACAAGTGCTCATTTATTTTGTGAGTGAAAACCCAAAATCGTTACCTCTTGAATATGTTGTTAATTTCTTTATTTTATATGAAACAATTTTCATCCACAAGCAAGTGGCTTAAAGAAGAACTCAATTTTAACATTGAGCTCATTTTTTGTACATTTGGATTGCTGTCAGTACAGACAAAAACGACAATCGGTGTTTCCTACACCGTGTTATCCTCTTTTTAAAATTCGCACCCTGTTGACTTCAATGGGGCAAGTTTTAAACCTGCTTTTAGCCTCTTAACATCCTTGATGTGTCATTACAAGTGCACAGCCATGTGAGTGGTGTTATTAAGAGTGACCACGGTCAATCCGACTGCAGTAGATGTGAAAGATATGAATAAAAATGATGTTTATTCAGCCAGCTCACATACCTGTATTTTCTTCCTGTTTTCGGTCGAAGTCCACAGTAGTCGATTGTCGAGTTCGCGCGCGCGATCATTGGTAACTAGATAACTAAGGATCGCGCACGCAAACTCGACAATTGACTACTGTGGACTTCGACCGAAAACAGGAAGAAAATACAGGTAAAACTAGCCCCGTTTAAGTCAACAGGGTGTAAATTTTAAAAAGAGGATAACACTGTGTAGGAAACGTCTCGGTTACTAATGTAACCCTCGTTCCCCGAAGGAGGGAACGGGAGACGTGACGTCGACGTGACGACGTTAGGGGATCACTTCAGGGAGCCCTATCAACTTCGAGTATCTAAAGAACAAGCCAATGAACGTTGGCGTGCGTGAAACGCGTCACGCGCCCCGCCCCGCAGCGCGGGTATAAACAGGAAGCGGACGCCGCACTCATTGTTTTTCGCTGAGGAGCCGAGATAGAGACGGCCGTACAGCGATGGTCAGCAACTGTGGCAGCGGGACGTCACGTCTCCCGTTCCCTCCTTCGGGGAACGAGGGTTACATTAGTAACCGAGACGTTCCCCTTCAGTCGCTCACGTTCGACGTGACGTCGACGTGACGACGTTAGGGGATTCCTATGGAAGACGCCATCGGTTGCTGCCACATCCAGCGCCCTACGGAAGGCTCTCAGACCCCCAATGGCTGGGGCGGAAGACCTGCGTAGAGGGAGTTCACTGTTGTTCCTTTAACCCACACAGTGGAACTCTTGGATAACACTGGGAAAGCGTGCCTTTCCAGGGGAGAGGGACGCTGCGGAAGCCACATCCTGCCCGAAGGGAGGTAACATGTGGAGGATACACATATGGACTGGCCGGAGGGCAGTGCAACATATGGAATGTCACTGGGGTGGCTCCAGCCTGAGAAGGGGGAGGCAGCACCAGACAGTGACGGCAGAGCGGACTCTGCCAAGGGAAAGACACGGGCTCACCGCAGGGAGCTGGTCGTGGAAGAATACTCACATGGGATCGCCGCAGGAATCACCACATATGGAACCCAGCCTAGCACAAGTTACACAGGCATACGAGCACTAGGCCTGGCGTCGGACGCTCCGCAACGTCCGACTGCCGGAGGGGTGCGGAGGAACTCACAGGGTTCGCCAGAGTGGGGAACTCGACTGGAGCAAAAAAGCGCACGTATCCGCTCCATGTGGAGGGGAGTGGCGCAGCAAGCCGACACAAGAGCGGAAACTTCGGTGTTACCGGCTGGTTGAAGCGAGCACACAGGAAGAAACCGGCTCAACACGTAGGCTATAAAATCTAGCGAACGTGTTAGGTGTCGCCCAGCCCGCAGCTCTACAGATGTCTGTCAGCGAGGCGCCGTGTGCCAGCGCCCAAGAAGAAGCGACACCCCTAGTGGAGTGGGCTCTCAACCCAGGCGGGCAAGGCACGCCTTGGGCTTCGTAAGCCAAGGCGATGGCATCCACTATCCAGTGGGCCATCCTCTGCTTGGAGACAGCCTTTCCCTTCTGCTGGCCTCCGTAACAGACGAAGAGCTGATCTGAGGTCCTGAGGCTTTGCGTTCTGTCCACGTACAGACGCAGAGCGCGGACGGGACAGAGAAAAGCCAGGGCTGGGTCTGCCTCCTCCGAAGGCAGCGCTTGCAGGTTCACCACCTGGTCCCGGAAGGGAGTGGTAGGAACCTTGGGCACGTATCCGGGCCGGGGTCTCAGGATCACGTGAGAGTTATCCGGGCCGAATTCTAGGCACGATTCGTCGACCGAAAATGCATGCAGGTCCCCTACCCTCTTGATGGAGGCCAATGCAACCAGGAGTACTGTTTTACAAGACAGAACTTTTAACTCAGCTGACTGCAAAGGCTCAAAGGGTGGTCTCTGAAGAGCCGAAAGGACCAGAGACAAGTCCCAAGAGGGTATAGAGAGTGGGCGAGGAGGATTAAGTCTCCTTGCTCCCCTCAGGAACCTGACGATCAGGTCATGCTTTCCCAACGACTTACCATCAACTGCATCGTGATGTGCGGAAATGGCGGCAACATACACTTTAAGGGTGGAGGGAGACAGCCTTCGCTCCAACCCATCCTGCAGGAAGGAAAGCACGGCTCTGACCGAGCAAGTTCGGGGGTTCTCCTCGTGAGAAGAACACCAGTCAACGAATAGGTTCCACTTCAGAGCATAGAGGCGCCTCGTAGAGGGGGCTCTAGCGGAAGTGATGGTGTCAACTACCGCTGGGGGTAGGTCACCTAGAACCTCCGCGTCCCGTCCAGGGACCAGACATGGAGTTTCCAGAGGTCTGGACGCGGGTGCCACAGGGTGCCCCGTCTCTGAGAGAGCAGGTCCTCTCTCAGAGGAATGGGCCAGGGAGGGGCTGTCGCGAGGAGCACAAGTTCGGGGAACCAGGTCCGGTTGGGCCAATATGGTGCAACTAACAAGACCTGCAAACAGATCTACCTGTGCGGTCCCGAAGCGCCTGAAAATCAGCTGGACCACCTGGGGATGGAGTCGCCATTCTCCCGGTAGCACCTGCTGCCGTGAGAGCTCATCGGCTGCACAGTTGAGCAGGCCGGGAATATAAATGGCACGAAGCGACCTCAGATGCTTCTGACTCCAAAGGAGGAGATGGCGGGCGAGTTGTGACATGCGGCGGGAGCGTAGACCACCCTGACGGTTGATGTACGCAACGGTCGCAGTGCTGTCCGTACGGACCAGTACATGCTTGCCACGAAGCGGCGTTTTGAAGCGGCCCAATGCAAGATGTACTGCTAATAACTCGAGGCAATTGATGTGCCAATGCAGTTGAGGCCCCGTCCACAGACCTGAAGCTGCATGCCCGTTGTACGTGGCCCCCCAGCCGGTGGCAGAGGCATCCGTGGTGACCACAGAGTGCCTGGACACTTGTTCTAGGGGAACACCTGCCCGCAGGAACGAAGGGTCTGACCACAAGCTGAGAGTTTGGCGACAGTGCGGAGTCACTTGGACCCGGCACGAGCCGCTCTGCCACGCCCATCTCGGGACTCGATCGTGGAGCCAGTGTTGGAGCGGTCTCATATGAAGCAATCCGAGCGGCGTTACCGCGGCTGCAGATGCCATATGCCCCAGGAGCCTCTGAAACAGTTTCAGTGGAGCCGCTGTTCTGCGCTTGAGCGTGCTCACGCAGTTCAACACTGACTGGACGCGGGCCTCGGTGAGGCGCGCTGTCATGTTGATCGAGTCCAACTCCATACCGAGAAAAGAGATCCTCTGCCCGGGGGTGAGTTTGCTCTTTTCCCAGTTGACCCGAAGCCCTAGGTGGCTGAGGTGACTGAGCACCATGTCCCTGTGTTCGCACAACTGCTCTCTCGACTGGGCGAGAATAAGCCAGTCGTCGATGTAGTTGAGAATGCGAACACCACGCTCGCACATGGGAGCAATGGCCGCCTCCGCGACTTTCGTGAAGACACGGGGCGACAGGGCCAGCCCGAAGGGTAAGACCTTGTACTGATATGCCCGTCCCTCGAACGCAAAGCGAAGAAACGGTCTGTGTCGAGGGAGAATCGAGACATGAAAGTACGCGTCCTTCAGGTCGATCGCTGCAAACCAATCTTGGGGACGGATGCACTTGAAAATGCGTTTCTGCGTAAGCATCTTGAACGGCAGCTTGTGAAGGGACCGGTTCAAGACACGCAGATCCAAGATTGGCCGTAACCCACCGCCTTTCTTGGGTACAATGAAGTACGGGCTGTAGAAGCCGGTCTTCATATCGGCTGGAGGGACCGGCTCGATCGCGTCCTTCGCCAGTAGGACTGCGATCTCTGCCCTGAGCACAGGGGCACTGTCCGGCGGAACGCGGGTAAACAGAATGCCCCTGAATGCAGGGGGGCGCCGGGCGAACTGAATCGCATAGCCGAGTCTGACAGTACGGATGAGCCAGTGAGACGGGCTGGGAAGCGCTAGCCAGGCTCCCAGACACCGCGTAAGCGGAATCAACGGCACCACAGACGTACCCGGGGTGGGGCAGCGCGGCGGAATGCAGGGACCCGACTCGGACGGCACAGCGGCCCGGAGTGGGGTCTGAATGTGTGGTGCAACACGTACCTGCTTCCGTCGAAGGGCAGAGTGAGTGTGTGGAGGCGGCAGAGCGTCCGGAACACAGCCACTGCTGCTCGCTGGCGATGAAGAGGGGCTCGAGGGTGACAAGGCATAGCGTCGTCGACCGTCAAGCGCGCTCTCTTGGGACCCAGAGGTTTCAGAAATTGCTCTTTTATTGAATAAGTGGGTACCACTGAAGGCAGTGGCGGAAAAGGAACAAAAAGAAACAAAGGATTCTCCACCCGGCCCTCCACCGGGGGAAGGAGCGGTGCCTTCACCGTCTCCTGGAGAGCAACTCGATCCACCTCTGGGTCGCCCGTCTCAGGGTCGTTTGCACCTGCGCTTACCACCTGGTTTGGTAGCGGCCTGGACGGGCGTGGCCGACTTCCTGCGGCTTGCTCCACGCTGAGGCCTGGATGGTGGCTGCTGCTGCTGAGGCTTAGCGGGAGCGGAGGACGCCGCAGGAGGACGGCCTCGGCGACGAGCGGACGGAGGGTCTGCGGCCGGCGGACGGGAGGAAGCAGCGGGGGTCCGCCGGGGCAGGATGTGTCGGATAGCCTCCGTCTGCTTCTGGGCGGCCGAGAACTGTTGGGCGAAGCTCTCGACCGCATCGCCGAATAACCCAACCTGGGAGAGAGGGGCATCCAGGAACCGATATTTATCGGTGTCCCTCATGTCCGCCAGGTTGAGCCAAAGGTGGCGCTCCTGGACCACCAAGGTGGACATCGCCTGACCAACGGAACGCGCGGTTTCCTTCGTCGCCCGGAGGGCGAGGTCAGTAGCCACGCGGAGCTCCCGGAGGAGCTCTGGGTCAGAACCACCCTCGTTCATGTCCATGAGCGCCTGGGCCTGGTGGACCTGCAAGAGCGCCATGGCATGGAGGGCGGAAGCAGCCTGTCCACAGGCCTTATAAGCCTTCGCCGTGAGACCGGACGAAAACTTACAGGCCTTGGACGGGAGGCGCGGATTACCCCGCCAGGAGGAGGCGGACGCCGGACACAGTTGCATCGCGACAGCCCGCTCCACCGGGGGGATATCCACATACCCCTTAGCTGCCCCGCCGTCGAGGGTGGCGAGGGGGGAGGAGCTACTAGAACGGATTCGGGCACTATACGGTGCCTTCCACGTCCTAGAGAGCTCCTCATGCACCTCCGGAAAGAAAGGTACCGGGGCGGCGCACTGAGAACCAGCACGGCCCGCCCCGAGAAACCAATCGTCCAACCGAGAAGGTTCGGGACGTGGCGGAGGATTCCACACAAGCCCGACCTTCTCGGCGGCCCGGGAAAGCATAGCCGCCCACTCTGGATCCGGCTCGGACAACGCTACACACCCAGACGGGGGCAACGCAGCCGAGTCGTCATCTCCAGAGGAGTGAAGCTCCCCCTCCGATGCTGCGATCGACATCTGATCGTCAGCTGGCGCCCCAAAGGAAACGACCGGCCGTTCAGGAGAAGGACCGAGTCGATCGCAAAGGGGCGCGGATGGCAACAGCGCATGAGAGGCGTGAGGGGCCCGCGGAGATTGCCTCGACGGGGAAGCCCTCACGGTAATCCTCAGATCACCCTGGTCATGCGCCGAAGTAGGCTTATTCTGCAGGGCAGAATAAGCGCTAGATCGGGGCATAGGCGAGGGGACTGCACCTCCCGTGAGGTAAGCGAGTCTCGATCTAAGCGCTGCCATAGTCATATTCCCGCAATGGGAACATGAACTATTCACAAAAGCTGCCTCAGCGTGTTGAATGCCCAAACACGAGAGGCAACTCTTGTGGCCATCTGCTGGCGCCAGGGAACGACCGCATCCAGAAACGCACAAGCGGAATGACATCCTGAAAAGGACGCAGGGTCACGCTTGTGTTGCTCTTTTAGTAAAAATAACAAACAGAGGAAAGAAAATAGACTCTTTAGTGCTGAAGCACCCAGGGGTAGCCGCGGTGTAATCGGGTACACTCTCAGATGAGGAACGCCCACGAGACCGACACACACACACACATAAACAGTGCCGTGAAAACGGCAGTTGTGATAAAGATGCTCGCGGCCACCACTGATCGCGCCGTCACACCAGCACTGCAGCAGAGTTCTCTCTCCCTCTAGTTGTCGACAGAAACAACGTTCAGCAGTCTGTAGAGTCTCAGAGTCAAACAAAGCTCGGCTCCGAAGCGAAAGACAATGAGTGCGGCGTCCGCTTCCTGTTTATACCCGCGCTGCGGGGCGGGGCGCGTGACGCGTTTCACGCACGCCAACGTTCATTGGCTTGTTCTTTAGATACTCGAAGTTGATAGGGCTCCCTGAAGTGATCCCCTAACGTCGTCACGTCGACGTCACGTCGAACGTGAGCGACTGAAGGGGAACACTGATTTTTGTTGTTGTTCTCTGCATTGACAGCACTCCAAATTTACAAAAAAATGAGCTCAATGTTAAAATTGACCAGAGTTCTCCTTTAAAGGTGCCATCTGTCAAAAAATCAATTAAAACTCCACATATTCCATACCAGATGGGGGCAGTATACCTCCAGAAAGTTGGCCTACTCTAGTCTGTTTTTTAGTTTCAGGTTATTAATCTTCTAAAACCGTCAAATAGTCCGCTTTGTCCCGCCAAAGCCTATTTTGATCGGTGAGGGATGTAGACTAGAATGACTGCTGCCGCTGCGCTTGACAGGGCGCGTTACTTACGAGCAGAGAGAGAGAGAGAGAGCGCGCGCGCACTCTCATGTCTTCAAACAACACGAGCGCGGTCCTGCTCTCTCTCCCTCGCGCATATTAATCAAATCAATTGACACGATAGTAAGACCGCAGTTTCACGTGGAGCATTTGGAGATTTTTAGAGATTAAAGAGATACAAGCAGTGCGAGTTATTCGTGTGTTTCAGTTTGACTGGTGGTTATGTATGTTGCCCGCATACCGCCTCCCATGGCCGAAACTGGTATTACAACAACTGTCGGGCCGGCGCTAGTAATGCTAATGCTAATTTAGGTTGATATCTCTGCAACACTATGGCTGCGTCCGAAATCGCGTACTTCCCTACTATATAGTATGCGAAAAACAGTACGCGAGCAGAGTAGTATGTCCGAAATCATAGAATTCGAAAAACAGTAGGCGAAAAGTACCCGGATGACCTACTACTTCCGGCGAGATTCTGAAGTGCGCATATGATGGACACTTTACTATCCCATGATGCCACGGGAGAGGAGTTGTTGTCGTTATATTTGAAAATGGCGGAAACCGGAGACGCGGCTCTAACGTTAGCTATGGGCTGTAGAGATAAACACAGACTCACATGCGTATTCATTCATGTTTCTTTATCGATGGTAATATCACAAGCAAATAAATGGCTTTTTCCTTGCAAAAAAATCAACATCTGTCATTGTTCATAGGGGTTGTGTGTGTGTTTTGAGGTAAATTTTATTAGGTAAATAAATGTTATTTGAGAAACTCCGCAAAAGGCGTGATCTGCGAGCAGCTGACCGACACCTCCTCTTGATTGTCGGCTCGGACGACGTAAAAACGCAGATGAAAACAGAAAGCAGAACTAAAAACAGCGCGAAGTTGGTGCAGTCAGTGGAATAGGCTCTTTAAATTCTCGCACTGTTATGACAGCGCATGTCACGCGACAACAACATGGCGCATGTAGTACGTCCGGACTCATTCATACTACCCGTATTCATACTATATAGAACGTACTTTTTTAACGGTCGCGAAGTACGTTCTTTTTCAAATGTAGTACCTACTCACATAGTACGCGATTTCGGACGCAGCCTATAACTTTTCATTTTTTTAATGACATCATGGCCCTTATTTCTTCTCATTCTTTTGATGCGTGTAGCTCATTTTTTGGATATTTTTACCTCAATTATTACACATGGCACCTTTAAAGGATTAGTTCACTTTAAAAAAAACTTTTGCTGATAATTTACTCACCCCCATGTCATCCAAGATGTCCACGTCTTTCTTTCTTCAGTCGAAAAGAAATTAAGGTTTTTGATGAAAACATTCCAGGATTTTCTCCATATAATGGACTTCAATGGGAACCAAACGGTTCAAGGTCCAAATGACAGTTTCAGTGCAGCTTCAAAGGGCTTTAAACAATACCAGACGATGAATAAGGGTCTTATCTAGCGAAACGCTCGGTCATTTAAAAAAAAAAAAAAAAAGTTTAAGTTTTATAAGCAAAAAAGCTCGCCTTGCTCTGTTCTGAGATGAGCATTCGTGACTCTCCTGTTCGAACTCGTTCTTCAAAATTAACAAATCTTTTTTTGAGTCATGACTCGAAGGGTCCTAGATAAGACCCTTATTCATCGTCTGGTGTCGTTTAAAGCCCTTTGAAGCTGCACTGAAACTGTCTTTTGGACCTTGAACCGTTTGGTTCCCAATGAAGTCCATTATATGGAGAAAATCCTGGAATGTTTTCATCAAAAACCTTAATTTCTTTTCGACTGAAGAAAGAAATTCATGGACATCTTGGATGACATGGGGGTTAGTAAATTATCAGCAAAAGTTTTTTTTTAAAGTGAACTACTCCTTTAAGTCTGCTTTATGTTTTCCTCTTTTTCTTGTTGAATTTAACTCTCTTTTTTCAAATTAATTTTCAGTGGAGAGGAGAGCAGAAGGACAAAGCCAATTCAGGCCGTGGCTGATAAATCTTGCATGACATGTATACTTTTTTTCAAGAAACAGTTTTGAATTTAGAACAACAGTGTGCCAAATAGCTTAACATGTCATCTTAAGGACAGTTCATTTGCATATATCTCCATTATTATATTGGGACATAGTAACCTGTAGCGCCCCCTTCTGGGAGATAGGTTCTCCTAGTTTAGGCAGTTTCTGTAGACTAAAACATTAGTTCACTCTTAAGTGTATTCTTTTCAAAGTATATTATTTTGCATAATAAGTACTCTTTGTAAAAGTACTAAATTGTACTCCTTTTTCACAAGGGAAAACAAGACACAGGGTGAAACTTTTATTTTATTTTAAAAATTTTTATAGACTATAACAGACTGGCTGTTTTAATGCCAGTCCTGTGTTTAAATGTCAAGTGATCAGATGATAGCTGCAAATACACAAGGAAATAGAAATGAGTAAACAGATAATAAACATTACCCATTAACTAGCTGAACAGTTACACCTCTTTCAACCTTTGCTCAAGATGCTTCCATTGTGATTCACTCCGCACTTTTCCAACATGATGCAAAAATAATCAATTACGCTGAATTATTGTATTATACCAAGTACAGGGTATGTATAAAATATTTCTATTTATTTTACAGTTATTTCAATATGTTTTTGACTAATGTTTTTCTCTTTTCAATTGATCACATGATGGTCATACGACTATTGTGCTTTGCATTGCACTAGTGCACATTCTTGTATTTAAGCATTACAGTAACATGACATAACTTTATCAACTAAGGTCTTGTTTATTCTGTGCATCAAAATCAGTTATTAATGTACTTCTAATTTAGACTAAATGTAATGTTTGACTGTTTCACTATGTGAGTTCATATCAGGAAATTGATATGACAGTCTAAGGGTGATTTATGGAAACAACAAAAACGATCATTATAGCAAAATTATTTTGTTTCTTCTTGATAGGGCATCATGGGAAATATCATGCCCCACAGAGTTAATATGGGTTTAATTACATATTTGGTTATGGCAATGTCTGCACATGAATGTCTGACTTCTGAAGAAAAAACAACTCTTTCATCAGAACAAGAAAGTTCTTCAGAAACCCAGAATAAGGACAATGGTTAGTGCATCCATTTAATGTTCTTCGTTCATTAGCATTAAACGGTAACAAACATAATCTAAATCATTCCTTAATCACTGTTTAGCCCTGTCAAACATAAAACATGAATCATATATATATATAATATATATATATATATAATATTATATATATATATTTATATATATAATATATATATATATATATATAAATTCACAGTTTTTTCATGCAAATAATCTGAGAAGAATATATATATTCTTCTCAGATTATTTGCATGGAAAAAACGGACAATTTTTTTTAAATCAACCTCTAATTGAAGCTGATGACAGTACCAAAATTGAGCATTAGTATATATATTTTTTAATACATACACATTAGACCTCTTAAAATCAACACAGTAATAATTAAACAGCAATGGGTTCAAAACACTGTGATATTTTTTTACTTTACACGGACAATAAATTATTATAATATTATTCTATATAATATTATATAATATTATATTATTTGGTCCATACTGTAATACTGCATCTTAATTCTTTGGTTATACATTACCAATGTAATTCATGTTGAACACACTAGGTTAATGGCTTTGATGACAGGAATTGAATAGACAATTTTAAGCAAATTTATCACACTAGGTCTTGTGGCTATATTAATGTTTAACCCCATGCAATGCATTGGACCTTAAACTTCCATTGAATTGAAATATATTATAATATATAAATAATATAAATATATATATATATATATATATATATTATATATATATATATATATAGTTTGTACAAATGATTATGTCTATGGAAAATGGAGTGTGTGGGTGTGTCGTAAGGATTCTGGAAATTATAAGGAATAAGGAAATTAAGCTTTTATTTGACTGAAACTTGACCTAAACCAAGCTCTGAAATATTCCAATATGTTGCAATATATGGTTTTGTGAATTCATAGAGACACAACAAGGCACTGCCAACAAAAATAATATACACTATAAATTCCTGATGTACTGTAACCTCTTTCGTCAGACCCAACCGGAGCCGCTGAAGTGAACTCCACCTGGCCTGCGGTGCTCGGTGCTTTGACAGCAGTGCTTTCCATCGGACTCCTCATAGCACTGGCCGTGAGATACCGTTTCTTCCGATGGTGCCTGGCCGAAACTCTCACGCTTTATTACTGGACCAAGAAACAGCCAGCCAGTTCAACCAAGCCGGAGCGCTGGAGGGAGAAATCCCAGTGTGTGGCATGAGGGGTAGAATGATACATACTGGAGAAAGTTCAGATGATGATGACGACGACGATGATGATGATGATGGATTCATCGAGGACAACTACATCCAGGCAAGTGTGAGAAAGATAGAAGAGGAAGAGGAGAACCAACCGGAAGATGCTGAAGACAGTGATGATGAACTGTTCATTCCAGAAATTATGTAAACTGGTTTTGTCCGATGTACTGCTATGTCCCCATAAAATTTAGAATTACTATGAAAGTTTTTTAAATGTATGTTTTTATTAACCCCAAGACAGTAAAGATGCTATATTTTTACAGATTTATATTTCAAATAAATTGTTTTTCAAAGAATATGCATTCTAGCAGTCAGTTTATTTAAGCAATATTCTGGGTTCAGTACAAGTTAAGTTTAATCAACAGCATGGCATGAAGTTGATCCCTCCTTTTGTTTAAAAGAAGTAAAAATATGGCGGTTACAATAGAAGTAAATGGGCAGGAGCAGAAACCTACTTTAAAGTTCCATGAAACGGGAGTTACAATAGTCTTTTTTATTCATATTTTGACGTATCTCCAGGTGAAACGGATTATCAAACAAAAAAATGTAGGGTGGGACGTGATTTTGTCCGTGGTGAATTGATTGGATGGTTGTGGATTGCTGATGCTGTGATGTCATGTGATTGACAGGTTGTCCCGCCCTCACACCAGTAAACACATCATCAGAGAAGAGAAGAGATGAGCTGCAAGAGGGAGCGGAAGTTATTTTGATTAAAGATTACGAGGACACGTGAAAAGTGTTGTGCTCAGATAAAATATGTATAGGCCAATAGTGCAATATTCCATAAAAAATATGATTAAAATTGTGCTTTATACAATGTAGCCCAATTGCATTTGGCATTATAAACTCTTTGTGGATTGGAGGCCTTTGAACCAGTCGCACTGAGACATTTCAAATGATACCAAACATGTATAGTGTTGTATGACTATTGTTCACATTAAACCATATAGATTTTTGGGTGAAGCATGTGGATAAAAGAGATGGGGGAAGAGAGGGTGAAGGGAAAGAAATGTAAATTAAAGGTTTACAGGCTCCACAAACGGCAACAAAAACAAACTGGGCTAACCCGCACCACGAAACATAACAAACTGTTCCAGCCAATGACCAACAAGAAGGGTTTGGGGGGTTAGTGCACGGATGAGGAGGAGGAGGGAGGGTCTAGCTAGCCTCCGTTTTGTTTGACAATACTTTAAACGTCAACAAGAAGTGACGTCACCCGACATCGCTGCACCTTTAAGACAATACTGAGGTGATTGTGCCTGTACCTGTCTGATCTGCTTGTGCCCTACACCCCTATTCGTTCGCTCCGGTCAACTAATCAGGCACTGCTGGTCGTTCCTAAGACGAAACGTAAACTTAGAGGTGACCGTGCGTTTGCTGTGGCAGCTCCGAGACTATGGAATGAGCTGCCTTTGGACATCAGATTGGCTGAGTCTCTTCCTGTTTTTAAATCTCGTCTTAAAACTTATTTATTTTCTTTGGCTTTTAATACAGTTTGAGGGTTGACTTTTTCAGTTTTGTACCATTGTTTACTGGTATTGTTTATTATTCCTTTGTTGTGCCTTTGTTGTAAGTTCTTGTTTATAGATTGTGTTCAGCACTTTGGTCAACAGTGTTGTTTTTAAGGTGCTTTATAAATAAAAGATTGATAGATTGATTGATTGATTGATTGACTTGAGTGTGTTTTCGTCTCGGATGGAGATGCTAATTTCGCAAGAGAGAGTTCTTCCGACATCTTCCAGTTTTTCCAGCCTTACAACAGAGAGGCAGTGGTAAAAAAAGAAGAAGTTGAGGATCAATGAGGATAGAAGCAGAGAGGGTGATGGCAGAGATAAAGAATTTAAGTTATAGATTGTTGTGTAAGACAGGCATTTTGTCACATTATCCTATGGCAGATTGAAAAATGTGATCCATACCACAACCAGAGGTCAGGAAAGATGCCACTATTGGCCTCACTACACTGACAAGCAAATTCTCCAAAAAATTTGCTGATGATACTTCCTATTCTTTTGTTTTCTGCCTGTGGTAACTATCATAGACTGTACAGAGCCATCTCATTGGAACTCAGTTGAGACAGTTGAAGCCCATTTTTAGCGATTTTTGAGCACTTCCGTTCCTGACGCGCAGACTCAATCTGACTCAAACTAAGCTTGATGACGTGAGCAACCTGTCTGACAGACGTAAATCTTCTAGTAGCTGTGCGTGAAAATTGCCAACGTGAATCTTGCAGAGACGGGGAACTTGAGCAAAGAGTTCTTATACCGAATTATTTCCAATTCCCCAAAAACATTGTTGAAATATTTTGTCCCGTTGCTTTTATGGACTCATTATCTATGGGCTTCTCCCTTGACGGGACGTCCCCCCGAATGCCTGCGAGCTTCTCCTCCTGTCTGTGCGGTAATTTCTGTACAGCGCGACAGAGAGTCAAGTAGTTATGACGCAATCCTTAGCCTATTTTTACAAAAACTGTTTCTACGGGGCCATAATGTAACATAGAAGGTAATGGAGCCCTTTTGTCGTGTTTCTTTAGAAATACATAATGGACAAATGGAGTCTTTAAACGCCTCAGATGTAAAGTTATTCGCTGTCAAAGTGACGCCAAAATGAATGGGAGTCAATGGAAATGCTAACGCTAGTGAAGTTCTGCTACAAGATGGCGGCTCCCGGCCGACTTCAACTTCCGGTCGATGGATTACCCCCTTGGTAACTATGAGTGAAATATCACTTCGTCATTGTGTATCAGACATTGCCACCTTGTGAAATAAAGGTGAATTGGACTTATTCAGTCATTGAAGATTCAATTATTGTTCTGCAGAAAAAATATACTGACACTGTAACACACCTCGGGTCATTAGCAACCCTATACAATTTTTACAAACAAATGAATGGGAAAACACTTATTCTTTTACAAAAAAAATTCTTGTTATATTGTTTATAACGAATTGATTGAGGACTTTAAAAAATGAATGAAGAGGGAAGTAAATGATGTTCCGGGTCACTAAATACCCAAGGCGTTTAAGGGTTAATGCTTTTTGAAACTCTAAGAAATGGTTTCATACTTTACAGGCAGTGAAGTTGCATCTGAATTTGTGTCAAGTTTTTGACATTTTCAAATGTGATTTCCAAATGAATATTCATATTTAGGTGAATCCCCAAAGATTTGTTTTCTTATGATCACACACAGTTCAAACATCAGCTCAACACCTCAAACTTATGTAATTAATCCACCCATAATAATTGTTTACCATGCAATTGTTAAGTTATTTAGCTCATTCTCCATTGTTTGTTTTATTTTCAAGTGTAAATTTTGAACAAGAAAATTATCTTGTTTAAAAAAAAAGAAGAAAAAAATTCAGCTTCAATTCAGCAAATGAAAAAAAAGACACTGTCATTCCCAATGGAACAAATATGTTTACAATGCTTTGTATGTACATAGATTTCACAATAAAAGCATTTCTAAATGAATATAATGGCATAAAATTTGTGTAAAATTGATTTAGTTTAGGTGAAATAAAACAATCGTAAAGATGTACAGTATGCATACTAAAAAAAAAGTAATTCAACAAATGTGAGTTGGTTCAATGAACAGCTAGTCTGGAAAATATAAATATAGAATACGTACTATAGACATAATTTTAGACTTTTTATGTCATCTGTAGACAACTGTGTGGAATGACAGACGCAGATGCACAGTAGACATAACAGCATCACTTCAAGTCAAGACAGAGGATGAATTCAGAATAAACAGGCATTTTGCCACAGAAATAGTATGATTAGTGTGTCAGTACACTAGCAGTTCTGGTCCAATTATCAGATTGAAAATGGAAGAGGAAGTCGAACACATTGCATTCTGGGATATAGTATTCCGTTTTGTCAAATATAAATAGATTTATTCAGCAAAGTGTTCATACTTGTTATTGTTTCGTCCATTCAACAAATATGAGCTGGTTGATTTACTCTGGAACGTGTAGAAATAACCGTTGACACGGTTTTGGTGCTATCTGTAGACAGCAGTGTGGAACGACACACTTCATGTGAACGACAGAAGAGTACACTTACTTTTTTACCACCGAAATAGTGCGAGAAGTAGGCCAGAATTCATCAGATGGATGGTGAAGTTGAATGCATTGCATTTTGGGATACAGTTTTCAAAGGTGTGTGCTTTATTGTAATCGACTGCACATACTGCTTTCCATTCAGAATTCTTCCTTATGGATCTGGGATATTCCTACTTGTTATCTTTGACTTCCAACTATAAGGAGATGGTCCTCACTGCAGAACATGAAATCCACGGGGAGGAGTCGGATCCAGATCCAACTCCTCCCACCTTACATATACCTAAACCTACCCATCTCCGCCCCCTGATCCCTAAACCCACCCCTAATCCTACCCATCTCCACCCCTTGGATACCTTGATCCGACTCCTCCCCGTGATCTCATGTACTGCATTGAGGTTGTTACTGACTATAAGGGGCGTTCCATTGCCTGGCGCTCAGAAAATACAACATAAAGCAAATGCTATTATTTGCTTTGGAGGTGTTTGATTGTCAAATATGTCTTCTAGACAAACTGCAGAGAATACATGATGCCATTTATTTTGCAGTCGTAAAATTAACAGAACAATATGTGCAAATAAGTTTTATCATCATGTAGGAACCAGGGGCAGAAGGAATTCTCAATTTATCTCTCATAACAAATTCGACTGGCTGGATGTTGAATCCCTCCATGGACGGATCCTTCGTCCCGTCACCGTATACACTCTCCCCCTTCGCCGTCTTCGCCTTCTCGCATTTCTCTTTCCCTGCACATAAACTATCACTCCGTATGCCATCACACCAAGCACCACAGCGCCCCCACTGGCCAGGAGGGTCACACCAGAAAGCAGCATGTCTGACTTAGTGAGACTGAGAAGCGTGTCCCACAGACCACCAGCGCCAGGCCAGTGAAGAGCAACAGCACGGGATCTGCCGTTCCTCCACTCCGCAGCTGCTCGATGCGTCTGCGGCTGTGTATGCAGCCCATGTCTTGCACAGCAGAGCTAAGCAGCTGCTTCATGAGGACCACCAGTGCCAGGAGACAGAGAGTAGATCCTACGCCCAAGCGCCACAGTACCGAGGGCCCAACAGCAGAAGAGGTGGTCGAGAGGAGCCCCACGCCAGCCGAGCCCAGGCTCAGAACCATGGCCACTGAAAAGCAGTAGCACACAAGAGAGACGTGGGGCTTTTTGAACCACCACAGCTCCACCTGGTCCTCCACGGCTTGGCGCTGGAGCCACAAAGGGTCCGCTTGCAGATGAAGGTGAGCTCCAGGACTCATCACACTCAGAGGGAGAAGCTCCATCTCAAGGGTCGTCTGACGGTGTGCTGTCTCCACGCTGTATGGTCAGACATAACACATTTTACAGTTATTAACTCATTGCAAAAAGGTTCAATGCATTAATGTAAGTTAAGTTTACAGCATGTATTTTTATCAGGTTGTTATTATTTATAAATATATTCGTTATATTATTATATATATATTAGTTGAAAATAGATTATTCAAGTGCATTTTACAAAAAATTAGTATTTCCGGTTTTCTACTTCAGAATTTCATGTTTCAAACAATGTATTATTTGTGTCAAATCGATTAATTGCAATTAATCACATCTAACATAAAAGTTTGTAAATATATAATATATGAGTGTATATATTGGTCACACACACACACACACACACACACACACACACACACACACACACACACACACACACACACACACACACACACACACACACACACAACACACACACACACACACACACACACACACACACACACACACACACACACACACACACACACACACCTTGACTTGGTTTTGATCTTATTTTACAGGTCATACTTAATTTGTACAAGCAGTTTACATCAAAGCCATCGTACATCAATTCTGGTATTCCCCAGGGCTCAATTTTGGGTCCTCTTTTATTTACTATTTATCTTTTACCCCTTGGTAATATGTATTCAATTCCACTGTTATGCCGATGGCACCCAACTTTGACTGTCCTCCAAACCTACCTCTACTTTCCCCCCCATTTATCCTCTCAGATTGTTTAGAGACAATAAACACTCTGAGATTAAAGAGTGGCACATCAAATCTTCTTAAACTTAAAACTGAAATACTTGTTGATTCAAAAATCAATCTGGCCAAATCTAAATGTTCCTCTGCGAATATTAATAATTAATAATCCTCTGTTAATAATTTTCCAGTGTTTGTTTCTAAACAGGTTAAAAGTTTGGGTGTCATCTTTGACATTACTTTTTCATTTGAAGGTGAAGCCCATATAAACAGTGTCATTCGTTAGGAATATTTCCACATACGTAATATTAATCAACTTTTTCCGTCTCTCTCAGTAAAGAGCACTGTGATTCTTGTTCATGCTTAAGTCAATTCCTGTATTGATTACTGTAATGCTTTTTTATGGCCTGTCATCAAAGCTTCTCTCAAGACATCATTTCTCCCATACTACAACACTTGTATTGGCTCAGAGTAAATATTTTATTGATTTTAATTTCTTCACAAGGCACTCAATAAATTTGCCCCTTCATACTTATCTGACCTTCTTCTTCACTCCTACTCATACTTTAACATCATCTTCTTCACTCACTCTTGTTCTACATCAAACTCGCACAACTTATATGGGGTCCCAAGGCTTTAGTCATGCAGCTTGTTATTTATGGAACTTGTTGCCACAGGATGTGCGAAACAGTGCATTTTTAACTACACATTATAAACAACGAGTCAGTAATTTAAGTTTTCCAAACCTTAAGCGCACACGCACACGCACACGCACACGCACACGCACACGCACACGCACACGCACACACACACACACACACACACACACACACACACACACACACACACACACACACACACACACACACACACACACACACACACACACACACACACACACACACAAAGACAGATCCAGAAAACGCTCTAATTCAGTTAATTCCTTGAAAGCTCATTCATGAGTTTGTGAGTATATATGCTTAATTATAGGAACATTTGCAATCTGAAATGATAAAGGTTCTATTCCTACACAACCTTAAAAAGCATTAAAATGTCACAAACTTGTGAAGAGACACTGCCAGTTTACAAAGGGCTCTATAAAAACTCAATCTACTTTGTTACTTTAGTAAAAACTCAATCTACTTTGTTACTTTAGTAAAACAATTGTGTTGAAACAGTTAAATGCTAAATAAATGGTGTTACCCAACCTGTTTTTTAAACAACTTTACCTATGCCTCCATTTCTTAAATGAAGTGCATACTCTTGAAATAGTTTTTCAACACGCTGGAAGTAATGATGAAATCCATCATTATAAACGACAGAGATGATTGTAACTAATGGAGATTTCCCTCACCTTTCCTCAGTGCAAGCTTCCAATCCTTGATTCAAACTTTTGAATCAACATCATAACATTTCCAAGCGTGATCCTCTTGTATCCTGAGCAGCAGACTTTCATTCATGGTCCTGCTTTAGAAAGTGAAGTGAACACACACAAACACACACCATCCTCATTTGCTTTGGCTGTAGCGCAGGACTGGTAACTGTCACATCTCTCTTTCTTTGTCATTTTGTTCACCTGTCTCTCTCATTCTGTGGTGTGTCACAGTGCAAGCTGACTGGACATTGGTGCCAAGCACTCGGGGCGATGACATACTTCCCCGTTGTCTTCTGCCACATTCCACCAAGACAATAAAAGGTTTCTCATTGTCTTCTTAGCGACACACTAAACAGCATGTCCACAAATGGAGAACACACAAACTCTCACACACATGTGTGCGCCTAGCAGGCAGGCTGACTGACACTGAAAAGCAAGGATGTCTTTCAAGGCATTGTGGGAAAGACAATAGGCCGACCGGAGGGACATCCCACAAAGTGAATCTCTGATGTCACGCTTGCAGCATAATGGATGTTTTGTGACTGTAAGGATGGTGTCATTCACATGACATAAGTTTACTTCGCCTCAGCAACAATAGAGCCACTCTTCTCAGTGTTTATATGTGCTGATTGTCCAGAAAAGCATGTGTGGCATGTTATTCTTCATAAACCTCATTTGTATAGAATCATATAGGAAAGTCATATTGAGTAGAGCTGTGGAGGACTCCGCATATCATGTATACATGCCTGAAGAAGCCGTGCCCTAAATTTTAATATACCCTGCTCATTTAAAGTAGTATTTAAGTAGTATTTAAGAATGTTGAACACATTTACAATTTATCATTGATTATAGAAGTCACAACCATCACACCAAGTTTGAGATCTCTACGACGTACGATCTCTGACGTCCAGACATGTTGGGCAGAAAAAGAATAATTGGAAAAACAGTAGAGAAACCGGTGCTGCTTGGACCTTTGCTTCTGCGTCGGGTCAGAGGTCGACTCAGGTACTTCTGTTAGCGGAAGCCGCTGATTATAGTTTATGAAGTCATAAATATGGATGTTTTTCTTACAAAAAAAGCATCACTTTGCTTCAGAAGACCTTTATTAACCCCCTGGAGCGGTATGGATTACTTTTATGATGAATGGGTGTGCTTTATGGGCTTCAAAAACACAGTTCCCCGTCACTCAGTTTACTATTCACTCCCATTATAAAGCTTGGAAAAGATATTTTTTAATATAGGGCTAACTCCAATTGTGTTTGGCTGAAAGAACAAAGTCATATGCGCCTAGGATGGCTTGAGGGTGAATAAATTATTGGATAATTTTCATTTTTTGGTGAACTAACCTTTTAAATAGAATTTATTTATACAAAATGTAATACAATACAAAATGGAATACAATGAAGGACAATGACCAAGCCTTCAGTGATGAGGGACGCTACAGGTAGCTAATGTTCTGGTTTTATTGTAATAAAAATCTGGGTTGCTTAATTTACAGTGAATGTTTTCACATGAGCAGGGCTGCCAACTTTAATATCACAATAAATGTATTGTGATTGTCAAAACAATAACTAATCATACTTTTACTGTTTAGTGACAACATGTTACAATGTTTACACAAGGTTAAAAATAACAACTCAATTAAATATAATGTGGTTTTTATTATAATAACAACATTGTTATATTTTAATGATATAAGTAAAAATACAATAAATATGTAATATAGTGCACATAGGCTATTTAGCTAAATACTCTTCTCTATAGCTAAATTTTCTAGCCAACTAACATGCTATATATGGTCATTAAATGGCTTTCCTGAGGTAAATTTAACTGTATGTGACATATTGTTCTCCCGCTGTTTTATTGACCTGTTTCAAAGGTTGAAAAAAACTAGCTAATTGATCGATATTATGAATGAGGCATACATTTCGGTAAGTTGTACTGTATCTTTCAACATACCTATTGTTTAGTTGTGTTTGTTTACTTGAGCCTTTTTTACCATTGTGACCCAGTAGGTGTAAAATCTCTGAGGGGCAGGGGCAGCTGCCACTCGACCAATCACTCAACCCGTCACTGTTATATGCGCCTGCTGCCACTCAACCCGTCACCGTTATAGGCACTTGCCACTCCGTCACTGTTATATGCGCCTGCCACTCAACCCGTCACCGCTATATGCACCTGCCACTCCGTCACTGTTATATGCGCCTGCCACTCAACCCGTCACCATTATATGCACCTGCCACTCCGTCACTGTTATATGCGCCTGCCACTCAACCCGTCACCGTTATATGCACCTGCCACTCCGTCACCGTTATATGCACCTGCCACTCCGTCACTGTTATATGCGCCTGCCACTCCGTCACCGTTATATGCACCTGCCACTCCGTCACTGTTATATGCGCCTGCCACTCAACCCGTCACCGTTATATGCACCTGCCACTCAACTCGTCACCGTTATATGCGCCTGCCACTCAACCTGTCATGGATACATGCGCCTGCCACTCAAACCATCACCGTTATATGCACCTGCCACTCAAACCATCAACGTTATATGCACTTGCCACTCAACCCGTCACTGTTATATGCGCCTGCCACTCAACCCATCAACCCGTCACCGTTATATGCACCTGCCACTCAACCCATCACTGTTATATGCGCCTGCCACTCAACCCATCACTGTTATATGCGCCTGCCACTCAACCCATCACTGTTATATGCGCCTGCCACTCAACCCGTCACCGTTATATGCGCCTGCCACTCAACCCGTCACCGTTATATATGCCTGCCACTCAACCCGTCACGGATATAAGCGCCTGCCACTCAACCTGTCACGGATATATGCGCCTGCCACTTGACCCTTCACCATTATATGTGCCTGCCACTTGACCCGTCACCGTTATATGCGCCTGCCACTTGACCCGTCACTGTTATATTAGAAAATCATTATGAGATGTTTCAGAAACATGTTTTTGTGATATTAACCATGTTAGTGATTGTTATATCTGTTATATAGTGATTAGCTTCATGTCAAGACATCTTGTTCGTCTCGTAGGCCTACACAAGATCTAAAGACTTCAACAGCACTACCGTTTTCTAGTTTATGACGTTATAACAGTAGTAGAATCTTCAGGTACAAATAAATGAATATTCCTGCAGCTCAACGTGTCCATGATGATGTCATTAGAAGGAATATCTTACAAGCACAGGTACTATCTCCATTATAGTAGTGCTTTGATCATAAAGATTTCCTCGCTTCACATAGCGTCAGAAAAACTACATTTCTGTCATTTTCCACGTCAGTTTATTACTTTTCAAGCTTACTATATAAAAACATTCAGGCTGAATGTTTGGATCCAAACACAAGAGGCCAGCAGAGCATTACTGAAAAATAAAAGACCTTTAAACCAGAGTTTCTATGCCTTTTTAAATCACACATGAAGCTATTCTATTGATGGATGATCATTTAGAAATTGCTCTTAGTTCTGTGTATTTGTTCAAATTAATCTTCATAAACCTCATTCATACAGGTTCATACACGGAATTCATAGAGTAGCCTACAATTAACAAACCCTAAGTTGAAAATATCTGTTTATTTAAATCTGTTTTTTCTCGTGTTCTCTATCGTTTCATAAAGTAACACCCGACATATATTTGATACACTTTATTCAGGCATGGAGAACAAGAAGCACATTCAGTTGGCAAGCGGCGGTAGTTTTGTTCTGGATGTGGGTGTCTGGCTGAGAATCTCCTGCTTGAGTCTATAGATCTCCAGTCGCTGAAACTGGATGATCTTCTCAGTTTCTTCAAAACTCTGCTCCGTCATCAAGCCAGCCCTCCCCGCTGAAGCTGCACCTGAAGCATGACAGAAAAAAGGCAGCTGAGAACCTCCAACATGAACATCTGACAACGTCCATTATTATCCAGTGGCATTTTGTTTCAATCCTGAAAGGTTAACATTTGTAAATATGTAAAACAAAACGCACCAAAAACGAATCGGTTACCTAACGTAACCTCGGTTCTCTCTAGATGAGGGAACGAGTATTGCGTAAGCTAGCTTACGCTACGGGAAAGATTCCATCTTTCTGAGAAATTGAAGCCAAAAAATTATCCTATAATTTTGTATCCATTGTCAACGCAGTTCAGCTGCAGCAGACCATGAGAGGGCTAGCTAGCCGCTCATTGGTTCGCTCACGGAGAACTCCTTAAGCCTATGAGGGAGCGCGAGTGAACCCGCGACCAATGAGAGTCTGTCTCGCTCTCAATACGTCACCGCCCGCCGAAACGGGTGTGGACGAGACTATAAATATCCCGAAATAGGCTGAATAATCTGGTTTTTCATAACTGTAGCGAAAATCGCCAGTAGCACAAGCACGGCCAGGAACGCAATACTCGTTCCCTCATCTAGAGAGAACCGAGGTTACGTTAGGTAACCGATTCGTTCTCTTACGAGAGGTTCTCTCGTATTGCGTAAGCTAGCTTACGCTACGGGAACACCTGGTCAACGCCGTGCGTGCTAAGCATCCACTATTAGTCCCAGGGGGGGACCCCGGGGAACTCTGTAAGTGGGAATGAATATATGTACCTGTGACAAAAGGCCAGCGGAGCGGGCCGGTGATTGTGAAGTACATAAGCACATTATGGAGAGGGAACAGAGCGAGCTCGACGCCACGACGGCTGCCACATACACCTTAAGAGTGGACGGGGATCTGCCCTTGTCCAGCATCTCTTGGAGAAAATTTAGCAAGGAGGGAACCTCGCATAACCGTGGGTCCAGACCCTTTTCGGTGCACCACTTTGAGAACACAGACCATTTTGACGCATAGAGCCTTCTGGTAGAAGCCGCTCTAGCCTGTATGATCGTGTTTAACACTCCCTCTGGCAAAGCAACGGGTAGTCGTTGATCACCCACGCGTGTAGTGCCCAGCGCTCTGGGTGGGGATGCCAGATCGTGCCGCGAGCTTGGGAGAGGAGATCTGCTCTGACTGGAATGGGCCACGGCGCGGGAAAACGCATGAGCGCGTTCTCGACCGCCAACATCTCCAAACAGTTTATGTGAAGGAGGCTCTCTTGAGCTGACCAGGGGCCGAAGGCCGGTGAGCCCTCGCAGACCGCCCCCCAACCCGTGTTGGAGGCGTCTGTCGAGATGACTTTTCGGCGTGAAACTGTCCCCATGGAAACGCCCCGCTGAAACCATTCTGCCACTGACCATGGCTGCAGAGCTGTGATACAGGTCTGCGTTACTTTTATCAGCTGGTGGCCCGTGGACCACGCTCGGTGAGACACACGGCTCTTCAACCAGAGCTGAAGCGGGCGCATGCGCAGTAACCCCAGCTGGAGTACCGCGGAGGCTGAGGCCATACAACCCAACGCTCTCTGAAAAGTTTTCAAAGGCGTGAGTCTGTTCATCTGAAAGGATGCGGCGAGACGCTGCACACGGTGCGCGCGCTGCGTCGACAGACGCGCCGTCATCATAACCGAGTCCAGCTCTATACCCAAGAAGGAGATAGTCTGACTGGGTTGTAGTACGCTCTTTGTCCAGTTGACAGAGAGGCCCAAAGCAGAGAGGCCCAAATTTTGTGCCAAAATCAGCCAGTCGTCCAAGTAGTTCAGTATTCGCAGCCCCTGACTCCGCAGGGGGGCGAGCGCCGTATCCATGCACTTCGTGAACGTACGGGGTGCCAGGGATAGGCCGAACGGTAGGACGGTGTATTGATAAACCTGGCCTTCGAAGGCGAAACGTAAGAATGGCCTGTGAAGGGGATTTATCTGGATCTGGAAGTATGCCTCTTTCAGATCTAGAGATATGAACCAGTCCCCCTGGCGCACATGCGCGAGGAGTTTCCTGATAGTGAGCATTTTGAACGGTCTCTTTACGAGAGCTTTGTTCAGAGATCTGAGGTCTAATATTGGTCTAAGACCGCCGTCTTTCTTGGGGACAAGAAAATAACGGCCGTAAAACCCCGACTCGCTCATAGCCAGAGAGCACCGTCTTTTTCTTCTCAGCTGTGCTAGGCAGACTTTGGTTGCTCAGGTTTCAGCGCGATTCTAGGCCGAGGCCCCCGAGGAGGCGGCGGCCTGTGACGGCTGTCAGAGCGGGAACGCGGGCGGCCGCCCTGGCGTCGCTGAGCAGTCTGGTTGTGCTGAGCTGTGCGCTGGGGTGGGGCTCGTGCAGGAGGCTGATCACGTGGGCGGCCTGCAGAGGAGCTAGCGCGACGAGGCAGAAAGAGGTTCATGGCCTGAGAAGCTTTCTGAACTTCGGAGAAGCGGTCGACGATACCCGTGACGGCAGATCCGAAGAGGCCGGCTGGAGAGAGCGGGGCGTTGAGAAAGGCGGCGCGCTCGGAATCTCCCATGTCGGCGAGAGTGAGCCATAGGTGTCTCTCAGACACACAGATGGCGGCCATGCATTTCCCCAGGGCTGAAGCAGCAGACTTTGTGGCGCGAAGGGCAAGGTCCGTGGCGCTTCTCAAATCCGCAACAGAAGGGGGGTTCTTTCCACCCTCATCCCACTCACGCAGCAACTCGCCTTGCAGAATTTGCAGCACGGACATCGAGTGGAGTGCAGACGCTGCCTGGCCGGCGGCTGAATATGCGCGGCCGTGAAAACTTGAAGTCGCTCTGCAGGCTTTCGAGGGAAGCACAGGTGATGAGCGCCATCTAGCAGAGGGCGGGCATAAGTGTGCGGCGACCAAGTGTTCCACAGGAGGGATGGCGAGGTAGCCCTTCTCTGCGGCTCCGTCCACAACGCGGAGCGGGGTGGAAGAGTCAGAGCCAGATCTGGCAGAGAGCGGGGCATTCCAGGACTTTGAGAGCTCAGCGTGTAGCTCGGGCAGGAAGGGCGCAGCCCGTTTGGCAGCGGGAGTCGAGCGCTGGCGGAGGTAGCTGCCGTCCATGCGGTTGATGGTCTGCTCGGGGGGAGGAGACCAATCGAGACCGAGGCGCTCAACGGCCTGTGTGAGGAGGCGCATTAGCTCTCCTTCAATGCCAGCGCGAGTCCTGGAAGATTCGCGGTTCGAGGAGACCTGAGAACCGGACCAATCCTCACTGTCGGAAGCGAGAAGCGAACAAGTGTCCTTGATGTCCGCTGCGTCATCGGAGGCAACAGAGCGGCCACTCGGCGGCAACTGTTCGTCCGGAAGCGGCGGAGAAGGAGAGCGGGAGGCTACAGGCTCCGGCGGAATGAACGCTTCTTGCTGGGGCTCCGGCGGCCTCTGAGCGCGGCGTTTCTTCTTCCGCGGCGCAGACAGAGGCGGCTTGGGAGCATTTTTTGCAGCCAACAGTCGAGCCCGCAGGGTCAACATAGGCATTGTATCGCAGAAGTCGCAGCCGCCATCGGCGAGGGCGACTTCGGCGTGCTCCGGTCCGAGGCAGAGGGCGCAGATGACGTGGCGGTCTCCAGCCTCGAGGGGAGCGCGGCAGGAGCCGCAGGAATTCCGAGACATCTTTAAAAAGACGCTCGCTCTTTTAGATACAATAAGGAAAACTCTGAGTAAAGGATACACTCCGTCGGATGGCGCTAGCTCACAGGACGGCTGAAGGTGGCGAAGTCGGCCGGCTTCCTCAGTCTCCCAAACGCTCGCTAGAAGGTGCCTTTTCGACGACGGTGGCTTCTCTCTCAGGATCAGCAGATGCAGGTGCGTCGCTGAAGGATGAAAAATCAGATTATTCAGCCTATTTCGGGATATTTATAGTCTCGTCCACACCCGTTTCGGCGGGCGGTGACGTATTGAGAGCGAGACAGACTCTCATTGGTCGCGGGTTCACTCGCGCTCCCTCATAGGCTTAAGCAGTTCTCCGTGAGCGAACCAATGAGCGGCTAGCTAGCCCTCTCATGGTCTGCTGCAGCTGAACTGCGTTGACAATGGATACAAAATTATAGGATAATTTTTTGGTTTCAATTTCTCAGAAAGATGGAATCTTTCCCGTAGCGTAAGCTAGCTTACGCAATACGAGAGAACCTCTCGTGCGAGAACCATCAGTTTCAAGTCAACATGCATCACCTCTTGTGTTAGCAGAGCCCTTGATGTTCTTGTTAAAGTTGTGCAGCTGCGTTCGGACAGTGGACAGTTCCTGACGCAGATCATTGATCTCTTTCATAAGAACTACGTTGTCCTGGACACAGATGGCAGATGTGAGAACTTTCACACAAACAGAAACAGTGACTTAAGGAAAATCCAACCCACATTTGGTACACAAGGAATCATGGGCCGGATCTGGGCCAACACTATGTTGCTGTCTGGGATTGTATTTCTACAGGTAGACGTGGATCATCAATACTGACGTGACCTGCCAGAACTAACGCTACACTTGATTTCTACATGCACGTGTCTAGACTGAAGATACTCATTTCAACACTATTTGCACGCTGTCATTTTTTGTTCCTCTCACCTTCATGAGCTTCGTATTGTTGGCCTGGAAGACGTTTGCATCTCTGCTAATCTGGTTCTTCAGAGTAGTGATAATCTTCTCATAGCGCTCCCTCTGTCTGCTGTTTTCCCTCTGAATATCTGTGTGCACTGCCACTTTCTCCACCTACAGACAAACACCACACAAGCTCGCTTCACTGGAGGTCAAAACAGACCGAAATATGAATAATATCCCCGATGACTTGAGCTCACCACATCTGATGACTGAACGTAACATTTATAGAGCTCTCGAATGTTGTCCTTCAGTCTTTTTGGATCCTGAATGCATTCCACGCATGTGTGAAGGTCAGCTTTAAATCTCTGTACCAGAACCCCAAAGTCCTGCACCTGGAGAAGACAGCAAGATAGTCACTCGTTTAAAAAATGATAGGACATTTTATATTTATTTGTCAACTAATGCTCCCATAAAGGTCAGTTTTAAAAACTATTTACAAAAATAATGAATAATAAATAATACTGGTAAAGGTAATCTTTAGCAAACCTCAAAATGAATATTTTCACATTTTCCATACTGTATATCATAATGTAGAAGTAACATAATCGGTTGCCTAAATTCACGTTTAGTACAAATTTCAGTTTATAGTCTTTAATTTTTTAGATAAATCTGTATAGAATATAAAAAACAGTCATTTATTGGTTATTGGCAATAGCATGAGAATAATTTCTGGCAGGGGTGTAAAACTAAAGAGTACATAAAAATTAATCTAAAAGTATGGATACTACCCAATACCTAAACTTAACAACTACCTTACTATTTATTAATAAGCAGTAATAAGGAGTTTATTGAGTCATAGTTAATAGTTAGTTAAAAACACTGATTTAATTGTCATTCACAATGTAGTAGACATTCAGATTAAATTGCACTGGAATAAAGTGCAAATCTACAAAATAATGCTTAAGTATAGTAATCAAGTAAAATACCCAAGTGTTTTACATAATTGATCATGTTATAATAAGTCTGTAAAAATTCTCAATGACCAACTTATTCTTTTATAATTTATGGCTTATTAAAGGAAATATTAAATATAGTCAGTGGGTTCTAAATTTAAGGAACAGTTAGTTCACATTACAAACACAGTACTAACCTTCTTCATTTCTTTGCGTATTTCTTTGTCTTTGGTTTTCAATTTTAAGTTCAGTTCATCAATTTTCAGTTCCAGTTCTGTGTTCGTCTTATGGAACTGCTTCAACTCTCCATCCATCTGGAACACACAAACATCTTTTATCACACTGTGTCCACAACAATAACCTGATTTATATAAAATTATCGTTTTTATTTACATCTGACAATGCATTCTGAATACCACTTTATTTCGATAGTCCTCTTTGGACATTCTACTAGTAACTTTGCAAGTACATGTCAACTTTTTCTACTAACCCAAACCCTAACAGTCTACTAATAGTCTAGTGATAGTTAGTTGACATGCAGTTGCAAATGAATGAGAATTAGTTGACATGTATAGTTGTGTATGGCTCAGGCAGAAAGAGCTGAATAAAACATGACCGGTTGAATGAAGGGATGAGACAGTAAAACACCTCCTGCATCTGCTCCTTCAGCTCTTCAATTTGATTATCTTTTGGTGCGATTTCCTCCTCCATAAATTCAGCCCTGTGCTTCATCACTTCGAGCGATTTGTTAAGTGTGCTATTCTTCTTATTCAGATCATATATGCTCTCTTCCTGTTGAGACAAAGCAGATATTCCTTTCATGTACAGTCCCTTGGGCTCAGATGGCATGAATACAATACTAAATCCGTTTTTATCAATATTAATGGGCTCTATGCACGGCGGTATTTCCGGTGAAGGGTTAAGGATGCTCGATAACTTCCGCCGATCGTAGAGTCCAATGCAATACCAAGAATTTATATTGAATTTTATACTCCATGGTTATACTAAAGAAACGTTAGTCACAAAAACAGACAAAACAGCCACCCCTCGTTGTGTTTATGCTTCTTTTTAAAATTATATTAAATAAACATAACTATATATAACATATATAACAAACATATGAAAGTTTCATTTCAAAGACGGGAGGACAGTACATTTTGAAGACTCTGCCATAATCCCGTTTTCCTCGGTTTTCCTCCGCTTTAATCTCCCCAACCGGAAACGGATGAGCATCCTTGCGTCAAATGCGGAACTTATGCGTGCATATAGCCTATTAAACTAATTGAGGCTCTGTGATCGATTTTCTTAAACCACAATCCATTTATTTATCAACCAAGTTTACTTCAAATGAACATCTTTCACTCATTCATGCTTTTATCTTCTCTCATCTTGATTATCGTAATGCTATGTATCAAGTTACAATTGATACAAAATGCAGCAAAGAGAGTACTAATGAAATTAAAAAGGAGAGAGCATATTACATCGGTTTTAATGGAAGTACATTGGTAACCAGTTCATCAAAGGAATGACTTTAAGGTTATTTTTTATAAAACACTGCATTTCTGGCATCTTTATACATTTCAGACTGTCTATCAAGATACGTTCCAATTCGTAGTTTCATAAACGCGCTAATCATATACAATCTGGTGGTACTTTTAGCCACTGTGCTCCAAAAATGTGGAATTGTCTACCAAATGAAGTGAATTACTAGCATTAATATTTTTAAAAGGCAGGTTAAGACAAATCTTTTTTTTAAAGTTGCTTATCAGTATAGCAATATTTTACCTTATGATTCTCTTGTAGTTTTTATTAAATGTTTTATCTATATTCATTTATATTGATATTGAGGTGAAATTATATGGCCAATTCCTTTATTTTACATTGTGTGAATTTGTATTCCCAATATTTGTTTTTATGCTTGTGAAGCACTTTGTGAGTTGCATTCCATGTATGAAAAGTGCTATACAAATTAATGTCTGTATTAATATTAATAAAGATGATAGATGCATTTCTTGGAGTGGTTTCTATGACTTTGGACGGTGCGAAATTAGCAATTTGTAATCCATCTAAAACTGCTTAGAAAGGCGAATGTTGTTTTAAAGTAACACCTAGTAACTTTTCCTCTTCGGTCGCCCTACTGGTTGGAAACGAAATTGTCCATTGCCGCTGTCGTAAATAATTTAGCCTACCGTCGCACGCACGCTCGCTGTTTATCCAGCACCGGCTTTAGAATGAACGATGTCCACAGACAAGGTAGAGTATGTTACATGATTTCATGAAAGGATGATGTATTGCGACATCAGAAACGAAGAAAAATGAAATAATGACTATTGTAGCGCTTGACGTAAAGCAGTCGAATTTTGTAGTTCTTTTTGTGCACGGGTTCCTACCCGAAACCCGAAGTTACATAGTGCCAGTAAAAGCGATACAGACCACGTCAGGCTATGGCAGGCGTGCCATTTAACTTCTTTTAAGTCGATGTACCATCACAAGGGTCTTGGAAATATATTATGAAGGTTGAAAAACTACATAGTGTTACTTTAAGGAAAAGGTATAAAAAGTGACAAGAGAGTTAATGTGAATTTTAGTTCTAATCAGACTAGACCGTTAGTCAGTTGATTTCTACAGGATTGCGTCTGATAGCGGTGGAACAAAGTGCTGCTCCTCTTGAATATTGACCATCAAATATGGACGACGAGAGACTGATTGTATGATTTGTGATTGTGTCTTGTCATTTAGAATGATCAACGTCAGCATAGAAAGACAAATTGCTTATTACAATATAAAAAGAGCTATATGTAAATAAAACTGACTTGCTTTTCCTCATGTCATTATGAACAGGGTTCATGTGTGCTCACCTTGTCCTGTATAATTACATCTTTATTCCGAATTGTGGCATTCAGCCCAGTGATGTCATTCTCCAGTGATTTGATCACCGACTGTAGCTTCTGCACTTCCTGCTTCAGCTTCTCGATCTCCAAGTTCCTGTTATCAATTTCCATTTGCAGGCCTTGAAACTACACAACACAACCCAACCTACATAAGATTCAGCTCACTGCATATACAGTATGTAATCTTTTATACACTGTACTTTGCAGGATTGAACTCAAAACCGAATTATAGTCACTCACCGACTTTGTTGTGGTATCTAATTCCACTTTGAGCGTAGCGTTGGCCTTTTTTACTTCCCCAAGATTTTGCTCGTATTTCATGCGCAAATCCTGGATTTCGATATCTGTGTCCACCTCCTCTTGCTTTATGTATTCTTCGAATTCCAGAACCTGCTTCTGGGATAGATCCTGAAACTTTAAGGTGGAAAGAAAATATATTATTCTGTTAGCACATTTCAATATGGTCCTCACACAATTGTAGGACTTCACAAGACTTATATAACGACAATCACACTAATATGGATCATATGGTGTTTTTTTTTTTGTTGTAGTTTTTTTTAGGTTGCCAGCCAAAGACTGAATAATTAAATTATTAAACATACAGTAGTGGTCAAAAGTGATGTCCAGAGGGGATTTTTTTTTTTTTGTGATTAAAACATCAAAATATGGGGAAAATATTTTATATATATATATATATATATATATATATATATATATATATATATATATATATATATATATATATATATATATATATATATATATATATATACATATTTTAAATATGAGTGAAGAACAAAACACTGAAATTGGTTAAGACATTTATCTGACTAAATGATTTGGCAAAAAGGAAAACTACAGCAACAGGTTTTTTTTACTATGCAAAAAAAAAAAAAAATAGACAAACAGAAAGCTCACAGGACAAAGCATACACTGACTACAACATAATCAGTGATTAAGATATCATTGGTTCTCTGTTGTATTTGCGTGTGTTCATGATTTCTTTGTATGACAGCCTGGCCAAAAATTATGTCCACACAATTTGGCATGTTTCATTGCATTATCACAAATAAAACAACACATTTTTAATAATATTTTGTAAAGATGTCAATTTTCCAAGGCCGGACATCACTTTTTGGCCACTACTGCTGTATCTCCTTTTGTGCTTCATATGGTTTGGTGGTCACCACCAGCATGGAAAACAGTTTAGCTCGAGAACGGAATGAGTATGTTGGTCCACCAGCAAGACCAGCACTATAATAGCTCTAACCAGGATAAACCAGCCTGGACCAACATGGAATTCATGCTGGATTTTTGGCTTAAGTGTTCGTTGTGGTGTTCATAGTTAACCACAAGGTGGCAGTGTAATGCTTAAGTGTTGAAGTGCTACTGAGAAAGAATAAGAAGCAGTGTGTGGAGTTTAGCAAGACTGGTTGGACATGTGTTGTTGAATAAAAGCCTCGAAGGAATTACACTGATTCTGTGCTTGATACTACAAAACACTACAAATTGGCGACGATGGTTTCTGTGCCTACGCCTGCATCTTTTCTGCCATGCAGTGGAGAGCCTGCGATTCCTTTTGCTACCTGGCGGAAAATGTTCGAAAATTACTTGCTTGCTATTAATGCTACAGGAGACGCATGGCCTGATGCTAGGAAACGTGCTATTCTACTACACAGCCTGGGTACTGAAGGCCAGAGGCTGTTCTACACATTGCCTAATACTGGAACTACATTTGCAGAGGCAATGACAGCATTGGAGGATCATTTTGTTCCGAAGGTGAATGTTGTGGTCGCTCGACATCGCTTTCGCCAGCGTTCTCAACGTGCTGATGAGACCATTTCACAGTTCCTGTCTGCTTTGCGGGAATTATCTTCATCATGTGCTTATGGTGCTCTGGAGAGTGAAATGTTGCACGATCAGCTGGTCGAACGATCGTATGCCCCAGCAGTGCGAGACAGACTCCTGATGGAACCAACACTGACCCTGGACACAGCTATTGTTATTGCGTGTCAGGTGGAACAAGCACTCTCGAACTCTCACATGCTTACGGCGCAAAGTTCAGTTCAGGCCGTGGCTTCTAAACCCTTTCATCGGAAGAAGCGTGCTGAACATTCTAACAAAGCAAAACCTGTGGCTGATACTACACGGCGGGTGAGTCGCGCGTGTTACCGTTGCGGAGCTACAAATCATCTGGCTAATGCTGCCGATTGCCCAGCCGCTCGAGCCAAATGCCGTACTTGTGGTAAGACCGGACATTTTTCTAAAGTTTGCCGTTCTTCTAAGGATGTTCGGGAAGTGGTCCCTGAAGTGGTCGTTCTTTTGACCGAAACCGTGAATACTTCTACAGACAAACTGTTATGCAATGTTCATGTTACGACGCCAAATGGTGCTTCCGTTGAGACTGAATTAGTCGTGGACACGGGCTCTTCGGTGTCAATCCTGCCTGCGGTCGTGTACAAACGTCACTTTTCGGATTGTTCTCTTACCGCTCCTAAAGTGAAACTGGTCACGTACTTGAAAGAAGATATTCCTGTGCTAGGATGCTTACATGCGGACGTCTCACTGAATAAAAAGGTAACCACTGCTTGTTTTTACGTTGTGAAAGGTGGCTCTGCTTTGATGGGCATGGACTTGATTCGAGCTTTGAACTGTTCTTTTCGTTTTGGTACTGTTACTGCGCCTGACGAACTACATGCAGTTGTTGGTGAAACTATTCCTGCTCCAGTTACTTCTGTGGGGAGCGTGAAAGGGTTTGTTCATAAGCCTACAGTTAAACCTGACTCTACTCCAGTTCGACAGAAGCTTCGTCGACTTCCATTCTCTGTGCGGCAAGCTGTTTCTGCAGAGCTGGACTCGTTATTGCAAAATGGCATAATTGAGAAAATCGATTCTTCCCCGTGGATTTCACCTATTGTTGTCACCACGAAAAAAGGAGGCAAAATACGTCTCTGTGTTGATCTGCGTGAGCCAAACAAGGCCCTGATTGTTGACAGCCATCCTCTGCCGCATATAGATGAACTTTTGAGTGAACTAAGTGGCTCATCAGTGTTCACTACAATTGATTTAGCGGCTGCTTACCATCAGCTTACCTTACACGAGGACTGCCGGGACATCACAGCTTTTATTACGCATGATGGTCTCTTCAGGTACTGCCGGGTACCGTACGGCCTTGCTTCCGCGCCATCGGCGTTTCAAAAGATGATGGAAACTGTCCTGAAAGGCATACATGGAGTAAGGAACTACCTGGATGATATCATAGTGTATGGTGCCACCCAGGAAAGTCACGATACGACGCTGCGCTCAGTTATGCAGCGCTTGTCAGACGCAGGACTACAACTGAACTGGGACAAGTGTACGTTCAGCCAGTCATCCTTAAAGTTCCTGGGACACGTCGTTTCCAAACATGGAATTTTCCCGGATGAGGAACACAAGTCTGCGATCATTGAGGCTCCTGCGCCGCACGATGTTGCGTCCTTGCGCTCATTTCTGGGACTGATTTCATGGTACAGCAAGTTTTTGCCGAACTTTGCTTCTGTTGCTGAGCCGTTGCGTGCGCTACTGAGAGATACGTCAGATACTAAGTTTGCCTGGACTGTGTCTGCTGAACGCAGCTTCAAAGAGCTGAAAGACCTGATTTCTGGAAGTCAAGTACTTGCGTTGTTTGACCCGTCCCTTCCCACTATAGTGTCAACAGACGCTTCTGACTATGGCCTGGGTGGGGTTTTGACACAAATACATCCAGACCGTGTTGAAAGGACTGTAGCGTTTGCTTCCAGAACCCTTACTGCAGCCGAAAGGAAATACTCTACGGTCGAGAAGGAGGCGTTGGCTTGTGTCTGGGCCGTAGAAAAGTGGCGGCCGTATCTGTGGGGTCGACACTTTACGCTTAGGACTGACCATTCTGCGCTCACTACACTGTTGGCAACCAAGGGAATTGGCCGGGCCGGGATGCGGGTCGCTCGGTGGTCGGCACGGTTGCTTTGTTACACATATGATGTCATCTACCGACCTGGACGTCTTAATTGTGCTGCAGATTGTCTGTCCAGGCTGCCACTACTGACAGGAAATGAAAGTGCTGTGGAACCAGAAATGGTTGCTTTCGTTACTGGGGTGCCTACATTGTCTGCTGAGGATTTCATAGCTGCTTCGGAAGCCTGTCCAGAGTTAACCCAGCTGCGTTTGCGAATCGGGCAGGGCTGGCCGAAAAAATCCTGTGACCTGGATCCTGTTCTGGTGCCCTTCTTTCGTGTTCGTGATGAACTGTGTGTGGATGGTGTGCTAGTGAGGAGAGGAGAACATCGTGTTCTTGTTCCTTCTACATTGCGCTGTAAAATGATAAGCCTGGCACATGAGACCCACCAAGGAATTGTTCAAACGAAACAGCGGCTGCGTGAATTATTCTGGTGGCCTCAGATGGATGCTCACGTGCAGTCGGCTGTTTCTTCCTGCTTAACATGCCAACTGAATGACAAATCGGCTAAAACAGCTCCGGCTCCTCTTCAGCCTGTCAGTCTGCCGTCTGGGCCATGGCAGAAACTAGCGATCGATATCGTTGGACCGTTTGAGAGAGGACCTTCTGACTGTCGGTTTGCCATTTGTCTGGTGGACTATCATAGTAAGTGGCCTGAGGTAGCGTTTTCTCCAAATGTCACTGCTGAGGTGGTCACATCATTCCTCCAATCAGTGTTCAGTAGAGAGGGAAATCCCCAGTGTGTTGTGACTGACAACGGGCCTCAATTCACCTCCAGTGTGTTTGCAGCTTTCTTAGAGGAAAGAGGAATAAGTCACATGCGTAGTAGCGTGTATTATCCACAAGGCAATGGTGCTGTGGAGAGGTGGAACAGAGTCCTGAAGGAATGCATCCTTTCTGCGGAACAGATGGGGAAACCATGGAAACATGCAGTGACTGAGTTCTTGCAAAGCTACAGAGCTACCCCACACAGTACTACAGCCGTTTCACCTTCTGAGCTTCTTCATCATCGCAAAATGCGTACAAAGCTGAATGTTTTTCCTGTTGGCCTCAAAAGTGACAAATGTGCTCAAGTGAAAGAGACTGTGAGTAACAAACAGCTCAAGAGTAAAGAGTACACTGACAAAAGACGTGGTGCCAGGTACCACACTTTCAAACCAGGAGACCAGGTGAGAGTGAGACAACCTGGGCATGTGAAAAAGGGTGTTTCTCAGTTCTCACCACCCCTGAGCATTGAGCAGCAAATTGGAAAGAGTACCTTTGTGTTGAGTGACAAAAAGAAATGGAATGTTTCTAAATTAACTCGCTTTACAGGTCCTGTTACCACTCAGAATGAGAGCTTGCAACCACCAGTGACAGTTAATCTTAGGAAGAGTAGTAGAGTGCGTAGAATGCCAGCATGGTTGAAGGAATATGACTTACAGTGAAGTGAAATTGTACATGTATAAAAGAACATGCATCCTGTTGTGGATATGTTGTGAACAGTTATAGTTACGTAAATACATAACAATGTGCATTAGAATTAGTAAAACAATGTCAATTACATTGGTGAAGTTGTGTAAAGTTAATAACAGTACACAGTAAGGTTTATGTGATTTTGTTACTTAAACAAACAAAAGATTTGGTTCTGAACACTAATCTGTAACATGAAGGATCTTTCAAGTAAGAGGGGAATGTGGTGTTCATAGTTAACCACAAGGTAGCAGTGTAATGCTTAAGTGTTGAAGTGCTACTGAGAAAGAATAAGAAGCAGTGTGTGGAGTTTAGCAAGACTGGTTGGACATGTGTTGTTGAATAAAAGCCTCGAAGGAATTACACTGATTCTGTGCTTGATACTACAAAACACTACATTCGTAGTTGCCTTTACCTTGTTCAACAGCGCCATCTTCTCCTCCAGTTTGGCCTCATAAGACTGCATCATCTCCTCCAGCGCTCGGGTCTTGCTCTCCTCCATGCTGTGCAGCTGCTGCTCACATTCCTGCTGAACGTTCTGAAGCTTCAGTTGTAGCTCCTGGTATATCTCATATTCCAGCATGAGCTTCTGGTTATTGGTTGACTCTGTGAAAAGCAGCTTTAGTTAGCCTGGATAACTCTGAGAGGGTAACCGGCTGCTTCTGAAGATACTAAACTGGTTTACATTACAAGCACAATAATAGCATCATTATTTTGATTTAAGTTGGCATGAGCTTGTCGATAAAACATTATACATAGGAATCTTCCAAAAAGTTTTAGACCTACATATACCAACATAAATACTACCAAAAAAAGACTTTACGAAGCATAGAAATTAATAATAAACCAAACAATGAATTGAAGAGTAGAAGACAAATTCATATAAAGTCAGAAAATATATACTGTAATGAAGAGAAAAAATACAAATGAACAAAAGAAAACTTGAGTAACACAATTATCCCTGAGCTTCCCAGTGGTAAATAAGACTTAAGAGGGCATTCATGTCAAATTTTTAACTAGGAAACTTATATTTATAATAATCCCACTATCACGCGAAGGCAGCAAAGCTAAAACAACAAAAAATGAAGACATACTTCTTATTTTAATTTGTTGCCATGGTTTTGGGAAACCTATTGACTGAATATGAATTAGGTCAAGCAAAAAATTGCTATTTGTGCATACATACATTTTTTTTTTACATTGATTTACATTAAAAACACAGACAGCAGCAGGAATATTAGGTTGCTTTCACTTTAAGTGAGAATGCATGGATCCGATATACTGTTACACATTAATTTTATTTTTCAACTGTTTTCATTCATTTAAGGCATAACTGACTTTACAAGGATACTTGCCAAGACGGGCATTTTAACAATTTTGTTTGAATATGTCTGTTCAAACGCAAGAAGACGTGAAAGAGATCTGAATTCAGTATTCTCACGCTGTCTGAACCTACATGGGGGACCTTCAAATACGTCTTGAACAAATTTTGTTGAGATCCACTGCTGTATCTGGTAGTGTATTGTAAAAATGTAAAAATGAATGAAATATGTTTTGTTTACCCATGTCCTGCAGCTCTTTATCATGTTTCTCTAAGATTTCTGACAGAGCTTTAACATGGGCTGCTTGCTGTTTCTCTTTTTCTGTCTTCAGGACCTGTAATAGAAAATGAACTGTATAAGTTTGTAAGGATAGTTCACCCTTGTCATCATTTACTCACCCTCATGTTGCTCCAAACCTGTATGAGTTTCTTTGTTCTGATTAACACAAAAGAAGATATTTGAAAGAATGTTGGTAACCGGACATTTGACGGCATCCATTGACTTCCATAGTATTTTTTTGGTTACAGACATTCTTTAAAATAACTTTCGTTTGTGTTCAACAGAAGAAAGAAACTAATTCAGGTTTGGATAAACATGAAGGTGAGACAACATTCCTTTAATAAGCCATTTGTAACTTTTTGGGGTCTCTTGAAACTGACCTCTTTCTCAGCATTTAGTGAACTGATCTGTTGGAGACATTTTTCAGTGAGTTCATTGATCTTCTCCTTGTAGGTCATGTCCTTGAGGCTGAGCTGGTGCTTGATATCCTCCTGGAGCTCATCCACTGTTGTGTTCAGATCCGAAATCATTTTATTCTGCAAGATGGTCCAACATGTTCATTATACCATTTAGCTTCACAATATCAATGACATTTCAAAATATTTCCTAAACGTTCTCTTAAATGCCCTGTTTTATGCAGCATTGAGATGGTTCAAGAACACAATTAATGATTTGAAGACATAAAAACCTGAGCTTAATGTTTTTTTTTTCATTTAAGCATAATCAATGCTACTTTACATCAACAAAGTATTACAGATTTTGCAGATTTTTTGCAAAAAAAATACAAACGACCAACACAAGGGAAAATAACGGCCAACATAAAAATGAAATCATCAACACAAAGGAAAATATTTCCTCAGGTTACCTTTTCTTCAAGGTCTGATTTGGTGACGAGGATCTCTTCTGCGTATATTAATTCCTTCTCTCTTTTCAGGCCTTGTCCCTCCTTATCAATGATTTTCCAGATGAAAAGACAACCGTCTTCTGAGACTGTTAGGAGGAACTGGTCATCAAAAGTGATAATCATCTATGGACAAAAGATAAAAGCATTAATGAAAAACATGCTTGACTTCTGACTAAGTAAACTTAATTCCAATGGGTTTTAGCAGTGCAAACCTTAGTGACAGGTCCAGCATGGGCCTGGTACTCTAGCCAGGCATCCTGGATGGGTAGAGGGTATTTGATGGCCCTCACCGTCCCAATGGAGGTTCCAATGAAGAGCGCTCGTCCTGAACGAGACATAGCAACAGTGGTGCAAACCACATCGCCTGAAGGCACTTCCCTAAGGATCTGCAGTATAAATATTAACACACAGTTTTATTTTGAGGATCATTGATGGTTTTCGTTTAACCCAAAAGATTCTGCGACACAATTGTTCTCAACCATTTGACTCGACTTATGTCAAACCTGGTCCAATGCGCTGTGAGGTGCTATATTCAAAGTGGCACTATGCAGGATTTTCAAAAATAATGAAGTATAGTCAAATAATGCCTCTCAACCATTACTTATGGTCTACTAGAAGTGTATGGTGGTGTATAACTGTCCACATATCATGTCAGGGGCAGGGGGTGTGGCTTCTGGCGGTGAGGAGGGGCCAAATTTAAATGTTGAGTTTACAAATAGTGACTGAAAAGCATGCATAGTGCACCTTTAAATATGCAATTTTTGGTAAATTTGAGCTTTTTCCTCACATAAAGCTATTGTAAAGCAATTGGTCCGTCCTCCCCAATAAATTGGACGAATTGGAGCTAAAAACAGGGCTATGCTCCTTTGTAAAAATCTGTATTGGTGTCGAGCTTGACAGTTGACAGTTAAGAATCTGTCACACTCCCCAATTCGTCGATTGATGGTTAAAGCAGGGATATGTTCCCTGGCAGATATCTCTATAAGTACAGAGATAGACATGTGCAACTGACATATTTAAGTTGCAAAAAGTGGCTTACTCACTCCCCTGTTACCCTCCTCAAATTTCCAGATTAAGGCTTAAAGCAGGTTTACATGCTCCCACTCAATTTCATTGTAGAGCTTGGCAGATGAGAACTCAGGTGGTCAAAGTCAAAAGAAGTGGGCCACTTTCTCATCTTTCACCATCCCCAATTTATCCCATTGGGGATTAAAGCAGGGTCATGCTAATTTGTCAAAATGTCCATGAGTGTAGAGCTTGATAGATGAAGGCTGGTGTGGATTAAACTGCAGTAAGCGGTCAGCACTCTCTCATCTATCTTGTAGGTATTGACCTTCGACCTTTTACTATGTCCTATCTATGTCCACTTTGACTATGCTTTAAAGCAGAACTATACGCTCCCCTCTGTAGGCTCGAATATGGTATACTCTTCTACAATGTGAGCTGGGCAAATGAGAGTTAAAGTGGTTTAGTTGCAAGAAACGCCCAGTCTCTCATCTGTCACCCTTCCCAATTTATCAGAATGGGGTTAAGCAGGGTTAGGGTCAGTGGAACGGAAAAAAAGTGAGTTTTTTTTTTTTAAAAAGTTGGACTTCTTTTAACTTGAGCGCCGCGCTTTTAGGACGCCTCGGACTGGTCTAATGCAAAAATTCCCATTTCAGAAACAATTTCTTCCTAGCGCCCTAGCGCATATAACACTGAGATTTCTTGGTAGCAAGACTAGAGAGTCACAGGAATGCGTCCTATTGGGTACTTATGCTTATGTTTAACTCTTGGTCAAGGTGCTTCAGTGCTTGGCTTGACAAGATTGTGCTTGGTTACAGGAAGGCATTGGTCAGCATGGCGTAGTGAGTATTAACATACTCATTATGTCAACAATTGATACAGCATGAGTTCCCTCGAAAGTGAACATCTTAGGGTTACATATGTAACCCCGATTCCCTGAGAAGGGAACAAGATGCCATGCATCAAGCATGCCTGCACATCTTCCTTCAGACAATTCATATCTCGTTCCCTTCACATAATAAATAAATTCTGATATATACTGAAAACCGATTGAAAACCCTGGATTTAAAGGACTACATTATACTGAATCAAGTCCTGTAATACAGAGAAAAAAAGTTGTTTTGAGATGGATCTTCTATCGCCCTACAATCCATCGCGCTCTTTAAGATCACTAAATTCGAGGCTTCTGGTCATTCCTAGGATATCCAGATCCACCAAAGGAGGCAGAGCATTTTCACATTTAGCTCCGAAGCTCTGGAATAGCCTTCCTGATATTGTTCATTGCTCAGACTCGCTCTCCCAGTTTAAAACTAGACTAAAGACGCATCTATTTAGCCAGGCATTCATTTACATTTTTTATCTTACAGTTACTGTAAATTCGACCTCTAGTTCATAAACGCCAGAGGAGAACTGGCCCCCAACTGAGCCTGTTTTTTCTCCATTGGGTCACCTGATGGAGTTTTAGGACACCATTAGGTCACTTGATGGAGTTTTTTGGTTCCTTGCCACTGTTGCCTTTGGCTTGCTCAGTTGGAGATATTCAAATTAATTAACCAATCATACCATTGATCAGCTCTACCAAACTTGGATGTCTTTTTTCCAGTAATAAACCAACATTGTTAAGTTGTTTTGATTGATACTGTGAAGCAGCTTTGATACAATCTGTATTGTGAAAAGCGCTATATAAATATATTTGACTTGACTTGACTTGACTTGAGATGTCAAATGAGTCTTTTGAGACTGCATTCATGTGCCCACCTGAGAGTCTTGGATTTCCTTCAGAGTGCAGTCTGTCCCGACAGCAAAGAATGTCTTTGCATCAGGGGAGATGGTGACCCTGTGTAGCTGCAGGTCTTGAGCACGCTGTCGGACTCTCGGGTACCGCTGAGAGTATTCCACTCGTACACCGCCCCGTCCATGCCACACGACACAAGGCGACTGTCATCTGCACTGAACGCTATGGCCCGCACCTAAGGCATAATAATATGAACTGTAACACTGTTTAAAGAGCCAAGTTTGAATAAGGCAACACTACATCTGTGGATTTCCTCCTTCAAAATATCATATTCCACATAAGAAAGAAATGCACATATGATTGGAACAACATGAGGAATAGTAACTGTCCTAGTAAAAAATAAATATACCAAAATGCATTTATGAAAAACATTTATTTTATGCTAAGTATACTACAAATACAATTGCATATTTAAGTACTTAATATAAATACCCTGCAGTAGTACTTTTTTAGTATATACTAAACTGATATACTTAAAGTCTGCTAAATTGGTAGCCTGGCTAACGCCAGACCCAATCTCGTTGAGAATTGGGTCTGGGAACCACATGCGCAATTTCTCGTATTTGAGGCGTGGTTTCAGAATGCCCGTCGCAGTTTATTGGGTGCTAAGAATGTCTATCAAATATGCCTGTACGTAGCTCATAGCCAATCGTTTCGATTATACCAGATGACATATGTAGAGCGACAGAAATTAGACAAGGAAGAAGACGATGGGAAAGATCTTTTTTGTAAACAATGACGTTAAGTTTTTTATCAAAGAGTAGCTTCGCGTCTTCAGCCATGTTAAATCGATATTAACAAACTGTTTCCGTGTGTCGCATAGATGTCGTCATCGTCTAGCTGCTCCCTCCCCGTTCTGTGATTGGTTCCCTAAATGAGGCGAAAAATCTGGCCATGGTATCCAGACTGCCTTTCAGCGTGAATTGAATCGCGCTGCGGTAAGGCAGTATGGGGAAACCCAGGCTACTAAATTGGAACAACTAAATTTAATCGATATCCTTCAGTTATCCAGAAAAGGTGCTGAGGTATATATAAAGCTATACTTAAGTGGTAAAGTGGAACTATTGCAAGTATACTTTAGGTACATTTTAAATATCTTGCATTCAAAGACTGATATTATACAGTGATCATACTATCCTTACTAATGCTGATATTAGAAATGTGCCTTGTGCAATAAAGAAGTACTCCAAATAAAGTTTAATTATAATATTTATATCAGATTTTCTCAAGCGATATGGCGGTATTTTAAATACATTTTGGTATTGTTTTTTTCCACCAGGGTGATTTCCCAAGGATAGATTTTCAAATCTAGGTGAACTATTTCTTTCAGAAAACATACTTTTTCATTGTGTCCCTTCAGATTCAGGACGTCCTCAAACGTGGTAGTGGAGTAGATGTTGATCACATTTCCATTGACAGCAGCAAACAAGTGGCCCCCATTGCTGAACACACACTGGGAACAAATGCCATGCGAGAACTAATATTACTCCGAGAAAAATGAGGACAATGCTTACTTTCTATACATGAATGAATAGATAATAGCAAATTTGAACGGATATGCAGAGACGCACCTCACGGCAACTGCGTACAGTGAACTCCTTCAAAGTCCTGATGTCATCGATGAGCAGAGTCATGAAGCGGAGTTTGTCTGAGAATCCCACCAGGATGTAGAGTCCAGTGGGATGAAGAGCTACGCTGAAGGACTCCTCCTGGAACTCCTTATACATCTCTAAATCACTGGACAACAAACACTAACTCTATTGGATATATCCAACAGTATTCCTGCTAATAAAGACATGACAGCTTAGACCATGGAATTTAATATTTTTTCTAATGTACTTTTTAAGGCTGTCAAAGTCAACTTAAAATATGAATTAAATATGTTAAATAAAAATACATAGATATTTTAATATAAGTATTAATAAGTTAAATAATATTAAATACACTAACATTCAAAAGTACTTCAGTAAGAGGTCAGTTTTTGTTTCAATGTTTTTGAAAGAAGATAATTATTATGCACACAAGGCCTCATTTATTTGATCAAAAATATAATAAAAACAGCAAAGTTGTAAAATATTATTAGAATTTAAAATGACTGTTTTCAATTTTAATGTATTTAAAAATGTCATTTATTTGATGGGAAGCCATTACTCCAGTCTTCAGTGTCACATGATCCTTCAGAAATCAGATGTGCTGATTTGATGTTCGTTGATAATAGAACATAAAATAAAAAACAGCATTTATTTGAAATATGATTTTTTTTTTAAAACAATGTAAAAGTCTTTACAGTTACTTTTGATCAATTAGATGAAAAAAGATTAGATTTAAAAAAGAAAAATCTTACTCACCCCAAATGTTGTAGTGTACATTTATTTATTTTATTCATAGCCCTTGTTTTTAACAGTAAGAAATAAAAACTGATCTGTTTTTACAAATCTAATATTTTAATGATTTCTTTTAGAATTGAGACAATATAAAAGCTACCGGTAATTAATTAATTTATAAATAATGTTGACTTTATTATCAAGTATCTTTTTTATATCTTTTCTCACACAGTATAATTGAGTCCTTATAGAATGTACAGAAATATACAGCTGTATTTATATTCACCCACAAGGGTGAATCTTATTTGGGGGTCCAAAAGTGTGAACCCCCCCTAAAATTGCACGATTAAAAGATTTGGTCAGCAATGTTTATGGAAATTTGTGGTAAGATTTACCAAGACACAATTTATACATTTATAGATGTGAATATTTTTAATATGATAAAAATATGATCATTTGTAAATATTGCTTTTACTGACTCTTACAAGAGCATAAAGAGCCAAAATGAAAACAATGTCTCTTTAAACAAAACTATGAGACAAACAATGCTTTAAAGCTCGCTGTGAGAGATACTAAAGCAGAAGGACACCACACCTTGTCTCTTTAACAAAGCTAAACATACTTGGTCTCAAAGTTCCAGATGCGCACTGAGCAGTCCAGGGAACAGGTGGCGATGAGCGGTTTGCGGATGCAGGTGGACAAACCGGTGACCGTGCTGGAATGGAACGATTGGGACAGGTACTCAAAATGAGCATGATCACCCTGATAAAACAATGGGGAAAAGAGCTGAATTAGTCATGACTGGTATCATGGATAAATACATGTGTAGATCATCTCTTAGATCGGCTGCTATTACGGGATGATGTGAGGTTTTGGTCTTGCTTCTCACAATAGCTCTCACAGTTATAAAAAGAGCAGAAACTGATTGTTTGCTCATTTTAGTAGTGAAGTTTTGTTGAACACAAAACTGCAGTGAAGATGGGCAAGGCAGATCAGGGTAATCATTGTGAAATAATGTTGTTAAAATAACACTGAGACAAACAAACGGCACCTTTTCTAACTCAACTACGGAGAGCTGGATGCTGTAGAGCTGCCCGCGGTCTGTACTGGCGGTCAGGGTCTCTTCTGATGGACTGATGCACAGAGTGCTGATCTCCTGATCTTCTGCAGAACTGGAATCATTACTGAACATCTCTGGAGGAATCTGAGATTGCAAGACGAGAAAACTGGTTTAGGATCAACCAACATCATCGTGATCATTTGAATGGGAAACTGTCAAGGCACCTTTATGTCTTTGGTCTTCTTGTACTGGTCCTCCTCCTCGCTTTTCTCAAATAAACACACCGTTCCTGGGCCAGCGGAGCAAACGAATCCACTAGAGTGACCTACAATGGCCGTCACACGCGGCAGGGCGGAGGGCGGCTCGTTTGAGCCCTGCTTTTCTATCTGACTGCAAGATAAAGTCAAGAATAGACAACATACAAAAAGGAATCCCTATTCATAGCAGAATATATGTTAGAGTTATAGATAATATGTTAGAGTTAGAGATAAATATCGCAAATAGGCCTACTAAAGCCATTGTTTTCCCAATACAATGTCATAAGGAGACCTGGTGGTTATAGATCATAATTAAATGTACCATAAAGTTAAAACACTGATAATAATCAAAAAAATCAGGGCTTTGTTACTCTAAAACTGGTATAAGACGGTCACATGACATATTAATACTCAATAAACTTATGCTGTTGCAATTATTACACGCTTTTTCAACTTTTGTGACAATTTTTATATAGCCTAACTGATTTTGACTGCTTTCTTTTGAAATGTTAACGTCACATAAAAAATGTCTTAGAAACGTTTCATGCCTTTTATGTATAGATTCTTAAAATAATGTTTCATATTTCATAAAAATCCGATTTATAGCATGTGTAAGCACAATAAAAACAAAAACAATATGAACATTTACGGTTTTTAAATTATTTACTGTATATAAATGTTTTTAAAAAATCCTTTCATGTGGGTCATTTCCACAACAACTTTTCCCATAATATTTTAATTTTAAGGTTAGTGTACTTTTTTTCTAAGGTTACTTACTGTCAATAAAAAGCTTAAGATGAAATACTTGTGTGTATATTACGTGTGAAGAAAATACACTGAACTGAACAGAATGTTTTTCTTACATATCATTAAGGTGTACATTTGTCAAGAGATGCAAAAAGTGTGAAAATATTTAATTGAATGTATTGATACATACAATTCTAGCTATAAAATGATCCTTAGCAAGACAAAGAAGTAATTTTGTTAAAGGAATGTTAAAAACACTATTTTCATAACAGTACTTTTCACCGTCAAGTCAACCCAATGTTATTAACCATTAAACAATAAATTATAAAAAAGCTTCAAATTATACATGAACTATAGTAAAACCAGTATGGCACAAGAAAAGAATATTGTATCAATAATTAAGAGAAATTTAAAAGGACTTTTTATATGAGCATTACCTCTAGTATTATTACTCTGAAATGTTTTCTAACAAAGCAGAGTGCGAAAAGAGTGTTTTAATAGAAGAGAAGTGCCCTAGTATGTGACACTGCTGATGTCATCGGCACATGACCTCACAGCTCATTCCACTCACCTCTTCACCTTCTGCACAGACGCCACATTTATCTCCCAACGTAGGCGACTTGATTCAAACATCATCAGCTGACCTGTCTCTGTTCCGGCCACCACCTTCTCTGTGGATATCCAGGTGTGGCACAGGAAGTTGTGGGCGTCTGTTTTAAACGCGCTGGACTGTTTCAGGGTTTCTCCAGCGTAGCGGAAGATCTTGAACACGCCGTTGCCGCACACACAGATCTGTGTGTTGTCCTGAGGGTTGAAGCTGACCTGTGAATGGGAATGGATAGATTGTGTTAGGAAAGCTTGATCATTGCAGTAATTCTGACCTGTCATCAAAATAACAGTTCACTTAATTAAATAATTCTGCATTACGGTTATGAGGATATGAAAAATAGGATGTATTTTTTGCACATGGCAAAAGGGTGGTGTGCTTAAACATTATAATAATTTGTTATTTTTTGATGTACGAACTATTATTTCATGTGGAAATGAATTTCAGTTTCAAAAAAAGGGTTTAAATATTTTTAGTCAATGCCGATATCCCTGATTCTCATATACCATGTGATAAGATTTAGAAATCATAATTCATTTGAATATGATTAATAATATATTGATGACCAATGTCTAGGTGACTCAAACGCATGAAGAACACATGTGGGTCATATTTTCTCCCCAAAAATCAAAAGAAATAAAAAAATCATATTTTGCTTAAAGCACATGACCAATGTTTTTAGGACCATGTTATCTCTTTTTATTGTGACATTATTTTCATGAAAAGTAACCATATAAAATATTAAATACTTTAAATAGCAATGAAAACGTAATGGTAACTATTCTACTACCTTTAATTTATGGTGATTTAAAAAAAAATTGTTTAGTAGTTATAGTATTAATAAAATTATATTTTAATTATATTATATACAAAATATATATTTGTATTACATTATCACAAATGACAAAATTATTAATTACACAAGTAAACTAGAATTTTGGTTGCTTAGGGTTATGTTCAATCATTAAAATAATGGCACAGTGCCAAAAATATGAATGGTCCTAAAAATAGACTTCATCTTCTTTATGGAAAATATAATGTCTTGTGTTTCTCATTTGATTTCGGAGTGAAATATGACCGTTTGAAGTCACTGGTGTTTACCTGGTTTATGGGGCCACTGGTGCTCATCTTCACAGTGGCCATCAGCTTCTTCTTTTCCCACATCCAGAGGAACAAGAGTCCAGTCTGGCCCTCCTGCCTGACCGATCAGATACTTTGAGTCAGGAGAAAAGGCCATGCAGACAAACTCATCCACTGGGATCTCTCCTCCAGTCAACACCTTCCTCTTCCTGTTCTGCTCGTGCTGTAGATCAAACACAGTGATGGTGGCCTTCTCTCCACATTCAGACACAGCCAGATAACGCCTGTTTGTGCTGATGGCCAAAGCCTTCATGCCCTGACTTCTCTCGGTACCTGTGCCGACATAGACAAGACAGTAGAACACAGGAAACCGATGTTGGTCACCAACATACAGTTAAAGACAGTCTGATGGATCATTCTCACAAGGAGAATTTAATCATACAATCAAAATAAAGAAACAAAAAAATATATTTCGCATACAATTTTAGAAGCATTAAAGGGATAGTTCTGTCGTTGTTTACTCACCCTCAAGTTGTTCCAAACGTGTATGAATTTCTTTCTTCTGCTGAACAGAAAAGAAGATATTTTGAAGAAAGTCGGAAACCAGATAGTTGATGGTATTCCATAGTATTTTTTCTCTCTCCATACTACGGAAGTCAATGGGGTCCATCAACTGTTTGGTTAGTATTCTTCAAAATATCTTATTTTGTGTTCAACTGAAGAAAGAAATTCATACAGGTTTGGAACAACTTGAGGGAACAACCAGTTTCAATTTGTTTGTTTGCCTTGTTATATTATTTTCATGACAGTTAAACACAGTTAAACCTATCCTGTAACACAATTGTATATATTTAATCATTATAAATTAAAGTAGTGGATTACATTTACCAAAATGTATAGGCTACATTTATTAAAATAATATTTAACATATTTTAACATTTTATTTTATTTATTTCACATTAGGCTTTAGTAAAATAGAACTTCTTATTTCTTTAGTTTGATATTGGGAGAAATATGACCCATATGTGTGTATGAGTCAGATATTCACAAGAAATACAGTTAATAACCAGTAATATTTATTAAGATTAGTGAGACAAGTAAGTGATAATATAATTGTATCATAATGAGCCTATAGCCTTATAGGCTACAAGAAGACATAGGCTTATACTATTACATATACGATATAGCCTATTAAAATACGTATGAAGTATGTCAAGGTTAATGTTTACTATAATAAAGAAACCTGGAATAAACTTCTGGCATTTTTGGTTGATGTTATAGCGCACACAGTTGTTTCCGCACGGAAATATGATGGTTTGCTCATCAAAATACAACAAATTATTCCTCACTCCTGTCCGCAATCCGAATATATAATGAGACTGTGCCACTACTGTAGCCATTTGACAAACTTATTAGCTAACAGTTTGTAGAAAAGTAAGATTTAAGCGCGTTGTCTGGTTTGTTGGCTGTGTATCTGTATAACGCGGTAGTGTTTATTAGTTACTAGGGTAACAACAGCAAGCTAACGGAGTGAGTGAGAGAGAGTCACGCCCGTTACACCGCCCACAAACTGTTTTACAGCTAACTAACACTTTAACGGACTAAATAAATAAATAAATAAATAATAGTAGCCTATAGTAAAATGTGCTTAAAGCTGACATTGAGGAAGCGTCGGGTTATTTAAAAGGGAAAGCTTCACGCGTCCTAAATTGGGGGTAGGGGGATCTGACGACGTCGGTGTGGTTTGTAGTGAGAATCTGTAGAATTTTTTTTAGAATATTTATAACCAATTTACTATTTCTGAACTAGGAATGGTTTTGTCATGTTTTAAGACGATCAAAACGCAGCTGCAGTTCTCCATTAAGACCACATGATGGCGCCCATACAAAGCACTATGAAGCCATGACGTGACAACAAAGGTAGCTGTCAAAAGAGTTTTTTAATAATTTAAATGGCCTGACATTGGCATCAAAGCTTTAAAATATGGACACAGTTACAGTTCATTTAAAGTGTTTAGAGATAACAGAAAGAAAAAAGTTTTACAGTATTGTTACATTTGAAATGTTCCTCGTATTTTTTGTTAGCCTATTGGTTCAACTCAACTTTATTTATAAAGCACTTTCAAAACCATTTATAGTAAATAACTATAAAATACATACAAACATAAAATAACATCAAAACATGACACCAAGAAATCATAGGCTACCAATCACTCACAGTTCTCAGTTGAGTTAATTTTCATCAATATTTATATGTTGTTGATGAATGTTGTTGAACATTTTTGTTAGATGTGTTAATAAACCATGTGTATTTCTTAATTTCTAATAAAGACACAGGATGATATATTTTGATAAAACATAGATGGCCCACGAAAGAGTGCATGATCCCAAAATGTTTTTGTAAATAGGCAAGGCAAGGCAAGTTTATTTATATAGCACATTTCATACTATGGCAATTCAAAGTGCTTTACAGAAATGAATTAAAATAATCACAAAATAAAAGGAAGGAAAATTAAAACAGTTATAAAAGAAATTAAAAGAGATATATGATACAGTTATAAAATTAATTAAAAGAGTAAAAGGATGATAGATAAACTTCTCATCTGGCAAAACACCGTGTATCATATTTTCACAACTCCCAGTTTTACTCTGAGATTTTCCCTGGTGATTACACTGTGTCTGGGTTGTTCTTTTAATAACACATGAAAATATTAAAGCGGGAACTTAAATTTTACACAAGTAATAAAGAAATACGGTAAATTACACGTTTAACAACAAGTGCCTAATTTTACTTGAATTCGCCCGAGCAACTGCGCTTATAGGCAACTTTCAAGATGGATTTATTTGATCATGACTTAAAATGCTTACACAGCACACGAATTATATATAATTCTATATAAAACTCGGTTCTCATTTTACCTGAATACTGAAGGGACTCCTCCTGGCATTTAAATAACTATTGGGCTCAAACGTTTGTTATTTTGTTACATATATTAATATAAACTTATAAATTATGCACGTATGCCGTAAACTTACCATAAATACGAAAAAAGCAAGTTCCCAGCAGCGGAACCAATCTTTGTCGGTTTCTGTTTCCGTCAGGATTATAATATTCCGCACACCCACCAGAAGCAGTGCTCTCCACACGTGAAGCTTTTGGATGCTGTGAAGTCTTCTGTTGCTGTATTTATTTGTCTAATTTCTGTTCTTTCTTATTTGATTATGGTAGAAATGGATGAGGATCCCCAGTTGGGGCTTGATTCTGACGAAGACGATGAGGAATTATCAGACGACGGGGTGAGAATATAGTGCATTTCACGTGGTTTGTTTAGGCAGTTTTACAGTAGAACACAATTTCATGCTACGAATTAACAACACAAACAGTGTTTAAGAATTAAAAAGTATACATGTGCGTAATTTAATATACATTTGTGTCATCTAATTTTCTTTGATCAGCTGCAAGAAGCTTTCGCCAAGGGTTTGCTTAAACCTGGAATGAATGTTCCTCTGGATGAGCCAAAGAAAGCCATCAACAATGTGGTGAGTTTACATATGACCAAACACTTAATAAACTCATGACCAACACTTAATAACTCAAATAATTTGTATGACAATACCATGTAAAATCTAGTCTTAGTATATGAATTGTGATTTGTTGAAAAATCTAATCCATAATCAATGTTTTTCATTCAGGAGGGTTTGAAGAAATGCCTTGCTGAGTTTAAGAAGAGCCTGCCATGGGCTGAAAGGCTTGACCTCACCAATCTCCCAGCTGTTGACCTCATAGCAAAAGCAGAGGGCAAAGCACAACAATCAGAAGGCGGTGAAGACATCAATGCAGAGGATGACTTTCAGAGGGAGATGTATTTGTAAGTGTGACTTGGTCACGTAGAACAAGGAATGCAACTTGACTTATTTTGTGTACTTTACTTTTATATGATGTTATACCTTATGGATGTTCCCTATTTAGAAATCACATGCCTTTATGAGAGTACCACAGTTTTAATTCTTGACGGACAGTTTCTTTTTTTTTAAGGACAGATACTGATATCTAGAAAGCTGGGGGGATTATAGATGATATTCTTATATTTGTGATTCAATTTAATGATAGCAACCAGCATGTATGCAACATTTCTGAATTGACATGTATTTTATACTATTTATATTATTTGGAAACAATGTCTGAACAGATGCCTGTGATAATTTCGGGTCCTCTAGTGGTGTAGATTTTAAACGTGCCTATTTTTTTAGAACTAAAACGCTCCATTCATGTGGATTAGTTTTTAAACGTTTAAAAAGCATCAAAGTGTCAGTTGTGTGGCTGTCAATGGAGGGACAGAAAGCTCTCAGATTTCATTAAAGGCACCTATTATGGCATTTAAAATGTTCCTAATATTGTTCTGGGAGTCACCAACAACAGTTTTACATGCATGCAATGACAAAAAACACTTTTGTTGTCTTATAATATGCATTTTTTTTTTACCTGATTTGCTCACCGACTGATTCGTTTAACGACTCTTGTCCAAACCCCTCCTTTGCGTGACGCTAATAACGGTGATTGGTCAGATGACCCAGTCAGTTATTGTTTGCGGTAGCCCAATGCATAAACATATTTATAAAGCACTGCAGTACTACAATACGCTCTATTCTTTATGACAACTCCAATAACAACGAAAACATTTCACATATTACAGATGTGAAATCTGAACCTAGAAGCTGCGCTGAGCATAACTTAAACAACACACACACATAACCTACTTATTGAGCATGCTACAAAACCCATAAAAGCAACAATTATTACTAGGGATGCACCGATATGAACATTTTGGCCGATACCGATAATTCTTTACATTTAAAAGCAGATAACCGATATATTGGCCGATAAATCTAAATAAATTTTTTATATACTTTGATAGCCTGTATACATAAACAGAAGGCTCACAATTAAAAGCCTTGTCTCAAACACTTTTAACATAAATCAAACATATACTACAGTATAGCCTTTTGAACCAGTGTAAGATTCCTTAACTTTTAAAATTAATTTTACACTGGGCAACTTTCTTTATTAAAAAATGGTAACACTTTATAATAAGGTTTAATTTTGTTAGCATTAGTTAGCATGAACCAACAATTTTATAAGACATTTTTAAGAAAGTTTTATCTAACATTAGTCAATGCACTGTGAACTAACATGAACACATTTTATTAACTAACAATTAAGGCTATTGCTCTCTGTTACTTAATGCATTAACTACAAATGAGACCTTATTGTAAAGTGTTATCAAAAAATCTATTGCCTAACAAAAAATAAAATACCTAAATATTGCAAACAAGTCATAGGCTAACATTGGGCTTCAATAAAGAAACAAAATGCTTGTGCTGTGGATCAATAAAATGGAATCGCCTCTGCACGGACAATAAGGAAATTATTTTAATCATCAAACCATATCGTTGATAAAAAATAATAGGCTACGAGAACAAAATAATGTTATTCATTATAACGCAATTTTTTCGAAAAAAATTAAGCTTTTATATAAAGACCTAACTAATACTGCGATACTAATCAAAACTACAACTTTATTTTTGAAACTGCATGTTTATTTTGAAAAAAATAACATTATATCATTAAATAGCATTAGTCAACCTCTTTAATAGCTTACGGTTTCAATGACATTGTGTAAGAGACAAGCATCTGAAGGACAGGTGAACTGAATCGAGTAATGAGCTAAAATCAACTCAGGTTTATCAATCAAGAATAAATAATTTTAAAATGGTTCAAATAAAAATATATGTGTAAATTGCTATTAATATTTCTATTTTTCTTTATTTTTGCAGCTAAGTGAAAGAGAGCCCCTAACTGTGCATCATAGGTTTTTAAAAGCATGATATAGTTTAAAAAAATCTTAATGACATCCTTAATTAGTAGATCAAAAGTGATCACATATGTTTTGTGCATGTGTGAGCCCCGTTCTAGACGCGCTATTCCCACAACAACGCGCTGCCGCTGAAACGGCCACTAAACCCAGAGAATTCACAACGTTTTATTACAATAGTGTTCTATTATAATAGCATGTATATAACAGTCCCAATTATAGTTATAAAGTGCATTGCTGTTTGAGCTGCGCGCAAGCTATAAAGATGACCCCGACCGGTCGGTATGAAGCGCGCGTCGTTCGTTAACTCAACCAAACGCATTCTATATAGATTAATCAGATATATAGGCCATATACACAAAATAAACATATTACAACTTACAATGGCACAGAATGCGGTGAATGCTCAAGAGAACTTGACTCTGCTCGTCATGAAGGCTTGACTCCATAGACGCGCTCTTTCACCCACAACGCGCTCGTCGCGCTGAAACACTGGCGAACAAGAATTCACAACATGCTTTTACAGGCGTGCTCTTATTATAATGTTATGAAGCCATGTGACAGATTTGTGCTGCACATGTTGCACGAACTGTATCTTCCTTTTCAAAGTGAATCCAATCATTCAGAACATCATGGGAACAGCGGCATCTTTCAACTGAAGTAAATAATCTATTATTTATCGTCTTTGATATATCGGCCCAATTTTCTTATCAGATCGATAACATACCAAAAAAGACCATTTATCGGCCATATCGATATGTGGTCGATATATCGTGCATCCCTAATTATTACTTACAGGTTGTGATTCGGATTAGTTGAAAGTGATCCATATTAAAATGGACAAAACACTCAGGTGGCTTCTTGTGATCGTTGAAATCAAACTTAAGCATTGTTTGTAAAGGAATCCTCATTAAAATGACACAAACACAGCTCAAGGTTGGGTTATACTTGTGTGGTATAGTTGTAAATATAAACTCTAGCCAGATCTTCACATGCTCGTCCCTGGGCAGTGAAAAAAAAGTTCGCTTTTGATTCGCACTTCAGAACAGCGTCTCGTCGACATGATGTTGTCAAGTTTCACTGGTGTTTACGGCGCGCGCAATAAGTGGGCGTATCTTAATCAAATAACTTGTCAAGTTGACGTCATCTAGACAGAGAAAAGCATCGTTCGTCTATCGATTTATATCAGCGACTTACTTTTGAGAGACAATAACTTTGTATACGGTGAACTTTCATGTTTAAAACTTTGCAGGATGTTTTCGTTCACTTAGATCTATGTTACACACTACATGAAAGGTAATTTTCAAAATTCCATAATAGGTACCCTTTAAAAATATCTTCATTTGTGGTCCGAAAATTAATGAAAGTCTTTGGAACGACATGAGGGTGAATTCTTATTTTATATTTGGGTGAAATATTCCTATAACTGTTAACTTTTGCATTACAGCTACAGACAGGCCCAAGCAACTGTTTTGTTGGCGCTGCCAAAGCTGCACAAGTTCAAGATTCCTACCAAGCGACCAGATGATTACTTTGCAGAGATGGCCAAGACCGATCAGCACATGCAGAAGGTAAGAGCTGTTGACTTGGAGAGCCAGTAGGAGAGCAAATAATCTCTCAATCCCATAGGCAAGCTTTAAAAAACAAATGATACACAAATATATGCTACCATTCATGGGTCTGTAAGAATTTTTTTGTTGAACTTTATTAATCAAAGAATCCTGAAAGAAACGTATCAGTAGCCATATTTCCATCCACCTTTTTTGTGCTCATTTTGGTATATTGTAAAGAAGCGCTGGATGAAAAAGACAAGATGCGCATACATTTTAAAAATTTACATTCAAGAAGTTTCTCTTGTAATTGCGTTATCAGCATCCGAACGCAAGATAACATGACAGCGTTTATTGCGTTTCGTCTGTGTGCTCTGAGACGCAAGTCATTTATGAAAAAGATTCACAGTGGTTTCCCCGATGGCAGCAACTTCCATTTTTATTACAAATGTTTTGTGACAATTTTGTTCTCTTGAACACATGGGATGGAAACGGCACTTATTTGCAAATGAGCTAAATTCCTATTTTGCGCATAAGTAAAATTAGGAACTTTGCATGAAAGCATAGGTTTCCACAAAAATATTAAAGGGGGGGTGAAACACTCAGTTTCAGTTAATCTTGAGTACCTATAGAGTAGTTTGCATCCTTCATATCTCCTAAAAGTCTTTAGTTTTATTATATTTATAAAAGAAAGATAGGCTGTACCGAGTCTTTCCGGAAAAAAACGAGCGGCTGGAGGCGTGCCGTGTGGGCGGTGCTTACGTGCCGTTAGCTAACAACAGACATTTGAAGCAGTTTTACTCACCGCCTGCGGTTCCAACGCACGACCGTGAACCTTTATCGTTGGGACTGCTCCATCCTTAAGCAATGGCATTAGACGATCTGCAAATCCGGCGTAGAACTGAACTTCCCTAAAGCCGAGCACAGCGCTTTGATGGGCGTACTGCTTTCGCTCTCTCGCTCTGGTCTACGGGTGCGCGCGCGCCCTTCCAGGAGAAGTGCTCTTAGGACCGTATAAGGAAATTCCGCCCCACCTGACGTCACACACACCCATACTCGAAAAAAACTTTCCGAAACTTGTGACAAACCGGAAGGAGGATTTTTGGCACAGAAATACTCAATCAAACGTACAACTTTATTTTTGAAACTTTGTCCATGTTTAGCATGGGAGTCCAACTCTTTAACAGTGTAAAAAACTCAGTATGCATGAAATAGCATTTCACCCCCACTTTTAACTATGGTTTTCATACAGATTGATCATGTGACACTGAAAACCGAGTATGATGCTGAAAATTCAGCTTTATCATCACAGGAATAAATTACATTTTAAAATGGATTCAAATAGAAAAGGTATTGTAATTTATAATATATTTATATTTATGACTGTATTTTTGATCAAATAAATGCAGCCTATCTGTGCATCATAGACTTTTAAAGCATTAATCATTTAAAAAAATCTTACAGACCCCTACATTGAGTAGATAATAATGGCAACAAGGGAAGCAAACCTTCATCCAAAACGGATGAATAAAAATTCACTATCAATGTCAATTCATAATCTAAATTGTCCAGGTTCTTGTTTGTTTGTTTGTTTGTAACAGGTTAGGAAAATGCTGCTTATTAAGCAAACAGCGATGGAGAAGTCAGAAAAGGCCAAGAAGCTCAGAGAACAGAGGAAATATGGCAAAAAGGTCAGTTTTTCTCTCTAAATGATGTTTTTAGGGTTTGTTATTGGGTGCTGGACAGACATTCATTTTAAATCTCTTGCTCTACAGGTTCAAACACAGGTGATTCAGAACAGGCAGAAACAGAAGAAAGCAATGCTGTCAGCTGTGAAGAAATATCAGAAAGGTACATTTTTATCAGAGAAACATGTTTTCACTTTATCACACAGTGGTGGGCCGTCAGGGCCAGCAAGGCCTTCTCTGCTGGCCTAAACACTATCAGAATCACTGACTTACAACTTCAATATATTTCTTCCATGAATGAGTATTACATTATTCACAATAGTCCATTCTCTTCATTTCATAGCTTTTTTCTTGGTTGCGCTGCTTCCAGTAGTGTATGTTTATGTTAGAGCTTTTATCCAATTATATTTCAGCCATCATGTGTTTTTTTCCCCAAACATTCATACTATTGTAACATTTGACAAGGGACTATTGTAACCCTTGAAGGACCCTTCTGAACTTATAATCGGCAAGAACCACTGTACACTAACGCACAAGCCGAACTCACTCGCTCGTTTCTCTCTACCCGGTCTTTTCCAAACTCACCGCATTAACCATATAACTGTCGGTGCAAAATAAAAACAGCAATTTCACAACAATTATAGAGTCTGTGCGCTGCTACACTATTAAAAGTTATTAATGCAGGTAGGACGCCACTGAAGGCCAAGGTGTGAAATGCACGGCCGGCCACTGCTGTCACATATCATTACCAAGGTTATCTGAGCAAAGTTTTATATTTCTTAACTAGTGGAGAAAATTTTCACTCATTGTTTGTCTTACAGGAATGACAGATAAACTGGAATTCCAGGAAGGAGATCAAGAGCTGAAACCGAAAGGGCCAGCAGCAAAAAAGCAAATAAACAAAAAAGGTAAGCAAAAAACTCTATATTTGCTGTTCTTTAGTATTATTATAATTCAGCTGTTCAAACTGTATTATGAGATTATATTAACTGTATGTAGTATTTTTCAACAGGTTACAAAGAACTAATTTAAAGACCTGAGGCATTACATTGGGTCTTCATTGTATGTCAAAATATTTAGTTAAATGCACCGTTTTGTAACATATGTGTTTGTGTGTGTATATATATATATATATATATATATTATATATATATATATATATATATTTGTGTGTGTGTGTATATATAGGGCTAACTTTGAAGCACTTGAAAGTTTGAATTTCCCTCAATGATAGGCTACTGTAAAAACATTTGACTATTTCTGCCATAATACCATGGTTACAGTTAGCGTTACTACATTAAATCCATGGTGATTTTTGGACTGGAAAGTCTTAATCTCTTTGTTTATGGCACATTGTTTTCTCCTGGTTTCTACGTCAGCACTGTTTGATTTGATATGGTTTATAACGGGGTTCTGCACTGAATTTTAATGCTTCTTACTAGAACGGATGCGCATCTCAAATGGTGTTGATGTTTCTCAGATGCAACAAATTGCAGCTCTTATCAGTTGGGCAAGTAGTGGTGCCAACTAGTGCAACTTCAAACTAATTATAGTCAGTCTGGAACGCTATATTTATTGATTTGATATTAAATGTTTGTCCTGCTGTCTTTAGTCCTAATGCTAAGAAGAAATACAAGGATCAGAGGTTTGGCTTTGGGGGCAAGAAGAAGGGCACCAAATGGAACACCAAAGACAGCCATGACGACGTTTCAGGATTCAAGGCCAAAATGGCTCATGGGAAAGGTGGGAAAAGAAGCGGCAAAGGAGGCAAGACGAATGTAAGTGTTTTTTTAATTTAAATTTTTTAGGCTGAATCTGTTAATCCAGTTGCTTTTGAACATTAAGTTTTTGTCCACACCAGCATTTTCTAAAAGTTTCTCGTCCACACTGAAATGTCAGAAATGCTAAAATTATCTTTGTGTAAAACATAACATGGTTATGCAGCCCTATTTTGGAAGATTCATTTTATTAGCAAAATATCTCACTATTTACTGGTGAGTCCAGGTCGTACTCAATCACTATGAGCGAGTAAATTTGTCAGTCATCTTTGCAGGAAAGTAATGAAGATTGTACAATGTAACATTTATTTTGAGCAAAACAGTTCAAGTGAATAGCGCATACCAGGAGCATACTGGTATAAATAGGGTTATGTAAGCAATAAGGTACTCGAGGCTGTGCTGGATCAGTGAATAAGTCACGGCTGAAGGGCGTTGTTCGCGTCGTGCCTGCAACCCCTTCAGCCGTGACTTATTCACGATACAGCACTAGCCTCGAGTACCTTATTGCTTTTATAAAACGGTTACCACACAAAAAAAATATTAAAGCTGAAAAATATGTATCTATGCAACTTTCACGAAGTAAAACCACTAAAAGTCTTCCCTCCGCTGGAAAAAATAGTCCCTGACCGTAAACAGCAACAGAAGTTACATACATTATTTCGCCAATAGATGGCGGCAAAGACTGTATTTATGAGTGAGTCAGTCAGTAGAGAAGACTTTTACATGGAAAGGATCACGGAGAAGAAAGACGCAACTGACACATGAGATGACTATAGGAACGGAAAACCCCATAACTGTTAAAAGGACAAGATATCTCAGCGAACATTCAAATGGATTTTTGTATTATGAATATAGGACGGAAAATGCTATGTCTACTGTAAATGCAGGTACACTCACTTACTCGATCTCTCACAATACTCTACTCTAGCTGAAATGAACAATATCAATGAGATCAAACAAGTGTTTAAGGGTGGTTGTTAGGGGTGTTGTGTAGTGATACATAGAACCGTTGGGTAAAGCGGTCTTAGCCGTGTTTTTTATCGTGAATAAAACAGCTATTGACCAATCCGAATCAAGGATTATAACTAACCGTTTTATAATCATTGATACAATGTGTAAAATGACTAAACGTGCATTGTCGTTTTCAGTCCACACTACAATGCGAACACTGCATTTTTAAATTTATCCTTGGGAGAGCGTCTTAAAGCTATGGAAGCTTGTTTCCGCCACAGATCAAAACAATTTAAAAGATTATTGCGAGTTAATATCTTGCAATTCTGACTTTATAACAAGCTATTGTAAGTTATTCTGAGGTTTTTTCAGAACATAAAGTCTGAACTGTGAGAAAAATTTGCAATTACCTTTTTTTTGTGGTGGTGAAAACAAGCTTCTATATAAAGCTCCTTTTTCGCAGGACAAAAACACGTCTCAGTGTGGATCAAAGACCAAAACGTAAAGAAAAAGAAATTTTCAAATGTATCCAGATTAGTGTAGATGTAGCCTAATTTCTGTTGTTTTATTGTAACATTTTTAAAGACTCCATGTTTTCATCTCTTTCTTTTTTATATAGAAACGGCCAGGGAAGGAGACGAGGAGAAAAATGAAGTCACGCAAATGAGCTGTATCATCCCATCAGTAGCTCTCACTGAAATGGATTACGCCATTAAAAAGACTTTTTTAATCTCCTCTATTTCTTATTACTTGGGTGAAGTCAGGGCTCTGTTCTTTTTTCCCCTGTCAAACACCTTTGTATATTTCAAAAGACTTCGTTACCTAAGGGGAATTGTTTCCGAAGATTTTTTAAATGTTTGTATTTAGCAGACTAGTGTTAACACCACAATAAAAACCCTTCAGAATGATACCACTGGAAACCATTTATGATCACCATTACATCATTCTGAAAAATATTCCATAGATTTACATTATTTTGCCCTTGTGTTTTTTTTTAATGTAGAGACAAACAGTGACTGTAAAACTAGTTTTACCTAGATGTCCTGATCCAGCAAGCTGTACTCACTTAATGTGTGTATTCGCAATGGGAATAAACATACTGCTTACATTCTGTACACAAATTTGAGTTTGGCACTCGCTGGGTCTGAGTTTCACATGCAGCAATGCTCTGTGCCAGAGGAGAACATTAATATTCATGAGATTGTAATTAGTTTATCTGCCCACTGGTCCTGGTTGTAGTATTCTGACAGTGTCGTTCCTGTGCCGTCTGGGTTCAGATAAGCAAATGAAGTGAGATGTTCATCCTGGGAATCTTAATGTTTCTTTTCAAGAGTATAAATGGGATCTCTGAGATGCAGAGTAGAAAATACTGATTTAAGAGTCGAGATCTGGTTTGCTTGAGTTTTACAAAATCAGAAAGACAGTTAATCTACAGAATGGAACAGTTTATTCATTAAATATTTTTTAAGATTTAGAGAAAAACATCCTAAACATCATTACTGCATCATAAAGCCCTAAACAACAGGCCAAAGGATATTAAAATATCAAGCATAACTGCTTTTAACATTCAACTTTCCAATCTAATCAATTGGAATTAGAGGTGTCAAGCTCAAAAACTGCACGACTACACAAGAAGATTGATAGTGTAAAAACAAACGTCAAACTGTTGCCTTTACAAGAACAAAGACAGCAGTGGTTTCAGCTGTATCTTCTGAAAATCATGAATACCCTACAACAGTCACTGTAATGAACTTGCGTCGTAACCGCTAGAAAAGGAATATGAGAAAACTCCTATTTTTGAAAAGGATGTGTTGTACAAACGGTGTGGTATCATTCGAAGAGACTCATCTTTTCAGGGTGTGTTCCTTGAGGAAAGACTTTCAACAGTTACAACATCTGTTTCCTCGTTACCACCAACTTGGCTTTCTGTATGGAGCAAGCAGAACAGACATCTGTATGAACAATATGGACCTTTTTTTTTGCCACTCTGACACTGAAGAAATTCTTTTGTCATAAAAAAATGACCAGCTGAATGTATGACAACATGTATTTTTAATCTGTAAAATATGTAGTGTGTATTTCATTATCTATCTGAATAATTTTAATCTGATTAAAGCATCATATTTGAGTAAAAAAAAAAAGATTTTACAAAAAAATGTATTTCAAATCAATGCATCTACCAAGACATTGTGAAATACAGCAGAACACTGAACAATATTTTCAGATTTTGCTAGCTATCATGTAGTTTTCAAAATAATCCATAATATTTAAAGTAGGGCTGTGAAACGATTAATTGCGATTAATCGCATCCAATATATATATATATATATATATATATATATAAATAACACATTTTTCTTAAATATATACATGTATATGTGTGTATTTATATGTACAAAATAATTATACAGAGTACTCACACATATATTATGTAAACACAAACTTTTATTTTGGATGCGATTTTAATCTTTAATACCTGGGACACTTGCAGCTTGAGGAGGAACCTCAGATCTGCCTTGCTCTCCGTTCATGTGACACTGTGAATGGTGGTAACGTTCATCTCTCAGGCCTGGATATGGGAGGTACGGACTATACTGTGGAACATGGAGCAAACACAAGAACAGGACATTCAGACTTAGCATAAATACAACAGCAGGGTTTGGTGTGAAAATCTGGAATTGACTGAAACTTTAAAGGAATGTTCAAAAACATGATCTTCCTCTTGATTTACACTCTTCCCAAATGTTAGATGTATTCAGCTGTAGCCTATCTGTAGCCTTCTGCAGATTATGGGAAATTAAGTTAGTAGAAAAAAGACATCAAATAAGTTAAACTAGCTGTGGGGTTTGAAGTTTTTTTTATTTCCGACTGTAGATAACAGGGAATAAGAAACAGACATAATTTCTCTTTTTTTCTTAGAAGTGAGAGCAGCCCAAAGTATTGTTGAGACAGAGTGAAGCCCTTTGATCAAATGTTTGGGTAAAGAGATTAAAAAGTTATATGTAAGTGTAACAATAAAAAAATATATAATAATTACGCCATGATTTAAAAGTTAGTGGTTGGTAATGTTTTGAAAGAACTCGCTTGTGCTCACCAATGCTGTATTTATTTGATAAAAAATACTGTAACAGTAATATTGTGAAATATTACAATTTTAAATATCAGTTTTCTATTTGGATATATTTTAAAATGTCATTTATTGCTGTGATGTCAAAGCTGAATTTTCAGATCATTACTCCAGTTTAAGTTTTACATGATCCTTCAGAAATCATTCTATTATGATGATTTTCTCCTGAAGAAACATTTATTATTACCAATGTTGAAACAAATCTTTTGTAACATTATTAATGTTAATTGTCACTTTTGATCCATTTAATGCCTCCTTAAGGAATAAAAGTATTATTTTCTTTAAAAAAAAAAAAAAATCTTCCTGACCCTAAACTTTTGAATGGTAGTGTGTATCAAAAGACTTAAGTCACATAACAAATTTTATGCTAACTCTCACATTGTGATTTAGTAACATGATAGTTTGTAGGAATTTTCATGAGTGCCATTCATGCCTGTGGAACATACTTGCAATTCCCGACCCTCCAGTGGATAAGACAGCGCTCCTGGTGGAAAGGGAACAAATCCAACATGTTCCCTGAAGGCTCCTGGTGCAGGTGGTCTCAGGCTCACCAGCATCGCCGGGAACGTGTACTGCGGGTGCATGGGAAGAGGGATTGCGAACATCTCTGCTGGATACATTTGCCCAGGGTATGCCTCTTTAATGATGTACTCTCCAGGAAAAGGTGGTGAATCTGTGGATATATGCAGTAGTAAACAATATTCGGTTATGCTTTCAAATAACTTTTAAACATTTACACACATCATTCAATGCTTAGAAGATGTATTCATTACACTGTAAAAATGTTTTGGCATGTAACAAAAAATTGCTAATTTTAACTAAAATGATGCAAATAAAAAGTTAAATGGGTGAAACTATACAGCCAATAGATCGGAATCTTTTCTTCATAGAGACAATGCCTGTTTGTTTCTGGGATGTACATACATAACTCGACTTTTAAAAGTCTTTTCTGACCCTAAATATGATCAAACTGAATATAAGACATTTATGATACATTTTAAGGACTTGCATGAACCCTGATTAGGTTACAAACAGTAGGTTATTGATGGTATTTTTTAAGTAAAAATAGCCTATTGTATTTATTTTCAATAATATTATAAAGTGCATTTTTAATGCATGAAAAGCTCATTAGATTCAGATTCATTTGATTTTTTTTTATTTGAATTGGACATGGAATGTAAACTATACTGATCCCTTTAGGATTAGGATTATAGTATTATTGTTTCCTATAATTATTCAGGTCTATTTAATGTTTTACTTGTGTAAATAACAGTTACAGATTTAGAAACACGCTGTACTAAGAGTCGATGGTTAAGTTAAATTGGTGTATACTATAGCCTAGTGGTTAAATGGTGGTATGACATCACTTTGTAGGCCAAAACGCAGAAACGAGTAAGCATTTTAGGTTGATGTTAAATGTCAATTGTATGCTTTTCTGAAAGTTGAATAAAAAAATAATAATAAAAGTTAGCATTTTAGCACTTTAGGCTAGCGTTAATCCAAAAGCCTATGGGAAAATCCTATTGGGTTTTTGTCGAGGGAACCAGTGTGTAACGTTTTGCCTGTTGGCCTACAAAGTGACGTCATACCTGCGCCAGGCTATTTAAACATAAAGGTTATAGTTGAAATAAAATAATTACATTTTAGAAATTAAGGTTTTAAATGTGCACAAACAAACCTCCAAGAGCGCCGCTCGGTCCCGCGGGTGTCTTCGTATCACAATAAACCGCGCCCGAGTTAACGGGACCGCGGAGGTCAGTGTACGTTTTATCACTTGTGCTGTGTCGACTAACGGGCGTATTGGTAGGATTAACGTTACCCTTTCTCGCGCTGACGTCGGTTTCGCCGTTCACTCCGTTAGTTGAAGTATTGTTACCCGTTTTTCTGTCAGATAGAGCGGTCTGCTCGGGACGGTCGGTAGCCGGTGACTTGTGTCCTTGAACTGATTTGATCCGTCTTTGAGATGCCAGGATTTTCGTCCGCTCGTTGATGAGAGCACACTTCCAGCACACGCACTGCCTGAACTGACATTTTCCCGAATGGCCTTTTAACAGGACTACGAAGCCGTGGTTACGGCATCTCGCGCACTTCGGACTGCGCGCGACTTTTCCTGCCGTTATTCGATCATTCGGTGCCGCTGCTGAAATATTTGCCATAGCCAAAAACACGAATATCAGTATCACTGAAATATCAAATAAATGTGTCACATTTGAATAAATTTCGTTTGCAAGGGGTGTGTCCTCCAAACTCTTGAAATTGACTGAAACGATTCACGTGATGCTAAGTGGCGTGAGAGAATGAACTTTCTCATGCTCGTCTGGACTCTGCGGAATCCCCCTAAAGCCAGGTGCGACTATTCATATTAAACAACACTTTTGACTTGCAATTTTTACAACAAGAAGCAAATTTATGACAAACTGACAGAAATCAAAGCTTTTAATTTTATATTCAACAAAAACTAATTAAAATAGGATTGATGTGGATTACAATTAATTGGACGTGTATATTTAGAAATATCTGTGGTAGTCAAAACCATAAACCGAGTTAAAAAAATGTGTTTTGAATTGAAATACATTAATAAAGAAGCTCAAATAGGCTAAGATAGTCCATGCAGATATATGCCATAATTTGTAAAAGAAAGTGGTTGATGTTTAATCCATTAAGTTTCTTTCTTCTGTTGAAACAAAATATATTTTAAGTAATGTTGGTAACCAGACGGTTGACGGCACGCATTAACTTCCATAGTAATAAAAAAGAAAAAAAATACTATGGAAGCCAATGCGTGCCGTCAACTGTCTAGTTTATTTATTTATTTATTTATTTTTAGAAAGACGGGCAATCGGGCAACCCTGAATAGTCATGACATTTTAATAATTACTCTGTCTCTGTTACATGTCACAGAGCTTTAAAGGGTATATAATCCAGTGTTTTGGTTTCAGTTTGGTTTCACTTTTCACTTTTCTACACAATTGCAGCATCTAATTGCTCCTCATTAATTTACAAAATATCACATGGAAAGAAAACATAATTGATTTATTTTAATACGTGTGTATATTCGAATTTATATAGGTGCAATTAGGTTAAAAATTAAAAATTTAAAGCATTGCTCAAACATTTTTAAAAACTTGTTTCTTACATTTTCTTTCAGTGGCATTTTGTGTGTATCCCTAAAGTGGATTGGCAGCCACCTGCTGCCAGTTTACATAATCTGGGTACATGCCAGGTTCAGGACAATAGGGTCTTTGCCCCTGTACATTTTTTCCCTTTGAATATTTTGTTGTGGTTGGCTACAGTTAAGCAGTCGGGGAGGGGGTTGAGTTCAGCCCCATCTTACTGCTATTAAAATGACTGATTATCCTGTCAGGGTCGCTCTGGCCTAGTTTTGACTGACAGAATTGTTCATGCTGGCACAGTGCCACAGATGCAGTCTATATTACTGTTACTCTTTTACAAGGTCACCTAACCCCATTATCCTAATAAGGGTTATAATTAATGCAATTTAAAAACTGATCATCTCATACTTTTTCTTCCTTGCTTCCTTTCTGTATATTGCCTCAGGGTGATTCGCTTTCTGAGGATATGCACGTGAACATACCGGAGGGGTGGTGCTATGGTTCTTGAGATTTTTGGGGGCGGGGCGTTTACACTACACCATTTTCAACTAAAAGCTTTTTGGGTGTTCATTTGCACAAAAAGCATTTTGAAGGCCTGAAAACGCAAACTACAGTAACACGAATTTGTGAAAACGGTGATGTCATGCGTGTTAAGTCTATAGGCTTGTAGTGTATCTTTACAAAGTGACATCGCCAACTACTGGCCTGTCAGCAGAATACAGCGTTTAGTTGTTTCGGGATCTGTGTGAACGGAATCGTTTTGACAACATTTTTGTCGTAGGCCTACACAAAACGCAAATGAAAAACGTTCCTGTTTTTAGTACATCGTTGTCGTGTAAACGTACCCTTATTTGTCCATGCACTCAATGTCTGGTTTCAATGTATCTATTTTGAAATTCACAGGAAAAACTATAATATAATAATAAATATGTAGATTTAATGAACTGTACTGTTAGTCACTTTAGCATCAGTCAAATTAATAAATAAAATGAAATTTATTAGTCTTGCCAAAAATCTCTAGACCAACCACTAATTTTTACAGTTACATGTTACTCTTTTTTTATAAATAAATATAAAATCTGAAATTTTATTCTAAAATGATCATTTTTATCAAGCTCGTATATTTAAGTTCAATAATCTCACTTAAATGGCAAGAAAAATTACCCATTAATTGTCATTTAAGTGAAATTACTGAATTTAAATATACAAGCTTGATAAAAATGATCATTTTAGAAGAAAATTTCAGATGGCATTTAGAGGCTTTTGCATCTGAACTCTTCATATATATATATATATATATATATATATATATATATATATATATATATATATATATATATATATATATATATATATATATAAGACATAAATGTAAATAATATTTTAAATAAATAGTAAACATTTATTTGTATACAAAATATATATTGGCTGGCTAAATAAATAAATAAATAAAATTGTGGAACTTGTAAAAGGTTTTAAATGATGATTAAAAATAATCTCTACAATATGAATAATACCATGATTGTTATTGTTTTGACTCCATCATGCCTCATATATTCTATGTAGTAGCCTAAATAGTGTTTGATGGCACACTACCCTTCAGTGCAGTTATTCATGCTCGCTTACGTTTGATGTCGTCATTGATTCAAATTGCCAGTGAATCTATTGGAGAATCAGTGAAGGAGCGACGCCATCCGGACACGCTTTTGTTTGTGGATGAACACTCCAACCCGTTTCGGAAATGTGGACAGAAATTGGGAAATTATTATTTTTTCATTTCTTACTTTCGGAATTATTCTTAGCAAAAGGTTTGTTGAATTCTCCTTTTCTCGGACGTAAAATTACCAGAAGCCTTTTTAATAGACTGTGTGAATGATGCTGTGTTGGTTATTTCGTGGATGCGCGAGACTAAACACTTGTTCTACGCGGGCAGCCTTGTTTCCACATTTCTATAAACCAACACAACACTTGATTAAAAATCTAGTTTGTACGAGTACAAAAATTAAAGGTTGATGGTGTGGAACCATGGATGTATTTCATATTCATACCCATCCTAACAGAAACATTTTTTTTTGTCTGAAATAGGAATGAAAGAAAGGTTTGAGTGTGTTTTTTCGTTTTCTTTGTCATGGCTTCATTGAAGTGCGCGTGTAGTAATATAATTGATGGTCAAAGTAGGCTACATTGTGTGTGGATTTGCTCGGTTCAGTCATGTGTTCTTGTGCAGTAGTAGATATTGCGCTCTTTTCATGTAGCCTAATGATTGCAAGTTATATTGGTTTGAGTGGAAGAGCAAATGCACGACTGTAATTCTCTTCTTCACTGTCGTTCTCAGGTACCGAAACTGGCACTGACACGGAGTGCGAGGATGGACAGTTTCAGTGTAACAATATGAGATGTATTCCCACCATATGGAGATGCGATGATGATGATGACTGCTCTGACAACAGCGATGAGGAGAACTGCCGTGAGTAGCCTATAGCGTTTACTCTGACTGACACACACATGTGTGTGTGTGTGCAGAACGAGATGTCAAAATTAACCCTCGCACCAAAGCATTACGTCTTTGTTTGAGTCACTTTTGAGCTTTTCAAGAAATAACTGATTAGCATCAAAAGCTATACTCAAAAGCCTTTTTTAATTATTTTCATGTTTGCGAATAGGAATAGGGGATTGTTGTTGTCACACTCTTCACTCCAGTTATTCTTCACAGAATATATGTTGTAAATGATTGTAGAGACATGTATACAATATACACCACTTTTCAAATGTTTGGGGTCGGTAAGATTCTTAAATGTTTTTTAAATAAGTCACCAAGGCTGAATTTTTGATAAATATAATACATTAAAAACAATAATATTGTGAAATATCATCACAATTTAAAATAACTGATTTCTAATTGAATACATTTTTTTAAAATGTAATTTATTCCTGTGATGATAAAGCTGTAATTTCAGCATCATTACTCCAGTCTTCAGTGTCACACGGTCCTTCAGAAATCATTTAATTCTCAAGCAAACAAACATTTCTTATTATTATCAATGTTGCAAACAGACAGTTGTGCTGCTTAATATGGAAACTGATATGTTTTTAAGGATCCTATAATGAATAGAAAGTTCCTAAGAACAGCATTCATTTGAAATAGATAACTTTTGTTTTTATCCGTTATCCGTTGCATGGTCAAATACCAAGATCACACACTGTATTTCATATGCATTTCATTAATGTAGATAATGAACAGTTTCTGAAATGGTGCTTTTCCACTGCATGGTACGTCGGGACGCTCATTTTTTTTGGGTTTGGTGGGTGATACTAAAAATCACCGAAAAACCTGGTACTTTTTTTAGTACCACCCCGTTTGAGGTTCCAAGCGAGCCGCACCGATACTAAAATGTGACGTGTATACACTGCAGATCACTGATTGATCAGAGAGAATCGTCACTACCAGTGTCATTGGATTTGCCAAACGAGACACCAAACCCGCTAGATGTAAATAGTCAGCAACATCCACCGCAGTCTCATTTGTTTGCACGACTTTTTTGAAACGACTTCCTTTAAACGACCGTCGTACTCAACTTGAAAAAAAGAAATGGCTGTATCGTGGTCAGTAGACGAGGTGCAGACGTTGATGTCTTGATGTCTCGTTGATGCAACTATAACTATAGCAATGTGGGATCCTATCTGTCATAACAGGAATTTTTTTTCTCCACTTTACTCAATAACCTGTATTACAAAATTATGTATAACAAAAGGTAATTTTTTTGTCTTTACAACAAAACAGTTTAATTTATGTATAAAGCTATACATACATAAAACTATGTATTTATAGTGACATATTTTTATTAATATTTATTTTATAGAACAGAATGAAAATGAAGCTATTTAAAACCCAACTTGATCTTTTGGCGTTACAACTAGATACATATATTCTTGATCCTGATCTACACCTTGTTCCAACAACTATTGGCACAGACAGAGCTGACCTCCGCCCTATTGGATTCCCCTGATGCTCCGAAACCCCCCACCCCACCCCCCATGTCCGTTTTATCCTCCCCCTACACCACCATCCCAACCCCCATGTCAAATCCAACAGATTCTAATGCATGCGTATGCTTAGAATGGTGTGATGTGTTCCTGATTAAAGGGATTCTTGACCTGGCCTCTCCATAGTGCAGATGCAGCCGTTTGATCATGTGTCATGAAGATGATATCATATTTGTCAGGCTTATTGAGTGCTAAACTGTCTTTCTGCAGTATGAAATGATGAATAATCTGGAACTAAGAGAGTAAATTGTGTCAGAAGTGATAACTGTGATAAGCAGCACATTAAGTATAGAAGCGGCGATGCTTTAGGACCCAGGTTTTATTTTGGGTGTCATTGAGTGTACACAAAATAAACAAAAATGTCTTAGTCAAAAATCCAACATAGCAACATATAACGGTTAACAACTAATCAAACAAATGCAGACTTGGCAAGCAGCGAGAATGACCCATAGTTGTTTATCATACAAAAACATTGTCATTTATTACTATTACTTTTCGGCACGTTTTTGGTTCCTGAAGCATCATACGGTAGACTATAGCCTAGTAATTTCTTCAGTAATCTACTTGCTCGTTTTCTTATCAGATTTTTTTGGCGATATGATTGTACACATGGACATTTGATCCTGATCCAAATTTCAACACCTTGTTCCACTAAAAACTGGCACAGAAACTAAGTGTTGAGCTGTGCCAATATTGTTGATCCAACATATTAACCTCTTTTTATTAAATTGCCACAAAATGTTCTCCAATACTTTCCTCCTTTTAGTGCGATTATCATCCAAGGGGAAGGAAACCAGCCAGAATTATTCATAAAACAATACATTTTCACACCGTACGCGTTGCGTATGTGGAAATTAGCATTTTATTTTTGTCAAGAGCAAAGTGTTTTAATGTATTTTAAAGCTGTGCCAATTTTGGGAGGGGATTTTGTATGAACAATAACGACAGAGGAGACAGGAAGGCTTCCTTCGTCTCAGACTCAGTGGCAATCATAACGTGAACCCTCATATGGGTTTCTGTGTTTCATGCTGTGTCAGAAAAACAGCATTTCCAAATGATCCTGAATGTGAAATTTAAGGCACTGATTGGCTGTTTCAAACAGGTTCACAGGAATGCTTACAAAGAAGTCCAATGATACACTGTAACTAATAGCGTATATGGCAGGTGATACTGAAATACAGCCCTTTTATTATCACTATAGCACCGCAACCCCACACGGCCTCGGCACAGCTGTAGCCCCCATCTGTGGGCATCTCAAGAGGCTTTTCCCTCCATCTACCGAAAAAAAAAAACTTTTGTATTTGGCTTGAGTGCAAGCCCTGTTTGTGTGCAGACTCCCACTCATAGAATGGTGAAAAGCCACTCATGTAGAGACCAGCAGAATAAAAGAGCAAAACCAGAGGAGAGTAAGACGTAAGATTTGATGTTTTGAAGAGAATGAAAGGGAATAAGAAAACAGGAGTAATTCAAAACAGAGCCGACTGAGAAATAAGATAATTTTATTGAAAAGAAAGTGTCTCTGAAGGATTTCTGTGAAAGATTGTTAAGAGCAAAGATCCTAATAATGATAAAAGGCTCATGGGATGTCTGCATTCTTATTATAGATTTAGGAAACGTTCCCCTTAATTTTAACTATACCGAAAAGACAATTACCCAACCCCTCCGCCCTTTAGAGCATTGGATACCTTCCTAAAATAATATTACAAGTCTGTCTAAATTATACCATGTGAATATATTATAAACAGCTTAGATTTTTTGTTTGAATGTTTTTTGATTAAAGACCACATAAATTATAGTGAAGATTGCTTGTACTTGCAACAGTTTTTAATATTAATTTAATCTAATTTAATTTACATATGCATTTCCCTCCCTCATCCATGCCCTTTACAATTAGATTTTAGAACATGAAATCACATTTTACACTTTCTTATTGCATGTCCCTGGTTTATTGTGCACAACGTGGTGCACATTATTTAAAAAAGGAGCAACTATTAGGAGCCTTATTTTTAGGACAATTTATTTTACCCTCAAATTCCAATTAATGTAATACACGGTCTCTGATTATCCTGCTTCAGTTAAAACACGTACCTGTATTATGTTGACTTCAAACAGCCTGCTATTTGCTGTACCTCTAAGATTTTCTATGTAAATGCTCCTGTTATTGTCTAATATTTGCATACAGACATAGTTCACATTGTTAATTATCAGAATTGGCCAAATGTGTACATATGGGTGGTCTAATGGCTGCGATAGAATCATGATGGTTTGGGAATGATCAGTTTTTTTCATGGCAGTTCACCCAAAATTAAAAATCTGTCGTTTATTCATCTTCACGTTGCTCCAAAATTGTATAACTTTCTTCTTTGTAACACAAAAGTTACAAGTTTTTGCTATTATATGCTATATATACTATTAGGGGCTTTTGCACCAGAGGAACCTTTTCATGGTTCCTACAACTATTGGCGAAAGTACCCGAATTTTGGCATGTTCACACAGCAGGAACTAGTAACGATTTTAGTTCTAGTAACTCCTTTTGGAGGAACTTATTTAGCTCATATTTTAGAGTAGGGTCTAAACCAGCACTATAGGAACTATCTGTGACGTTAGTGTACACTGATTGGCCGTACACACGCGAAACACCAGCACCTGCCATTTTTAAAAAGTCTGTGTAAACACACAGATTATAGCCTATATATTTACTCCAGAAACTAACTCTACGAACATGGAAAACAGTGAAAGATGGGCCTCTTAACCTTTACGCTGAGGAGAAAATCCGACGCAACTTTGAGTGAACCAAGCGAAACATGATTAATAATAATAATAATAATTCATTACATTTATATAGCGCTTTTCTGGACACTCAAAGCGCTTTTACATAGAAGAGGGGGAATCACCTCAACCACCACCAATGTGCAGCATCCACCTGGATGATGCGACGGCAGCCATATTGCGCCAGAACGCTCACCACACACCAGCCTACTGGTGGAGAGGAGAGTGATGAAGCCAATTGGGTATATATATATATGGGGATTATTAGGAGGCCATGATGGACAGAGGCCAAGGGGCAAATTTGGCCAGGATGCCGGGGTGACACCCCTACTCTTTCGATTCACTCTGGGATACTCTGGGATTTTATTGGGGTGTTACTGGGGTGTTAGGGGTAACACCCCAATAAAATTGGGGTGTTATACTGGGGTGTTACACCCCAATTATACTGGGGTGTTAGGACCCACACAGACCACAGGGATAGCACCCCCTGCTGGCCTCTCTAATGGCGCTTTTCCACTACACAGTACCAGCTCGGCTCGGCTCGGCTCGACTCGACTCGCCTTTGTTTGGTTTTCCACTGTGTAAAAGTTGTACCTGTACCTGCTTTCGGGTACTTTTTTTCGTACCACCTCCGGCGAGGTTCTAAGCGAGCTGAGGCGATACTAAAATGTGACGTGAAACAATGCAGACTGCTGATTGGTCAGAGAGAATCGTCACTGCGTCATCATTGCACGCGCCAGACGGAGTATCCTCCTGAATAACCCCGCCATTTTTAAATAGTTTGTCCAGAGATTGCGTGATATACCCATTACTACTATTAAAATAGCATACACTCGATTTCCTCCATTGTCCTGTGTGTGTGTGTGGGTAGCGGGTGTGTGTCACGTAGAAGATTGTCACGGCAGTTTCCTGTGGCGTCGCTATGACGACCTGGTACTATTGCGGAGGTACCATCTGTAATGGAAAACGGAGCTTAAAGCGAGCCGAGTCGAGTCGAGCTGAGGCGAGTCGAGTCGAGTTGGTACTGGTAATGGAAAAGCGCCATAACACCTCTTCCAGCAGCAACCTGGTTTTCTCAGAAGGTCTCCCATCCAGGTACTAACCAGGCTCACCCCTGCTTAGCTTCAGCGGGCAACCAGTCTTGGGCTACAGGGTGATATGGCTGCTGGCCATTATGTATTTCTGCTCAGCTAGCAACACTGGACATTAACCACACGACATACGCTAATGACTTTTCATTACTGTCTACTTTCTATGTATAACAATTCTATCTAATAGTAGGCTAACGTATTAGACAGGTTAGACAGATTGTAAACTAATGAACATGGAGAATGCGTGATCACAGGCTCTGGCTGGCGTTCTCAGTGCCGTCAAAATAAAGGTCGGCCGTGCCGTCAAAATAAAAGTCACAAAAACAAGCGTGGCTTGCGTCATTTTAGAGTTCCTACTGGCGGTGCGAATGCAACCAGGAAGACGTTCCTAGGAGAACCATTAGTTCTTGGGGAATCACCCCGGTGCTGAGGCTCTGCATTTTGAACTTTAGTTTCAAAGCATTGTCTTTTAAATGAGAAAGGAAAATCCATGATTATGTCCTTTACCCAAGTTTGAGAGACACGAGCGTTAGGCCTCTGTGGGGTTAGTGTCTTGAGCTAACCAAGTCTCCTTATCCCTTCGGCAGATTATCCGTCTGAGAGGTGTCTTCTCTCTTCTCTCTCTTCTGTCCTCCTGTGTCATCTGGGTTCATGAGCCAGCGCCCCGATGTTGCTATTAGGAACTCAGTGGTTCAAATCCACACATTATCTGTGATTAGTCAGGGTGATGCTGCGGGAAGATTAGTGGATGCTGAGCAGGAGAGCTTAACGTTGACATCAAGGAATAGCATGGAATCAGCTCATACCAATTTACCCAATGCATACAAACCAGGCTCTTTGGAAAAACATTCCTGTGGTGACATTTCTGCACAATGAAATTACGTTGCCTCTTGCATGTTTCGCGACAATCTTAAAGTGAAATGTCCAGTGAATGGCGCTAAAAGCTTTCACATGAACGTGAATCTCGCAATGTTTGATTATTTATGTTGAATTTTGTTGCATGTACGGCAGCTCGGGAATTAAATGTAATGGTGAAAAGTTAATGCTCTATCGCGTTTGCAAATAACACCTACACTAAACCCAGAAGATACCCGATAGGGTTAACAAAAGCAAATGTGAGATTAAAACGCATTTGCTGAAGCAAACATGGCATTTTAGTTTGCTCTTTTTACCTCGGCACCACATGTGCAATTATGTACCAGCTGAGCTATACTGAGCAAGTTTACCACATTAGAAAAGCTGTATATATGGAGCTGGTTATGTGATGCACACATCAAAATGTATTAGTCTACAAATCATGCGCTATTGTAAAAGTATTCTGAGGTTATAACATATTATTTTGCACGAAACTGCGTCTTGATTAATTGATAATCTACCTCTGGAATCATAATTTTGTTTGAAAAGAAATAGAAATTGTTGGTGTTTTACTGACTCTAGTGTTCGTTTCATCTGGAAACTGCAGTGGTTTGCATGTACTGTATTGGTACGTTTTTGGAGTTTTGCAAAAATGTAGGTATGCATGTGTTGGCATGTTTATTCTAGTTTCCCATATGTTAGTCAAATAAAGGTCATCATTACTCACCCTCAAGTTGTTTCAAACCTGTATGAATTTCTTTCTTCTACTGATAAACACAAAAGAAGAATGTCGTTAACCAAACCAAACCAAAGTTAATGGGGTCCATCAACTGTCTGGTTACGACGTTCTTCAAAATATCTTCATGTGTGTTCAGCAGAAGAAAGAAATTCACACAGGTTTAAAACAACTTGTAAATGATGACAGAATTTTCTTTTTTAAGTAAATATTCCTTTAAGTAACACTCTCCTTGAACGACACCACTGGATAAAGTTTCTAGGTGTGGTAGTGGCGAGATACAAGTCAAAGTTCACCTTAAAACCTGCCAATCACGCTATATCTGGCTCATTACCCTGCAATTATGATAATGCTCGCCTATCATGTTCACAAAGCTTCCACAAATCTGGGTCAGACTGTTGAAATGGACAGAATAATTGCAAAGCAAATGGCTCATCCACTCATATATCATCATCACTTTCGGTCACATCAAAATGAATCAAAATTATCTCGAAATAATGATCTGTGAGAGAGCTGGCTTTTATAGTATTTCATTCAGCTGCACCTCTGTGTATGGTTGTGTTTACAGAGGCGTTATTGAGTAATGGCTCAAAAAGAAGGGGACTATAAAAAATAACAGATAATACAGATAAAAGCATTGCTTTTTCTGTTATTTTATTTATATTTTACCATATTATTATTCATTTAGAATCAATATAAACATGTTTACAATACATAATCAGTATATTCAATGCATTTAGGCATGTAGACATGGTCATGTCTGCTTATTGATAGAGTAACGTAAATGGAAAACTAGGTTTACATCATACGGAAATTAACATGAATTTACGTTGAACTAAAAATAAGTTTAAAACACACACACACACACCACACACACACACACACACACACACACACACACACACACACACACACACAACAACACACACCCACACAAACCCACACACAGTCTGGTGCACTATCTTTATGAGGACTCTCCATAGACATAATGGTTTTTATACTGTACAAACTGTATATTCTGTCCCCTTACACTAACCCTACCCCTAAACCTACCCATCACAGATGCATTTTTGCATTTTTACATTTTTAAAAAAAAACTCATTTTGTATGATTTATAAGCTTTTGTGCCCATGGGGACCTCAATTTAGGTCCCCACAGTGACTCGAGTCCCCATGAGTCTGTGTGCATTCGGGTTTAAGTCCCCACCAGGATAGAAAAACATGTCCACACACACACACACACACACACACACACACACACACACACACACACACACACACACACACACACACACACACACACACACACACACACACACACACACACACACACACACACACACACACACACACACACACACACACACACACACACACACACACACACACACACACACACACACACACACACACACACACAGTGGGGACCACCACACGACACTGCCTGAATGCCCACTAAATCGCTTTGGATTATAGTGTCTGCCAAATGCATAAATGTAAATGATGCTGTTTATACTGTAGGAGAAAAAATATGCTGTTTATACTGTAGGAGAAAATCTTTCAGACAGTAGGCGTCTGTTTACATTTAGGATTTTAGTCTTGTGAGAGACCATTTAATTCAAATGTCTGTAATGTTTTCTACAAATCAACTTAAGTTATTGGTGCAAAAACAAAAACAATAAACAATGTCAGGTCCATATGATGTGTTTGAGGGTGAATGTCATGAAAACATGTGTAATAATCCAGCACTTAAAATGTAAGAGAAAGAAAAGTTAGAATGAAACCTATTTTTAGGAAAAGACTAAAATTTCTACACTGTGACATTATTATCTTTACATTTAGGCAAGTCCCAAATTCTCATTACTGTACTGCATCTGGATATTTTATTTGTATTTTGTGTAATTTTCATTCATCTAAATGATGTTTCTTATTATTACGAAGTACTTTTTCTACTGTATTACAGTAAAATGACTAATACAATGTTTTTTTAAATAAATCAGCATAAATCTAAGGCACTACAAAATATCTAAACATGTGTTTTTCCCCCCTCCTTAAAGTAATAAGACTTCTATTTTTTCACATTACAATAATGGGAATTTGAGAGGGAAATGTGCTTCATTGTCTTGAAAATAAAGTTACAGTGCAAAAATTAGGCTTTATTTTCTTTTAACAAAATATTGTTTATTTATTTTTGATATTGGGTTAAAAATATGCTTTGATTTTGTGAAAGTAAAGTAATTTCATTGAGATGGAGTGTGTAAATCAGGTTATGATTATAGCATTCGTGCCGTTTTGCCGCTCACATGTAATTGCAAAGAATTTGCAGTGATTATTGTCTGATCCATGTTATTATCTTTAGCCATTCATAATCAATAAGACTAAGAGCTTCAAAACGCACAGATCAGTGTAGCTATGCTGAACGGTTGTGTTTTTAGCACCTCCGACTACCATCTGTGTTATTTCTCCAATTTTATACAATAATGGAAATTTAGCTCAAAATACCATTATTATCTTCTGACATTGATTGTCCCTCTTGAAATCCATTGTTTCATTACTGATATGAATTGAAATTAAACGATAGAGATGAAACTGCCGAAAGGCTAGAGAGAATGTAATATCTCAATGATGACAGAATTTTTCAAGTCTTTTGAGATAAAGAAAATTCGAACACAGCAGACTTCAAATACTGACTACAGTCTTTTATGAGAGCACACTATCTGATGGCTCAGTCTGTCTACTCAGCATTTGTTCACTATTGTGCTTAACAGGAATCTATAATATCGTTCTGCTTAAATGCTTTTTCTGTCACATTATTGAAGAGATGCAACAGGTTTCTAGCTAGGAATTAATACACGCCTCTTATTGACATTTTTGCTTTTCGTGTAGAAAGGTAAATTACTTCTCACTGAAAATGTGCATGTCCCATCGGGATTATTTAGAAAAGAGTTTCATCATTGTAATGCCTTCTCTGATTTTTGTGTGGCACAGCAGCACACTGGAAAGCAATCTAACTACTTATTGTCTCTTATTTCCACAATATTGATTTATTGGGCATATGCTAATGTGGGCCAGCTGGAAAAATACATTGCTTTGCATATCTGACTTAATGTGACTCAGCAGAACATAGCCATATAAATGGCCTAATCCTGACTGACCCATTTAGTATTAATGCTAAATGAACGGTATGTCTGCGACTGTGGCACATTGTTGCTAGCGGGCTTAATTATGTAAGTGAAAAAGAGCTTCTCTGGTTTGCCAACATTCTCTGATGCTAAGTCAGCCATGCTCATTCTAATAGTAGTGTTGTCTAACTTTTAAAGTGTACTTTTAATGCTAGTCTAGCCACTGCTCAAAGGTTTGTTAAAGCTGTAAATTGATGTACCATCTACAACACAGTGCCTGTGACTGATGTGGAAGGAAATCATAACTCCAGGGACTGGATTCAGAAAGAACATTTCTTCTTAACTGCTATATTTTCTAAATTAAGAATAAAGGGTATTATGTGTCATCAAACACATTCAAGAATATTCTTATCTTTTTACTTAAAGTCCCCCTGCATGTAGTCAATGATTGCATCCCTTAAAACTCATCTTTTATCACCCAAATGACATATTTTAACTTATTCTTCATGCCTTAAAATAGCTTGAATGTAACTACACCCTTGCCTCATTTAGAATACGGGGTTCTATGAATATACAAATTAGCCCCGCCTCCACTCACGAGCACCAGCTCAGAGGCTGCATTTACACCAATCTTAAGCAATCTTTTGACCAGATCCGATTGTTTGGCCTGACTGTTTACACTCACTTTAGACAGGACTGGTATCCGTTATCTGAGTTTACATGAATTCCCGCCCAATTTGATTTTCGGTGATCGTTTTACTATCCACATGGTAGGTTTTGAATGGCCGTGCTATTAAAATTATTTATATAATTCATGCCGGGTGGTCATGATTATTTTCCAGCATGGACAAGATAACCCACAAATGGGTCATCATGACCCACAAATGTTTTGCTGCACATAATCTGACGGAGCAGATATATAGTCCCGACATGATTTAATCTACTGCTCAAATGTAGAATTCTGAAGTGAAATAAAGAAGCGCCTGTAATATATATTTTTCCTAATGCATTTGAATTAATTAACCAGAGAGTGAGTGAGTGAGTGAGTGAGTGAGTGATTGAGGGAGAGAGAGAGAGAGAGAGAGAGAGAGAGAGAGGAGAGAGAGAGGAGGAGAGAGAGAGAGAGGAGAGAGAGAGAGAGAGAGAGGAGTGAGAGTGAGTAACCTAACAGTAAAGCTTGTTGGTTTAATTACAGTGAAGTTATCACCTCATTGCTGAGAAATATAATGTTTTTTTTTAATAAAAATCACGGGCAGAGGTCGAAAACCAGCTCCTGAATGTTTCTGTGTTCCTAATTTCTTTTCTTTACAAAGATAAATATAAAGTTCCCACCTCAATGAAAAGCTGTGAGCGAGCGCATACAGGCACGGCTGCCTCATAATACAACAATCTTTGTGAATAAACGTGTCGTCCTTGGCTTGTGGTATTCAAAGCGGAATGAGATATGCGTGTTTAGATGTAGGTCGGATGTTCAGACATCATCGGATATGTATCAGATTTAAAACCACACTTGGAAGTGGCTCAGATCGGATGCGAAAAAATCGGATCTCGAGCAGATTTTTATGCTTAATTCTGATCTGTGCATATGGAGTAAAAGATCAGATTTTTGTGCCAGTGTAAACGCAGCCAGAGATCCACTCGTTGACGATCACATGTTGATATGATTGGTTACAAGGTAGTTTGTGACGTCAGGAGTTTCAAACCGCATTTTTGAGACTGTCTTTGGTTCACTGCAAAATATACCCAGCAATGGTGTTGACTTATGAATTTGCTCATGGATTGCCTTAAAGCATATTAAAAACACCACATAGACCTATAAACAACATTAAAAGCTGGATTATTTTCACCAAGGGTGGACTTTAGGATAAAACATATAAAAAATATCCTAAATTAAATCATCATAATTAATCTCCTAAAGTTAGGATAACCTCCAATTTGTCTTAAATCCCAAAAGGGAAAGCTGTTTAATTACTTTATTGGGTTGTTTCAGATATTAAGCATATAATGCTAGCTACCAACACAGGCTCATTAGAAATATGTGACTACATTTTTGCAAAACCTGAAATACGTTACTCAGGGTACATTTCACTTTGTTCTTTGCAGATCAAATGAGGCAGTAAAACTAACAACTTTTGTCCCTTTGCACATAGGTGCAGATTATCAATTAACAAGGACTTATTTTCACAAATAAGTCTTGCACAATGCAGAAAACTTGCTCAGTAGCTCAGCTGGTACAGCATTGCACTGGTGATGTGGAGGTTAGATTCCTGTGAAACATGAGTCACGATAAAAGAGCTGAAAGAAACAGTAAAAATGGCTTGAGTGCTTCAGAAAATGTGTTTTTAACTCATGTTTGCATTTAGTACACTATCCGTTTTAGGTTTAGTGCAGGTGCTACATTATTTTCAAGCGTGGTAGAGCATAAACCTTTTAGCTCAAATCACCATTTCAATTTCAAACTACTGGGATATGTGCATTAAACCAATGTATTAAAATGTTGTCACAGTCACATTCAAATGTTGTGAAGGAGTTTTACTCCTTTATCCAAAGCGTCTTACCAATGAGGAGAGAAAGAGAAGCAATCAAACTTACAATAAGGCAACAATATGCAAGTGCCGTGACTAGTCCTAGTTAGACCAGCATAGATAGATAATAGTACTACTAACCTTTCTACTTAACTTTTCTTGAAGAAAATCTTAATCTAAACTGTACAAAATTACCCCAAACCCAATCCATCAAGTGATTGTGGCAAGTTCCTATAAAGGAGAGTCGCTCCCTCCTCCACCTGGACAATTATCCTTAATCCACAGTTACAGGTGAAATCTAGCCTTGAGGAGCAGAACAGACATCGGTACTGACTTCTGAAGCATCTCTAATGTTTGAGCTCTAATACCAGATGGCAGCGTGCCCCCTGCCAAGCACCGCCCGACCCCCATGAGGCTTGTGCTCGGTGATCAAAGCTGCACTGAGCTCTGCCTCCAGGAGACGGAGTCCAAATGCATCATTGTTGAGGAAAACTGGGCTGAAACCTGCCCAGAGAAGAAAGGGCGTTAAAAGCTGTTTTCATCTAATGTCACGCTCAGACTCGACAGAGCAGCTGTGGCAGAAGAAATGGCGCTCTTCATCATAGATCGCAAACATATTGAGAGAAGGAAGGAAAGAAAGGAGAACGCAGATTGACAATTACCACCAATTTGTCCACAGTGAAGTATTACACTGTTTAGAAAGCATTGATTGAGAGACAAATTCGCTATGAAGAATAGGGAGGGATCGCAATTGTAAAGGAAGTGCTCTGCTTTTTGAGAAGGCTGAAGGCTTTTCTGATGTTTGCACACTGCTGTTTAAATGATGTCTGTTGGAAACAGCCCACACAGTTGTGTGTACTTTACTAATCAAATGTGTACACACCATACATCCACACACACAGGCTCTTTATTCTGAGGTTAAACTAGCATGAGCACTCTTATGTGTTTGATCAAAAACGTGTAGGGTGGAGGTCTACAACCTTACTGTGAGTGAGAGCTACCTGAAGAGAGCTACTGTTTCTTTACCTTATGCGCAGGTTGCTAATATATTTTATTTCATATCATATTTCCAAGGAATAATAATGATGACATCTCCTTTTATTATTGAAATATTGAAAATATTGTGATTAATTTCTAGCAAGAGAAAGCCCTTAGAGATTTGAAAAAGTCTTCGTTAAAGAGATATAAGCAAAGAACCTAACCAACCTATGAAGTGAATCAGAGGGCCATATGTATAAAAATTATCTTAAGAATAGGCTGAAGCTTTGACACAAGTGTCAAAAAACTCTTAAGAGTAGGAGCTATTTATAAAGAAGTTTAGGAAAGTCTAAGACTGACTCTTAGGCTAATTTGCATATTCATATGAACTGCTTATACTAATTGAGGCAAGGGTTTAGAGTTACATTCAAGCTATTTTAAGATATTATGAAATGTTTTTTCAAGGAAAAAACTTTTAAATATGTAATTTTGGTGATCAAAGATGAGTTTTAAGGGATAAAATTATCGACTACAGGGGGACTTTAAATGTTTTTTATAAATGTCAAGCAAGTATTATGAAATAAGGTTCAACATTGAGTTTATTTATAGAAAGCGCTCTGGTTGACTCACACGCTCCATCCGATCACCAGGTGCCCGTGGGCACTGCATTCGAGACCACTGTTCTAGTCTATGTATGGCATCCACAGAGATCTAACCAAACTGACTAGAGTTGGTGTCATCCTGTGATCGCATCATTTTCTGTCAATGTCTCTGCATTACTTACCGACAAATATAATTTGTAGTGCATGTAAATGTAAATTAATTGATACAATTTACAAAATTGATACCATCAAGTTAATCATTAGGGCCAAAACAATTCATAATTCACAAAAATGAGTTGGTGACCAGTTTCGTTTAATTGACTTGACCTTGATTACTTTTCATAGTTATTTTATCTTCCAATGATGTCACTACATAGTTACAGCCAGTAAAAAATAAATTTAATGAGTAGATGTAGCCATTGTGCAGATAAAGTTTTAAGTTCAGTAATACTGAGGAAGGAAATTGATTGTTCAGTGAAGTGTAATGAAGTTGGGCCTGTGCCGGTGCAGTTATAGCACTTCCTTCGACTTACTACTGCACTAGCGCCCATACAACCGAAAAAAGGTGTCTGAAGCCTTAAAAAAGCCTAATTATACCAGACTTACTACACCAACTATTTGTGTAACGGACTGAGAAAGGCAGGCGAAGGCGAGGATCTAAATGCAGGATTTAATAAAGAAATAACAGATAAAACAGAACAAGGGAACAAAACCACGAGGAACAAAAGCAACCATTACATGTACAACAACTGACAAAGTAACAAGTGAAACACAAGGGCTATAAATACACAGGGACAAACAAGCTTAACTAAGTAATGAGGAAACAAGACACACCTGAAAACACACCTGAGAACAATCATAACTAATCAACAGGAAAAACTACAAATGACTACAAACACATGGCACAAAACAGGAAATAACAAAAGTCCACACAAGACAAGGGGAACACAAGACAGGAATCGTGACATAGCCCCCCACTTAAGGAGCGGATTACAGACGCTCCTCATGTAAACAGTCTAGGAGGGAGGTGGAGCGGAGGCGGACCCGGGGGTGGGATGGAGGGCAGGCCCGTGGAGCGGAAGACGGCCTGGAGACTGCAGCAGGATGGAAGGCCAGGACGGAGCAGGCAGTGCAGGCGGCCATGGCGGTGAAGGACCCTCGGGCGGCCACGGCGGTGAAGACCCCTCGGGCGGCCACGGCGGTGAAGACCCCTCGGGCGGCCACGGCGGTGAAGACCCCTCGGGCGGCCACGGCGGTGAAGACCCCTCGGGCGGCCACGGCGGTGAAGACCCCTCGGGCGGCCACGGCGGTGAAGACCCCTCGGGCGGCCACGGCGGTGAAGACCCCTCGGGCCCGGGCCCACGGCGGTGAAGACCCCTCGGGCGGCCACGGCGGTGAAGACCCCTCGGGCGGCCACGACCCCTCGGGCGGCCAGGGCGGAGACGACCCCTCGGGCGGCCAGGGCGGAGACGACCCCTCGGGCGGCCAGGGCGGAGACGACCCCTCGGGCGGCCAGGGCGGAGACGACCCCTCGGGCGGCCAGGGCGGCCACGACCCCTCGGGCGGCCAGGGCGGAGACGACCCCTCGGGCGGCCAGGGCGGAGACGACCCCTCGGGCGGCCAGGGCGGAGACGACCCCTCGGGCGGCCAGGGCGGAGACGACCCCTCGGGCGGCCAGGGCGGAGCAGGACAAGGGCGTGGCCAGGGCGGAGCAGGACGTGGGCGTGGCCACGGCGGAGTAGACAAACCCTCGGGTATCCAGGGCAGAGCTGTAGGACCTTCAGGCGACCACGGCAGTGAGGACCCCTCGGGCGGCCACGGTGGTGTAGACCCTTCGGGTGGCCACGGCGGAGAGACCCCTTTGGGTGGCCAGGGCGGAGAGACCCTTTCGGGCGGCCATGGCGGAGAGGGATAGCCCCCCCCCAAAATTTTCTTGGGGAGAACCACCACCGGATCAGGAACAGTCTCTGGCTGGATGCGGCTGACGTGAAGCGCAGGCTCGGCGTGGCTGACGTGAAGCTCTGGCTGGACGGCGGTCTCTGGCTGGACAGCGGGCTCGGCGTGGCTGACGTGAAGCTCTGGCTGGATGGCGGTCTCTGGCTGGACGGCGGTCTCTGGCTGGACGGCGGGCTCGGCGTGGCTGATGTGAAGCTCTGGCTGGACGGCGGTCTCTGGCTGGACGGCGGTCTCTGGCTGGACGTGACGAGGCTCTGGAGGCTCTGCTGAGACGTGACGAGGCTCTGGAAGATCTGCTGAGACGTGACGAGGCTCTGGCTGGATAGGCTCTGGGAGACGGAGTCCTGGAATGACAATCTTCTTGACCTTCTGCACTGACATCAGAGGTTGTTGTGCCACGGTGGACATCAGTCCTGGACGCCCATAGACTGAAGCCATGACTAGTTTGATGGTTGAAGTGACAAGAAGTTTCTCAGGCAGTGCGGTCGTGATGACATCTTCCTCCACCTTCCCTGCAGTGAAGGGGGATCCACAAAACTCCAGGACAAAGTCGATATACTGTGCCAGGGTCCAGCTGGGGTCTTCTTCTGGCAAATTAATTTTATTGTCTGGGTCAAGTCCACTCCAGAAACAGTCCTTAATCATTGCATCATCACCAGGAACGAGGTGACTATGCACAAGAAACTCCTCCACATACTCCTCTATGCTGCGATTATCCTGATAAATCGCGCAAAGTTTGCTCAGTGGGCTCCGGCTACTACCTGCTAGATCCATGTTTTGGTCAGTTGTTCTGTAACGGACTGAGAAAGGCAGGCGAAGGCGAGGATCTAAATGCAGGATTTAATAAAGAAATAACAGATAAAACAGAACAAGGGAACAAAACCACGAGGAACAAAAGCAACCATTACATGTACAACAACTGACAAAGTAACAAGTGAAACACAAGGGCTATAAATACACAGGGACAAACAAGCTTAACTAAGTAATGAGGAAACAAGACACACCTGAAAACACACCTGAAAACAATCATAACTAATCAACAGGAAAAACTACAAATGACTACAAACACATGGCACAAAACAGGAAATAACAAAAGTCCACACAAGACAAGGGGAACACAAGACAGGAATCGTGACAATTTGACTGGCCATTTCTGACTAGTTGATTATGAAATTGTGTAGTTTTACACATTCCTAGTTCAATAAACATTAAACATTTTTAAATATCAGTTGAATAAATGGTTTGATGACAGTATAGACACCTTTGTAAAGCTCTGCAAAAAATGTGTATTTTATTATAACCTCCCTTGAAGAGACCATTAGACGGCAGCAGAAAACTACCGCTGAGAGTATTAAAGTACACTATCAAATCCTTATAGTGCTATAATAGAAGTTATATCCCTCTCTAACACTGTTTTACTAGTGGCTTTAAACTCAAATACACAATATTAAATAGTAAAGTAAAATAAAAATTGTATCAGCATCTGTGATAATGAACTATAATTTTTAATTCTAGCCAGTCTGCCAAATATTGATTTTCCTTTGTTGATACAAGGATAAAAATAAGAGTGAATCTGGATTAGATGTGAAGGCATGTCATGGGTTTATATTCTGATATGTGAACCATGTCCAATCGTTTGATAGAGACATTTATTTGAGGATTACACACATAAACATGATTGGGGACAGGCTGTTCTCTGGAGCGCGGGTGTTCAAAGCTCCAGGTATTTCAATTTTGTCCCTAAGCCCTAATTCTGGATCAGACTTCTGTTGAAATCCCGTAGTGTTAAAAAGGGAGAGGAAATAAAAGAGAGGAGAAAGAGAGTTGTAGAAAAGTTAAATGTAGCATTAGATCACTTAAAGGAAGCTTTAGGACTATTTTTCTTAATCCCTACTTGTCCTGATTGACATTCATAAAGGTTTTAAAATGACCCTTTTAAACTGCAATTACCTAATGCTAAAACTGTAAGATGCCATGTTTGAATCGATGAGAAATATTTTTAGGTATGATAGAAAGTTGAGATAAACATTGGACAAAAAGATAATGTTTGTGTGTTTTGTGTGATTTGAGCATTTCCTCTCATTTAAGACTCATGATTACTCAAGTAAACGAGTACTTGATCTAAAAAATATCTGGTCTGATCAAGAATACTGTAAATAAATAAAATGATTAAATCTGCAGTACACCACAATGATACTTGCTTGATCATCAAAATAATCAGTAGATTGTTTACACTAAGGTTCATTGATAAAAAAAAACACATTAGCATGTTGCTAATGATGTAAACTAATAATTGTGTTCTATGAGAAAAAACCCATAGAACACAAATCTTGGTTAAAAAGAAAGCTAATAGTACTTAGATTGATCTATTGTTTGTTAGCAAAATGCACAACACAGAATACTCAATCACTTGTCAAAATAATCGGCAGATTATTAGATTACCAAGATATACAACAAAGGTTAGTCGATTAATTATCAAAAAAAGTTGTTATTACTCGATTACTGCAGGTTACTAAATTAATTGAATCAATAACAGTTGTCAGATTACTTCCTTCCCAATCTGGAAAATGCAGATTACTCAGTTATCCACCATAATTTTCATCAAAAAACTCGATTACCAGGATGTACAATAAAAATGTACTCGATTAATCAAGAATGTTGTTGGCAGATTACTCATTTACCAAGATGTGCAACAAACAGTTACTCGATTAATTATCAAAACACTTGGCAGATTACTTTTTGTCACAGATTGCTTTCCAAACCATAGAGTTTGGATTACTCAATTAATCGTCAAAATTGTCGGTATATTAGCATACAAAACATATTACTTACCAGACTGTATGTCATCAAAAGATACCAGCTCTTCTCTGAACCAGGATCTGTGGTTTGCCATAAAATAATCATGCACTGTCTGATGCACTTGGATTCTCAGAGAGTCCTTTTGATTTTTGGGATTTTAGCATCAGAAGAGATGTGGGATTTTTGAACTGCAGAAGCTCTTCTCACTTCTCACCAGACACACTGCTGCAAATCCCGCCTAATGTGATTTCATTTCCCAAATGCACACTATTTAATTTCAAAGATGATATTTACCAATGAAATTCTAATCTTTCATTTGCTTGAATGGGAGACTCGGAAATAAACTCTTTCTTAACAAAACTATTACAAATTATGTTGTGGGTGTAAGTTTGTGTGCATGTGTATGTCCTTACTTTGTGTGGGAGTAAAATATTTATATTTCCATCATGTCTCAATCCTGTTTTCAGGTATTGCTCCAACTTTATTTTGTGCTTGAAACAGCTCAAGTTTAAAGCAGGTTAGATAGTCTTTTGTCTCTGAGGCATATTTTTGTGCATGTGTTGGTCAATCTTTGACTTTTAAATCACATTAGAACACAGTGATGGAAGACTGGAGGACCAAAACAAGATGTAGAGATGGATAGAAGTACGCTTGTCTGCCCTGTTCTGACAGAAAGGAGAAGCATATCTGGTTTATACTGGGCAGGCCTCGGGTGATTACAGCGTCCAGATTGAGCCGCTCGAGCTGAATTCGATCTTGTTATTGGGTTATGATGTACAGTACTATTACATATCTGATCTGATCCAAAACCTACCAGGCTGCCTTTCTATCTAGTGCCTATATGTAGCTGCCTTCTTAGGCGGCATCCTAACCAAAATGGGACCGTTTTGAAACATCTTATGGAAATCACGATGAACCTTAGTTTGGGTTGATGTCATATTCAATTTGAACAGCCTTGTTCAATGTGCGATATATTTGTTATAACACAAGATTTGATCACATTAGTGCACATTCAATATAATTAAGAGCAATTCTTTTCCACAAGGGATAGGCTTGTTTTCATTTGCATCAAATTGAATATGGCATAGCATTTTGCTAAGCTAATTAAGGAATATGTTTAATAGGGGGCACTAATGTGTTAAAATAGTTCAATTATTAATTCAAATGGTTTTCAATACTTCAGTATTGATTCAGTAAAGAACCCTCCATGTCTGTAGTGAGCCTTTCACAGAATTTGGCTTTGTATTGCCTTTGGGTAAGATAAGATAGGATAATGCCTTGGAGAGTATAGCTGTCCGCATGAATACAACCTTTCCCTCGTTCTTACACTATAGCCAGAATGGTTGGAACCCGTATAGAGATATCATAATGGACATTGTTTCCCCTCAAAGGTATGAAACTTGCTTATGATGCTGAAGCTAATTTAAAAAAATGTGTATCAGTGACTGTGCATTTGATGCTATACAGTTATGCGGCGGGAGATTTTAAACCAATGTGGATTCACTGTGGGTGGAGCTTCGCAGATAAGTAGAAATCAAGCTAGTGTTCAGATGTCCTGCCACTCATTCAGCTATATGAGTGGTTACGATCATTTATTGGTTATCTTTTTATCACATCACATCTATTTACGACACATTGTTGCTTATAACTAGATTTCAGATGAAGTTTTACATTCCTCTTTTTCCATCTCTTTCTATCCCTGTTTTTTTCTCTGAAAGTACCATTCTGTGTTAATTAAAAAAAGCAGCAGTGCCCCCTAACAGATGGCACCAGTTGGTGAAAACAGTTATGAGTGAGTAAACAACTTTAAAGTGTATCACTGAATCTTCCCACTGAAGTTTCATCCCACTGAATGAAAGCGTTTTTTTTTTTAACATTATTATTATTAATAAACAGAATATTTTTTGCTAATTAGTTCTCTATAATCCTGCAATTGCTATGTTAGTCGTTTACTGATACAACTGAGCATAAATTATCATTTAAAAACACTAGATAACTTTAGTCCAGCTCTTGGCTCCATTTTTTGCTGAACATTTCTATTTTTGGTCTTCAACAATTCTGATATTATTTCACAGTTTATTCTCTCTTTTATTTTGAATGCTAATCATCTGTTAACACTATTAAATACAAAAAGACAGGCCCGGCGCCACGAGGCATTGCCCCCTCAGATCTGATTTGTGCCCACTCAGTTTCATTTTTGTATTTTGTGGTTACAAATGACGTTTAACCTTTTGAGCGGTAGGCTACGGTCCCATATATGGGATTTAGATTGTTCAGTGACGTGACATCACTGCCAGATTCAGCCAGAGATCAGCGCTGTCATATATCACAACTATGCAGTGTTTTCAACCTCATAGTTTATTTTGGGTTTCAGACATTTAAATACACATAAGCACTAGTAAAACAATACATTTGGAGTTTGTAAAATACACACTGATGTCTGTGGAAGCAGCAATAACAATCTATTCAAATATAATTTGCGACGTGTGTTATTCATATCAGACAACATTGGTTAACTATTTTTCTCACAGTTCACCGGCCACTTTCTTACATGTATTTCAGGAGAAACTGATGACTGACAGGACTCTGAACTGCAGCGCAAAGAAACATGGTGGCTCCCATTTTACGTTATAGCTCAAGATCAAGATTATTTATAAAGGTTTTTAAACTACCAAACACACTCACTTACATATTTTTGCAATACAAAATAAAAAGTTATTGAAGGAGACATCCAAGCCATATCAAGGAAAAAATGCATCAATGTGCAAAAAACATGCAGAACACCTTGGCAACTACAAAGAAACATCCTGGTAAACATCCAATACTATAGTCATCCCAAGTCACATTTATTTATACAGTGCTTTATACAATACACAGTGTTTCAAAGCAGCTTCACGGTAATAAACAGGAGAATAACAGTGTTAATGCAAAATTCATCTATTATGAAACAAATTCAGTTGTAAAGCAGCTCTACCAAAGAAAATATTATCCTTATTCAGCTCATTTTAGTTCAGTTCAATAACAATGTCAATGTTGTGAAGTTAATAATAAGTAATAATAGTTAATTAACAATAAAATAATTTTTATTCAGCTATAAAGTGTCGTTATTCAGATCACTTCAGTTTAGTGTTGATTTAAATGTACCTTAAATTTAAAAAAAAAAAATTATGTGGACTGGAAGGAATTTTTGGCATGATATTTTTATCTGATGTTTTTCTTTTAAATAATATAAAATTACATAGTAACATGGACAAAAACGGCAGACTAACAACTTTTGCTTAGGTAATTCCTGTAAATTTAATTAATTAATGAATTAATTTTAAACTGTCCAAACACACAGATCCTCAGACTTGCATTAAAAAGAACAACCGGCAACAGTTGCTAAGCTAGGATTGGTCAGCAGCAAAGTGGGGCTCAGCGAAGGGTCTATCATGATTACAATCTGCTCAATAAACGGGTGTTTACTGCTGTGAAGGAGAAGAGAGAGCTGCTGATGTAATGTCCCTGTTAAAAACACATTCTGGGATGAGTCAGATGCACAGCTTGATGATTCGGGGAGGCTGCGGGTGCATTCCGTTTGATTAGACGCGTCCCTGTTGGTTGGTTACTGGCCCACACCACGCATTGCCTTCACCAGAGTCCAAGGACAATAGGAGGCCTTACAGAGCTGTGGGGAAAGAATATGATGCAGCATTGCCGCAGTGGATCCTTCTGGTTTGTCGACAGGTCTTGTGGAGTTGTGTTAGGGTATTGTGATTGCCGCCCACTGAAGGTCTGTGAGAGTTTGTAAGTAACTCGGCAGGTGGAGAGCAGTGTCTCTGCATATAATATCTGCGGCTCCAGACTGCTGTCCATGCTCTATTGCATACAGCTCCATCTGTTCTGATCAGTGAGTGCAGCAGTATTACAAAAGCTGTAAAACTGTTTTCTATGCATACTGTACCTTTCATCCCCCCCCCCCCCTCAATTTTATAAAAAATTCCACAACTTGATTTTTAAGTGAAATAGACCATAAAAAAAGACAATTGGCAAGTGCATTTGCTTTCTAGCATTAATATTAGGTATAGTAAAACATTATGTTAAAAGGATAAATGAAAATTCTGTCATAATTTACTTACTCTCATGTCATTCCAAACCAAATGAAGATATTCACGATGAAATCGGAGAGAATTCTGTCATGTAATAATATTCTGTACAAGCATTTAACTCTCTCTTTCTTTTTCCTTGTGCAGTGAAGAACACATGCGCACCCTTAGAGTTTGCGTGTGCGAACGGTCAGTGTGTTCCTGGGCGTTGGCGTTGTGACGGAGAACCTGAGTGTCCAGATGGATCAGATGAGGCTGATGCCACCTGCAGTAAGTCACATCACATCATAAAACTCTTACTGGTTTTATTTCATTTGGTTTATTTGTTTTGCTTAAAGCAGTGGTTCTTAACCTTTTTGACTCCAAGGCCCGACTTTGTCCAAGACAATATTCAAAGGTCCTCATATGTAAATTATGTACCTCCTGGTACTTCTGTTGTAATAAAAATAAATAAACTCAAAAATAAGCCAGTTTAATATTGGACATCTTCCAGTGTTTTTTATTTTTATTTTCTTTGCATTTTTTGGATATCTAGTTCAGTCGTGAAACTCATGATTCTACAACTAATGAGATTGCTTGCTCAACAATTTAAATAGTCTGGTTCAGTGTTTGGTGTAGGCTAGTCCTGTATTGCACTATCAGAGTTCCTCTGAAATCCTCCACCTCCCCCAGCTCCACCTGCCTAGATCTGCTATAGGATACATGTACAGGGGTTGGACAATGAAACTGAAACGCCTCTCATTTTAGTGTGGGAGGTTTCATGGCTAAATTGGACCAGCCTGGTGGCCAATCTTCATTAATTGCACATTGAACCAATAAGAGCAGACTGTGAAGGTCTAATTAGCAGGGTAAGAGCACAGTTTTGTGCCGTGTATCAGGATGACAATGCACCAATACACACAGCAAGACTGGTGAAAGATTGGTTTGATGAACATGAAAGTGAAGTTGAGCATCTCCCATGGCCTGCACAGTCACCAGATCTAAATATTATTGAGCCACTTTGGGGTGTTTTGGAGGAGCGAGTCAGGAAACATTTTCCTCCACCAGCATCACGTCGTGACCTGGCCACTATCCTGCAAGAAGAATGGCTTAAAATCCCTCTGACCACTGTGCAGGACTTGTATATGTCATTCCCAAGACGAATTGACGCTGTATTGGCCGCAAAAGGAGGCCCTACACCATACTAATAAATTATTGTGGTCTAAAACCAGGTGTTTCAGTTTCATTGTCCAACCCCTGTATGTATATACAGCAGCAGCATATCTTGCTTGCTCACAGCATCATGTCTGTGCATCTATTTGCAGTAGCAAATCCATACTTCCTCTGAAGCAGAAGTATGCATAGCAAATCTAGTCAGCCAAGAATAAATACATTTACATTGCAATGTTAATGATCTAGGGGTTGCACAGACTAGTCGACTTTAATGTTCTGCCATGTTTTTTAAGCTTCACATCGACTAGTCGCTGATGATAGGCTACAGAGGGAGCAACAGGATGAGAAGTCTTTGAAGTGCACTTTTACACTCCGTTTCCAACAGTTAAAATGACAAATAAATGTATACTATGAGTTTGCTCCACAATATATATGTTTGATTATACCACCTGGATGCTCAAAATTAATCGGGTAAATGCATGTTCTAAACGAATGCACTGCTGCATTGTAACGCACACACACATACAGACACAAAATAGCACACAAATGTACAAATGTCAACACTGTTCTGTGCTTTATCAATAAAATATCTTAGAAACTGAAAAGTTCTAGCATATATTTCTTAGTAACTAAAACCCACAGCTCCACTATAACGACCCAAAGACAAAAGAACTGATACAAATAAGCTATTATGTAGGAGCTATAGCCTTGTGGGCAGCATTGTGTCATATGACAGCTGTGCACAAAGCAACCCGCTTTCGAGTCTCAGCTCAAGATTTAGGCTTATTTGTTCATTAATGACATCATCAGCGACTAGTCAACGTCGACTCAACTAAACGTTGACATCATCAAAAATCTGAAATCGTTCAACCCCTATCATAAACATGGTAAAACTATTCTGTGAGTTGTTGCGATTTAACCAATTTTAAATAATACCGATTGAAGCCCCTGGTTGAGAATTTATGATTTAAAGGATTGTTACAGTTTCAATTTCAGTTAAGTACTATCATTTGGATCTGTGATAGGCCTATTCTGCAAAAGAAAATAATTTTGACTCAACCCTCAGTTTGTGAAAACAAGCACAATTGTTTTTACAGTATCGCTCTAAAGGAAGTCATCAGGGCAAATTTATCCACATAAGAAATCTCAGCATTAAAGGGATCAGATAGATAACTTTCAACAGCTCCAGTTACATATTTTTTGTACAGAAGAGTTAAATACATGCTGTAATTTTAATACAAGCTTCACATTTCAGTTGTTTAACCCCTCAGAATGCCTTATTCATTATGAATCATCCATAATGCATTACTGTGAAATGTGGGACAAGTCTTTTTTTTTTTTTTTGGTAAGCCGGGTGATATATCTTGCATTGCACCCAGAACATTCCTTTAGGCTATTAATATTAAACACACTCCTCTAAACTGCACCTGAAGTCAAGTTAGCCTCTCAGTTTAAACACAGTCACTGATTGGCCACCCAGTGTGTTTGTTGTGCAGAAACAAGATTGTGTTTGTCTGATGTTTGGTCTGATTCATTTATCCAGTAAATGTTCACTGCTCTCTGTGGAGCAAATTAAACGTGACATGTTGTAGAGTTCATGTAGATAGCATCACGTAAACTCTATGTAGGCTGAATTTAGAAGCAAAACTCCTCCTTTTTAATGTATTTTGTACCCATGGATCAAATTATAGGAGTGTTATTTTATTCAGTGGAAGTTATTTCAATGCTCATCAGAGAATCTCATCTAGTATTTAATTACATTTTTACCTTCTGCCATCACGTGTGCACTTTTATCATGAATGATTTAGTCCCCATAACCCAACCAGTTCAGAAAATGTGTGTTCAGGGATGATGTTCAGTGGGAAAACATGAGAGACATCTACAGAATGGGCTGTTTGTGCTAGAGTTCCCATTAAAGATGAATGAGTCCACAGTTCAATTCTGCCAAGACAAAACTTCACCAAAAGTACTAACTGATAAAACAAAGAAAAGAGAATGACTTGTAGTTTTTGTCCTGTGGATTGTTCCATCATTTGGAATGTTTGTCCATTCTTCCTTTTGTAATAAAGAATCCAACTGGTCTGAACGCATAAACATGATATTGGACCACCAGTTTCTACTGGCATACCTCAGGGCTCAATTTTAGGACCGTTACTTTTTAGTCTGTATTTATTCCTGCGTGGCCTGTTGGCTGTCAATCAAACACAGTTATATTCCATGGGTGACAGTCTTTATTGGAATTTATTATTTATTTATTTATTTTAATTGGCTTAATGTTAATTGCGGTAACATTGTTGATTTCTTACTGTTTTAATACACCGATGTACTATTGTTGATTTATGTTGTATTTTCCTTGTATTTTTACCTTGTGAAGCGCTTTGAGAAGCTGTGCTATAAAAAAGTTATTATAGTTCCAACTCTAAAATCTGAATATATCAGCTCAAAGTTATTGTAAACGCACACCTGTGACCGCACATCAGCCGGATTCAATATTAATGTGCCGAGTTGCTGCATGGCTTGGCAGCTGTAAGCAGTCTAATGAATTAATGAACCAGGCAGGAAAACTACAGTCTTTACACTGAACATCTGGGACTCAAAATCTATTTCAACACTGGAAGAAGACAAATGTTGTAGAATAAAAACATACAACAATAAAAAAGCTACAACAAATAACTGTTATGACTAAATTAAATACTGTATGTATAATTCTGAACTATTTATATGGTTAATATGGACAGTACCAAAAGACAGTAAGACACCATGTCCAATAAATAGTTACATTTATTATTGGCATTAATAATAATACTACTACTTATTATTATTATTATTATTTATGTTGTTGTTAGAGTATTATTATAAATAATAATATAATTGCTAATAATAAATTTAACTAATATTTGGATGTGGTGTCTTGTTGTTTTTCTATCATTTTTCTATTGGTGCCTTTTTATAATCACTCAATGCCATTCTGCTTTTGTCCATATTACTTTCTCCAGCCACCATATTACAGTTGTTTCAATGTGTTCAGCTGAGCACATGGGTACTCAGTAAATCAAAAATAACGTGTTTAGTCTGTCCAACAGTTCTCTTGTTGCTGTTTTGACAAGTGAAAAAATAGACACTGATTATATTGATTTCATGTGGCCAGTAAGAGCATTTTGTGAGTTGCACAATAAAACCATGGCTCTGTTTCCATGACTACAGTACACAGGCATCTGTAGGTGAGGAGCACAGCTGTGAAACATGAAACGTCATATTAGATTGACTGCAGCTCAAATATGAGAGCTCCCTGCGGCATTTCTGCTCTTTCCGCTCCATGTCTGCATTAACTTCAGCAGAAAGAGACAATCATGTTAAATTTGAGTATGCCAGTAATATGGATTAAAAAAATAAGTCATTTACTTCCAGCTAATGCATGGGCATATTATTGTATTTCTTTCTTTCATCAGTATAGGCGACTGTTCGACTGTTCATTTCATGAGTTTGCATGCTAATAGGATTTCATAATCTTTAAGAAGCATCTTCAACAGAAATGCCAAACAAAAGAGTTATCTAATGCATTTAAATGGAATAAATACTCAAGGCACATTTCAACAACTGCTCTTCTAATGAATTCACAAAGTAAGACCGATGCTCTGTGTAAAAAACATAGCTGATACTAGGCAAGAAATAAGAACCAGTTCTTTTCATTTGCATAAATAGTTGTTATGCATTATAGACTGAGTATTATTGTGTAGGATTGTATTTGATGTTACTACATTTTAGGTATACAGGGTTTTTTTCCAGGTCAAAAATGGTCTTCGGTGGTGGCGGACAAACACGGTCATCAACAAAGTACCTTACCCTGCCCAGTATACTCATAATAAATCCAAAATAAATGCAAAGAAACAGTTTGTAATATTAACTTATCCTATTATACATTAAATAAAAAATAATCACAGCAAAATTTAAAAAGCCTGTTGTAGTCCATATCGCATGGCTTTCCAATCCTGGCTGGCCATCATTTTTAACATCCAAAATAGAGCATACTCTACTCAAAAGTATCTGCAACTTCTTGACTTGAGAGATTTCTTGCAAAGAAAGAAGACCTTTTCTACAACACTCATAACAACTGAATAATTGGATCTTGTAAATTGTCCCCAAAAGCTATGACTGCGCTAACCCTGTGTAGCATAACAAAACCTCATTCGTGTTTAAATTGTATAGCTGCCATAAACAATGAAGCATGTCCTTTATCCAGCAATATCTCAAAGGCTTTGTTTAGCGTTGTGCCACTTCAGCATTCAGGTCTTGTCAAAAAAGTATTATGAGACGGTAACCCTGAGATTGTGCCTAGGGCTGTTCAATATCCTCAGAGTTCCCTTTCAGTCGCTCACGTTCAACGTATCGACGTGTCGACTGATTGGGATCACGCTTAGGGAGCATGTCATCTTCGAGTACTGTTAAAACAAGACAATGCACATCTAATCATATTAATACGCTACCTGTCAAAAGTTTGGAAAAATGTTTTTGAAAGAAGTCTCTTATGCTCACCAATGCTGCATTTATTTGATCAAAATACATTAAAAACTGTAATATTTTGAAATATTATTACAACTTTAAAGAAACTGTTTTCGTTATTAATATAATAATGTAATTTATTCCTGTTCTAAAGATGATTTTTCAACATCATTATTATTCCAGTCTTCAGTGTCACATGATCCTTCAGAAATTATGCTGATTTGCTGCTCAAGAAACATTTATGAATATTATCAGTTGTCGAAAACAGTTAATATTTTTCTGATATACCATTCAAAAGTTTGGTGTAAGGACAATAAAAGAAATACTTATTCCACAAGGATGCAATTGTCACATTCATGTTCACTTCATCATCTGTATTCACATTCATGTTCACTTCATCATCTGTATTCACTACATTTCCCAGCATTCCCCTGGATCCTCACCTGCACTCGATTCCCTCATCACCACACCTGATCTCCATCACGTCATCATCTCATCACCAGCACGGACTATATAACACTCACTCTCCCTGCAGTCACTGTCTGATCTCGTCTCTACATCGACTTCACTACATCGTCGTCGTAACATTGACACTCAGACTCTCCATGCTATACCAAAGCCTTACCTGCTACTTACCTGCTACTCACCTGTTCCTATTGGATTATCTTCTTCATCGTCTGCCGTCTTCAGTTCCCAGCCATCCAACTGCAACCCTTTCCAGTGACTGTCCTCCATCATCTGAAAGAGAGACTCTTGTTACTCCTGTGGCTAAGTCCTTCTAATTATCATCTGTTTGAATTCTCACCATAACTCCGTCTGCCTCTGCTGATCTGTAAATAAACACTATTTCACTCATTACCTGTCTGTCTCCTGTATCACCCGTGACAGAAGATCAGACCGCCCTAAGATGGACGATGGGGTAAAAATTATCGTCCTGGCTCAGGAGAGCCAAAGTTGGTATTCGTTTGTGGAAGGCTTTATCCGCATCGCACTCGTCAGTAACGTGGCTGACGAGCGGTTGAGTACCTTATTCTGGCTCGGGGCCAGATTTCACCACCGGATCGACCTTCCAGACACCACCGGACTCAGCTGGAGGGAGACTGTGATCCGGTGTCTGGAGAGTGTCGGTTCCCGACCCGGGACACAACCTACCAGTACCAAGCCCACTTCGCCGCTGGTCCCATCCAGCACAGAGCCTTCGCCGCTGGTCCCATCCAGCACAAAGCCTTCGCCGCTGGTCCCGTCCAGCCCATTTGAACCTTCGCCGCTGGTCCCATCCAGCACAGAGCCTTCACCGCTGGTCCCGTCCAGCCCATTTGAACCTTCACCGCTGGTCCCATCCAGCACAGAGCCTTCGCCGCTGGTCCCGTCCAGCCCATTTGAACCTTCGCCGCTGGTCCCATCCAGCACAGAGCCTTCACCGCTGGTCCCGTCCAGCCCATTTGAACCTTCACCGCTGGTCCCATCCAGCACAGAGCCTTCGCCGCTGGTCCCATCCAGCACAGAGCCTTCACCGCTGGTCCCGTCCAGCCCATTTGAACCTTCACCGCTGGTCCCATCCAGCACAGAGCCCGTTAACCCAGAGCCAGAGCCCGTTAACCCAGCGCCAGAGCCAGAGCCCGTTAACCCAGAGCCAGAGCCCGTTGACCCAGCGCCAGAGCCAGAGCCCGTTGACCCAGCGCCAGAGCCAGAGCCCGTTGACCCAGCGCCAGAGCCCGTTGACCCAGCGCCAGAGCCAGAGCCCGTTGACCCAGAGCCAGAGCCAGAGCCCGTTGACCCAGAGCCAGAGCCCGTTGACCCAGAGCCAGAGCCCGTTGACCCAGTGCCAGTGCCTGAGCCCGTCGCCTGCCCGCCAGAGCCTGAGCCCGTCGCCTGCCCGCCAGAGCCTGAGCCCGTCGCCTGCCCGCCAGAGACCGCCGTCCAGCCAGAGACCGCCGTCCAGCCAGAGACCGCCGTCCAGCCTGAGACCGCCGTCCAGCCTGAAACTGTATTCCCACCCTGCCTCCCTCTCCCACCTCCACTATTGATGTCTTCATGCTCTACTGTTTCGTCTCTACTGAGCCCTGTCGACCCTGCTGCCCATCCACAGCTACCCCCCAGTATCGCTGTGGAGCCGCCTCTGGGTCTCCAAGCCTCAGCATCGCCCTGGTCAGTGGATCCCCTGTCCTAGCCTCAATCCCCTGAACCTCTGACTCCACCTTGGTCCTCCGACCCTACAGCCTCTCTGCTACTCATTGTGCCCTCACCTCCGCCGGGTCTTGTCAGCCCGATAGCTCCACCAGGCTCACTCCTCCCTTCCTCACATTGGTCAGCCGTCACCCTGGTTCCACCTCGGGACTCCGTGCTGCCGGCTGTGCCTCTGCCCTGCATCCCTTCTGCTCCACCGGGCTCCATCTTCCCTCCTGCTCCTCAGTCGTCCTCCCTCGCACTGGTTACGCCACGGGCTTCCAGAGCCCCTTCTCCGTTTCGGTCCCATGAGCCTGCAGATCTGCCTGGGCCCTCCAGACCTGTGGTGTCACCTCGGCTCTGGGTCCATCCGGCTCAGTTGGGGATCGGTGAAACTTCTACAGGGTCTTCACCGCCATGGCCACCCGAAGGGGTCTCACCGCCATGGCCACCCGAAGGGGGTTCACCGCCATGGCTACCCGAAGGGGGCTCACCGCCATGGACGCCCGAGGGTCCCACAGCTCCGCCCTGGACACGTCCTCTCTCATCTGCTCCGTCTTGACTCCTCTGCAGCGCGAGGTCGCGCTTTCCGGAGGGGGGTGTAATGTCACATTCATGTTCACTTCATCTGTATTCACATTCATGTTCACTTCATCTGTATTCACTACATTTCCCAGCATTCCCCTGGATCCTCACCTGCACTCGATTCCCTCATCACCACACCTGATCTCCATCACGTCATCATCTCATCACCAGCACGGACTATATAACACTCACTCTCCCTGCAGTCACTGTCTGATCTCGTCTCTACATCGACTTCACTACATCGTCGTCGTAACATTGACACTCAGACTCTCCATGCTATACCAAAGCCTTACCTGCTACTTACCTGCTACTCACCTGTTCCTATTGGATTATCTTCTTCATCGTCTGCCGTCTTCAGTTCCCAGCCATCCAACTGCAACCCTTTCCAGTGACTGTCCTCCATCATCTGAAAGAGAGACTCTTGTTACTCATGTGGCTAAGTCCTTCTAATTATCATCTGTTTGAATTCTCACCATAACTCCGTCTGCCTCTGCTGATCTGTAAATAAACACTATTTCACTCATTACCTGTCTGTCTCCTGTATCACCCGTGACAGCAATAAATTGATCAAAAGTGACAAAGGCATTTATAATATTTCAAAAGATTGCCATTCTAAATAAATGCTGTTCTTTTCATCAAAGAATCCTGATAAATCACGATTTCCACAAAAATATTAAGCAGCAAAAAACAGTTTTTAACATTGATATTAATAATTGAGCATAATTAGCAGAAAATCATCATATTAGAATGATTTCTTAAGGATCATGTGACACTGAAGACTGGAGTAATGATGCTGAAAATTCAGCTTTACATCACAGGAATAAATTACATTTTAAGAAATTAGATCAAATAAATGCACCCTTGTTGAGCACAATATATACATACATATACATCAGAAATTATTAACCTTTGACTGATAGTGTACATAATATTTTTCTAAATGAAATTCATTGCTTATCTGCATTTTTTTCTAACCTGTCCTCCTAAGTAGGATCACTGATGTTCATCTTCTATTATGATGATGACTATATAAACCAAGCTTTACACACATGCACATAAACCTAAAGGTTCAGCATGTGTACATTCATACACACACACACCTTTGCTGTCTGTCACGCACAGATTTCATGCTGGAGTAACCTTGTTCTCTCACATTAGTGAACACTATTATGGATGTCTTATTTAAAAATTAATGATGCTTCCATGTTCAGCACATTTAACATTTTCCTATTGCAGAAAAACACACAGGAATGATAAAAGCCGGTTTAACGGCTTTTATAAAGAAAAAGCTAAACATAAGGAAAGCATTACTGTCTGAAAGCTGAGAATGTTTGTGATCTCTACCGTCAAAATACAGCACAACCAGGGCTTTGCTGCCCCACTTTATGTAATTGACTGCCATATGCTGTCCAATATGTTTAGTAAATCACTGCTGGACTAGTGCATGAAATCTGTTTTCTTCAGTATATCGAAGCCTGTCCGGCTGTAACATTACCCAGTTATAATCAAAGAATTATTACTAGTTCGCCGATCTGTCTATGAAGTGAACTATAATGCCAGCTGAACTAAAACAGTGCTTAAATAATTTATTTTTTAGCTTTCTGTCTCTTTAATTTGGCCCAGATCTAGAAACGACCTAGTTTGTTCCTCAATAACATGTTAACAATGGAGCTAACAAGAGCTGTACTAGTGCTCTGTAAATGTTTAATAAATAAAATTAAAATTTAATTATGTTAAAGGGATAGTTCAACCAAAAATGTAAATGAGTTGTAATCTTTATTTATACTCACGCTCAGTGTGTTTTTGTACATACAATACCATTCAAAAGTACATCAAAAATACTGTAAAATCAATAATAGTGTGAAATATTATTGCAATTTAAAATACCTGTTTTCTATGTTAATATATTTTAAAATGTCAATATGTAATGTCAAAACTGAATTTTCATTATCATTCCTCCAGTCGTCAGTGTAACATGATCCTTCATCCTTCAATCATTACAATGCTGATTTGCTGCTCGAGATACATTTATAATCAAAAAACTCGCAATTCCGACTTTTCTTAGAATTGTGAGTTCTAAGCATGCAATTGCAAGTTACAAAGTCAGAATTGTGGGATATAAACTCACAATTGTGAGATAAACAGTCAACATTTTTTATAAAAAAAAAAATATTCCATGCCGGAAACAAGCTTCTATATTATAGACAATTTTTAATAGTGTTGTTGTTGTTTTTCAGTAAACACATATTCAGCTCCAAAACTTCATTGTTTGAGCTAATAGGGGCTTTCGCACTGGAGGAACCTTTTAATGGTTCCTAGAACTATTAGCGAAAGTACCTGGATTTTGGCATGTTCGCACTGCAGGAACTAGTAACGATTTTAGTTCTAGTAACTCCTTTTGGAGGAACTTATTTAGCTCATATTTTAATGTGGGGTCTAAACCAGCACTATAGGAACTATCTGTGACGTTAGTGTACACTGATTGGCCGTACACACGCGAAACACCAGGACCCGCCATTTTTAAAAAGTCTGTGTAAACACACAGATTATAGCCTATATTTACTCCAGAAACTAACTCTACGAACATGGAAAACAGTGAAAGATGGGCCTCTTAACCTTTACGCTGAGAAGAAAATGCAAGCACTGTTTGTTTGCGCAGGCTCTGGCGTTCTCAGCGCCATCAAAATAAAAGTCCCAACAACAAGCGCGGCTTACCTCACTTCAGAGTTCCTACGGGTGTTGTGAATGGAACAGGAAAACGTTCCTATGGAAAACATTAGTTCTCGGGGAACCACACTGTGGTTAGTTCCTAGAACTATCCGGTGCGAAAGCCCCTAATGAAAATTGCTATTCTATTTGTTGTCGCTTGTGGCTTAGAAATGACACACTGAAGCTTTAAGTTAAAGGTGACTACATTAATGTTCCAGCACATGATATTCCTGTACTCTATTTCCATGTGACAGCTCTCCTGACAGCAGAAATGACTATGAAGTGGGGATCAATTTAATGTGTTTAGAGACTAGCGGTGATATTTGACACTGCTGATTTAATGAAGTGGAGAGAAGAAGCACTTGATCAAATAGCCATCAGCAAAGCCCAATGTCTCCTCTGAGTCTACCGCGACCTTTTCACGACACCGCACTCTCTTACCTCACACCTCACCGCAGACAACACAAGTGTGAGATCACATGGGGCTGAAGAAAGCTCTTCTGACCTTGTTCTCATTTGTTCTACATGTTTTCTCTCACTCACTCTCCTTCTCTTCCCTTTTCCTGCAGACCGTACCTCTTAAAACCAAATCCTTTTAGGGGCTTTCACACTGGCAGTTTACTTCGAAACAGAGCACAGTTCTCTTACGAGAGTATCTCTCGTACTGCGTAATATCTTACGCTATGGGGAAACACTCTTTCCTCGAGATATTGAAGCCAAAAATTATCCTTAATTTTTAATCATGCAAAACGCTTTTGCAGCAGCAAGCAGACAAGGGCGAGACAGCTCGCGCGCCCATTGGCTGCCTTGCTGGAAAAGCTGCAGCCTATCGAGTGAGGCACTGCGTGACGTAATGACAAATGGGGGCGCTTCGCGCCCATTTCGTCATGTCCCGCCAGTAAAGGCGTGGTCTCGCCCTATAATACCCTCGATAGCTGTATTTCCTCTGATTTTTTCATTCTTCACGCGAAGCTCACGCATCGCGGGATCCAGAGTGAGAAGCCGCGCCGTTGACTTGTAGCCTTCTCAGCGGGACGTGCCATCTTCTGAAGTCGCTGGCCCAGCCGCCTTCAACTGCCGTACCTGCTGCGCTTTCCGGCGTACTATATCCTTTTACTCTGCTAAGTGTGTGTGTGTTTGCTTACGTGACGCAACACCCATTTCTAAAAGAGCTGCGTCTTTTTAAAGATGCCTTCCTGTGGTTCTTGCCGAGCCCCACTCAGCGACGAGGAACGCCACGTCATCTGCGTGTCCTGCCTGGGTGAGGATCACGCGGCCACCGCGCTCGCTGACGGCGGATGCCATCATTGTGAACGCTTGCCTATGGTGACTCTGCGGACTCGCCTAGCTTCGTTCTCCGAGCCCGCATCCCAGCCCGCCGTGATGCCGCGCCGCAAGAAGCGCCGCGCCCTGCGCGCGCCCGAGCTATTTCCAGCCCGCCAAAGCTCGCCGGTTCGCCCGCCAGCTTCGCCGGCTTCGCTCGAGTCGCTCCCAGACGGACAGCGGCCGCCGTCTGCCGCCGCGTCCGCACTTGAGCTCGACAAACTTACCGGAGACGGCATTGAAACTGAGCCGATGCGTCCGCTCTCTCAAGCCGTGGATTACATCGGTCTGAATGGTGAGATACATTTGTGGCTAACGCTATCCGAGATGACGGAAGCTGAGCGCTCCGTGTTCCTCGACGTTCTCGCTCTGCTGGACGCCGCCCCCCTCAGCGCGGGCCCCGGCCGAGGATTGAGATAAAGCCCGAGGTCTCAAGGCCTTCCTAGTCTCTCTAGGAAAGCGACGGTGTTCAGTTCCCGCTGCGGCCGGATTTTCACCAAAACTTCTCGCTCGTTCAGTTCCAAGCAATGTGACTGTTCCAGTGTATTTCGCAGTGAGCAAGCTGGTTCCACAGCCCGCTTGCCTGCGCACAAAGGCCGTCGTTTCGGCTAACTAGCAGCGCCGCCAGGCCCGAGATCAAACACCGCGCTCTCGCTCTGCTGGACGCCGCCCCCCTCAGCGCGGGCCCCGGCCGAGGATTGAGGTAAAGCCCGAGGTCTCAAGGCCTTCCTAGTCTCTCTAGGAAAGTGACGGTGTTCAGATCCCGCTGCGGCCGGATTTCCACCAAAACTTCTCGCTCGTTCAGTTCCATGCGTTGTGACTGTCCCAGTGTGTTTCGCAGTGAAGCAGCCGGTGTCTCAGCCCGCTTGCCTGCGCACAAAAGCCGTTTCTATGGCTACCCAGATAAATCCAATAAAGAGTGCATTTTCTGGTGTTCCGGCCACGGCCGATGGTGTTACGAGTGTTGTAAGAATGCCCACGTCCCAGTGCCCATTCCCACACCCAGACACAGCCCGCCACGGTGCAGGGCTAGCACAAATAAACCAACTCATGTTGGTTGTGCAGAAAATGTAGTGAAAGCGCCCATACAATGCCCGCTTACACTACACGATGCGTGTCCCTTGGTTTCTGTAAAAACGAAACTAACACACATTTAGTCGGCGCGAGCCGACAGTGTTCTCAGTGCAGTAAATGTGCCCGCTGTTTTCGCATTTCCTCACTGACACGCCGAATCCCACGGGATTCACCCCCGCTCGCTTTCTATGCACAACCCGTCACAGAGAAGCTGAGCGCGGCCAGGCTGCCCGCTGTGATTAGCGCGCACCTCGCACGCTGTGAACACAGCGTTGATTCAGTCGGCGCGAGCCGAGTGTTCTCCGTGCAGAAAATGTGCCCGCTGTCTCGTGCCCGCGTTTCTCACAGACACTCCGAATCTCACGGGATTCGCCCCCGCTCGTCTTCTCTGCACAACCCGTCACAGAGAGGCTGAGCGCGGCCAGGCTGCCGGCTGTGATCAGCGCGCGCCTCGCACGCTGTAAACACAGCAGTGATTTAGTCGCGCGAGCTGACAGTATTCTCAGTGTAGTAAATGTGCCGCATTTAGTAAATGTGCCCACATTCCCTCACACGCGCCGAATCCCACAGGATTCGCCCCGCTCGCTTTCTCTGCGCGTCCCGCCATAGAGAAGCTGAGCGCGGCCAGGCTGCCCGCTGTGATCAGCGCGCCCCCCGCCTCGAACGCTGTAAACACGGTGCTGTGTTCCCAGTACACAGGGGCTCTCGAGCCGCCGTCCTGCCGCGGCCAGAGCCCAGATTTCATTCTACCCCTAGCTATTCACGCAGATGCGTGGTCAAGGCTTCCCGGGGTATCAGAATGGGTGTTGAACACTATAACGAGAGGCTGTTCGCTACAGTTCGCTCGACGCCCCCGCCGTTATACGGCGCGAGTCGAAACTACGGTGTATAGCGAAGTGTTTCATCTACTTCGAGCCGAGATAGCGAAACTACTGAGAAAAGGGGCTATAGAACCTCTATCTCAGGGCGAAGGGGGCTTATACAGCAGATATTTTCTGGTACCATAAAAAGATGGTGGGCTCAGACCCATTCTAGATCTGCGACTGCTGAACAGAACGCTCGGGAAGCGCCAGTTCAGAATGCTTACGACCAGGAAAATCCTCGCGCAAGTGCGCCAAGGAGACTGGTTCATGTCAATAGATCTGAAAGACGCCTATTTTCAAATACAAATAGCGTCCCATCACAGGCGATTCTTGAGATTCGCCTTCGAGGGCCAGGCATATCAATACACAGTCCTGCCGTTCGGCCTGTCCATAGCACCCCGTACGTTCACGTAGTGCATGGACGCGGCCCTCGCCCCCCTGAGACTTCGGGGCATGCGAGTTTTGAACTACTTGGACGATTGGCTGATTCTATCTCGTTCACGAACGGAGCTCATAGAACACAGGGCCGCATTACTCGAGCACCTCGAGGAGCTGGGCCTTACAGTCAATTAAGCGAAAAGCTCACTGCTCCCCAGTCGGAGAATTTCCTTTCTGGGAACAGTGTTAGACTCGCTATCCATGACAGCACGCCTGTCACCGGAGCGCGGATTGAATATTCAGCACGTCGCGAGATCCTTCCGCCACGGCTCTATAGTCCCGCTCAGAAGGTTTCAGAAAATGCTGGGTCTGATGGCCTCAGCAGCCTCCGTACTCCAGTTGGGCCTGCTCCGCATGCGCCCACTGCAGCTATGGCTAAAAGCACGAGTTCCCCCAGGGCGTGGACCGCGGGTCTATTTCGCCTCAGGGTCGACCTTCAGTGCGTTTCAGCTCTGAAACCGTGGAAAGTGACCGACTGGTATCAGTCAGGTGTGAGTCTGGGGATCGCCTCGGGTGTGAAGGTGGTGTCTACGGACGCCTCCACATCGGGGCGGGGAGCGCTGCTCGAGGGCAGACCGCTAGCTGGCCTATGGTCAGTACGGGAGAAGCTCCTTCACATAAACTGCTTGGAATTAATAGCAGTCGACAAAGCGCTAAGGCGCTTCTGTCCCCAGATAATAGGCCACCACGTATTGGTCCGGTCGGACAACATGTCAGTGGTGGCGTACATAAATCGCCAGGGCGGCGTCAGGTCCCGAAACCTTACAGGCTGACGGAACGCCTCCTGGTCTGGGCTCAGCACAACCTGCTCTCGCTGAGAGCGGCGCATGTGCCTGGTCACCTAAATGTGGGGCCAGACAGGCTGTCCAGAAACAACGTCCCAGCAGGAGAATGGTCTCTGCACCCGCAGACGATCCAGCTGCTGTGGGAAACGTTTGGCAAAGCGCAGGTGGACCTGTTCGCGTCCCAAGAAAACGCTCACTGCCCGAGATTCTTCTCGAAAAGCCGGGACGCGCTGGCCCATGTTGGCCCCGCCGCCCCCCCCTATATGCTTTTCCCCCTGTCTCACTCCTGCCTCAGGTGTTGGAGCGAATCAGGAGGGAGGGATGCCCAGTGCTACTCATAGCTCCGCTCTGGACAAACCAGTCGTGGTTCCCTGTCCTGATGCAGCTGACCAGCGCTGCCCCATGGCCTTTACCGTTGAGGAGAGACCTCCTCTCTCAGGCAGGAGGCTCGATTTGGCATCCTCGCCCGGATTTGTGGTCCCGGCACGCATGGGCCATCAACGGGTACCCGCTGACCTCCCAGAGGGAGTGTTAAACACGATCGCGTAGGCTAGAGCCCCGTCTACCAGACGGCTCTACACCTCGAAGTGGTCTGTGTTCTCTGCTTGGTGTCAAGCGTAGAGCTTTTCACCTGTAGACTGCGGGGTTACGGAAGTGCTTTCCTTCCTTCAGGAGCTACTGGATAAGGGCAGGACCCCTTCCACGCTCAAAGTATACGTGGCGGCCATAGCAACGTTTGTAAAACCGGTGTCTGGCCAGTCACTAGGAAAGAACGACTTAGTCGTGCGTTTCCTTAGAGGAGCTCGGAGGCTAAACCCTCCCAGGCCCCTTCAGTTCCGACATGGGACCTTTCCACGGTCTTGGAGGCCATGAAAGGTGCCCCATTCGAGCCAATCCAGTCGTCAGACATCAAACACTTGTCTTTCAAGACAGCGTTTCTTATGGCTCTCGCTTCAGTGAAGCGCGTAGGGGACTTGCAAGCGCTCTCAGTGAGCGCGTCATGCATGGAGTTTGGACCTAATGACTCAAAGGTCATACTCAAACCGAAGCACGGCTACGTGCCAAAATCCCTCAACACACCGTTCAGGGCACAGGTGATTTCCCTGTCTGCCCTTCCGGTTCTCAATGAGGAGAAGGACGCGAGTCTCCTTTGCCCTGTCAGGGCACTAAGGGCTTATGTGTCCCGCTCGTCTGGTTCAGACAGACTGAGCAGCTTTTCGTTTCGTTTGGCGGCCGTGCTAAGGGACTTGCCACTTCGAAACAGAGCCTATCCAGATGGATAGTCGGTGCCATAGCGCTGGCTTACACTGCTAAGGGCCTACAGTGCCCTTTGGGTGTTAGAGCGCACTCCACAAGAGGCATGGCCTCCTCGTGGGCATGGTCTAGCGGGGTTACCCTGCAAGATATTTGTATGGCCGCGGGCTGGGCCTCGCCGTCTACATTTATAAAATACTATAACCTGGAGGTTCCCGCCTTGCAAGCTAAGCTTTTGGCGGTATAAAGTTCAGTGCTATCTGCCCGCTGTGCGGCTCAGATACTGAGTTTGACCTGCGTATTGCTCACTGACCGGTACAGCAGCTCATTAAATTGTCGACACACTTGTGGCCACCCAGTTCAGGCTGAATGTTCACCCTGACGGTATGGTCTATTTGTCACATGATCAGCTCCTTCGGATGCTATTTACAGGGAATGATGCTTCTAGCCTCTCTTCCCTCACTCTCTGTGAGTTTATGGTGATTATGCACTATATGCGCCCCGGGCTTCGGCCCCTGGGACTTTGGTGTTGGATCCCTACCAGCACGGCGTGTTGCATGGTGTTCCCCATAGCGTAAGATATTACGCAGTACGAGAGATACTCTCGTAAGAGAACGTACTCGGTTACTAACGTAACCTCGGTTCTCTCTAGAGAGGGAACGAGTACTGCGTATCTTGCCGTGCTTGGAATACGCTCTGGTTCGCTTCAGCGTTGAAAAATCAGAGGAAATACAGCTATCGAGGGTATTATAGGGCGAGACCACGCCTTTACTGGCGGGACATGACGAAATGGGCGCGAAGCGCCCCCATTTGTCATTACGTCACGCAGTGCCTCACTCGATAGGCTGCAGCTTTTCCAGCAAGGCAGCCAATGGGCGCGCGAGCTGTCTCGCCCTTGTCTGCTTGCTGCTGCAAAAGCGTTTTGCATGATTAAAAATTAAGGATAATTTTTGGCTTCAATATCTCGAGGAAAGAGTGTTTCCCCATAGCGTAAGATATTACGCAGTACTCGTTCCCTCTCTAGAGAGAACCGAGGTTACGTTAGTAACCGAGTACGTTTTCATGAAAAACTGGTAATGTGAAAGCTGTCACCCGGGAGCGGTCAAAATATTCTTGTAAAGTGACTGATCTTGACTGAGTAACTTGTGTATTTTTCATAAGGATTTATCTATATTTATTTATTTTTTTTAAACTATGTGCGGTGTTATCTTACATTTGATTATATTTGATTTCTTGCACTTTGTTCAGTAGAATTAATTTGTGCTACTGCTAATTTAAAAACTAATTGTCTTTATAAATGTTTGAAATATATATTAGTAAGTTGTTTTTTTCTGATATTTCTATACAAAGTTCCTTGTGAAAGTGTTTTTTAGGCTGCTGATTTTTGTTTGTGCAAAAATACACAGTATAAATATGTTTGATATTTAAATGTTTGGTTTATTTATTTACTTATTTTTATTTATACCTTATTGGAGTCAAAACTGGGAAAAATGTATAAAAAAATCATACAATGGAGTCCAGTGTTGTTTTGATCTTTTTAAAAAAAGAACGTTTGGGATGACATGAGGATGAGTAAAGGATGGAGATCAATTTGCAGCATTGCATGGCAATCCCAGAATGCTCTCCAATTATAAAAACTAAAAGAAAACAATGTAAAACCTGGTCAATAATAAACATACTTCACATAGTTTTTTTTTTTAGTATTTTTATATACAATTATAGCATTTATTAATTTTTGAACTAGTATTTATTTTAGTTTTCATTTTAGTTTTATATAATTTTGTAATTTTTATATATATATATATTTTTTTTAATTCCTATTTAGTTTTAATAAGGCTTTAAATTTTATTTCGGTTTTAGTTTTAGTATTTTTAGTACTCTAATTTAATTTAGATTTTTTTTTTTATTTATATATTTTTTTCAGCTTTATTTCAATTTACAAATGTTTTTTTCAAAATAAAAGATATCTTTTTTTTTTTTAATTTTTTGACTAATTTTAGTTCTATTTTCACAGAACAATAACAGCACTTATACTTAGAACGTAAAATGATTAGGCCTAGTTGATAGTTCCATCTAATTACCATAAGCAAACATTTGAGTGCTCTGCTGGATATTTTATGCTAGTTCTTGTGCCGTTTGACAATTGGAATCAATTGTGTACGAGGTCTCCTGTGTTTCACATGATTGGTGCTACTTTGTGTGGCACACATGCTGTGAAGAACGTTCCAAATCTGTCACTTATAAGGTTCCATGTCAGATAGATGCTGTCAGCTGATGCAGGCTGTAGACAGCAAGACAGCTCACTAGGATTGAATGTGTCCTGTTTTTGTCCAGAATTAGTCTATCCTCTCTTAGTGGCTTATAAATCTCTGAAGCATCACAATTATTGTCTCAGTTAAAAATGAATACTGACACCCTCCTGCACACTAAAACACTGCATCACTGCATTGCAGATGCTTTGTATGTCATGAAGTGTTAAAATGACAGTGTTGGTTCACAACAAGGCTGGCTTGCATTCAATATAAGCATATTTGAATAAAGTCAGGAAGATTAATGACAGCCATCTTGCTTGATTAATGATACTGTAGGGTTGGACAAGTGCTGCAATAATGCAGAAATCACTCCCCATTTGATATGTATCACTCATTTAAAGTAACACTATGTAGTTTTTCAACCTTCATAATATATTTCCAAGACCCTTGTGATGGTACATCGACTTAAAATAAGTTAAATGACACGTCTGCCATAGCCTGACGGGGTCTGTATCGCTTTTACTGGCACTATGTAACTTCGGGGTTCGGGTAGGAACCCGTGCACAAAAAGAACTACAAAATTCGACTGCTTTACGTCAAGCGCTACAATAGTCATTATTTCGTTTTTCTTCATTTCTGATGTCGCAATACATCATCCTTTCATGAAATCATGTAACATACTCTACCTTGTCTGTGGACATCGTTCATTCTAAAGCCGGTGCTGGATAAACAGTGAGCGTGCGTGCGACGGTAGGCTAAATTATTTACGACAGCGGCAATGGACAATTTAGTTTCCAACCAGTAGGGCGGCGGAAGAGGAAAAGTTACTTGGTGTTACATTAAAGCTGCTGTAAGCGATGTTGGGTGACGTCACTTCTTGTTGACGTTCGAAGTACTGTCAAACAAAACAGAGGCTAGCTCGACCCTCCCGTCCTCCTCATCCCGTCCCCTCCCCCTCCCTTCCGTGCTCACTGAAAAAGGCTTTTCCGATGGAAATTCGGCACTTCACACATTCCTTCTCTTTTTCCCTCTTTTTTGTTGGTTGTGTGTCGGCCACATCAAAATTCTAGAGAATTTAATTCAAACGTTAGTCGTTGTCTAGGACATCTCTCCTCTAGCTAACTTCCCTCTTCATGCTTCTCTCTCCTCCACACCCCCCTTCATGTGCACTCGCACTATCCCCCCACCCCCAAATCATTCTTGTTGGTTATTGGCTGGAACACTGTTTGTTATGTTTCGTGGTCCAGGTGGGACCAGTTTGTTTTTGTTGCCGTTTGTGGAGCCTGGGCTGTCTACAGAGACCGCGTTTTTTTACAGCGTGTTCAGGGGACAGGCAGCTAGCGGATAGTGAGGAGATGTTTGCTGTTTGTGACAAAAAAATATTTTGTCACATCACTTAGAGCACCTTTAAATGATGAAACAGATCCAGCGATGGATAATAAATTCACTCAAGTCAAAACTGACTGCTTTAACGGAGCTGCCATTTCAGTGTACACAACATATCCTTGGCCACGCTAATTGGTACAACTTGTTTGGCCCCTCTGAATTCTTTCATGATATAAGAGCAGCTGAATGGCCCCGGCAGACTCATTGACTGTGGCGGCTCTCCAGGCCTCTGCAGCCAGAGATGATTTATTTATGCCTGCATTTCTGATACCTCTCAAACGGCAATCTAATATCAACAGACATCCTGCCAAATGGAGCAAATTGACCGTGACTGTGAAGAAGAGAGGGGGACAGATCTGCTCAAACGAAGGTCACGGGCCCTCTGATCTGCCGCCTGACCCTGTTTGCTATCACTTAAAGGGATAGTTCACCCAAAAATTACAATTCTGCCATTATTTACTCACCCGCTGATATTTTCTTTTGTGTCATACAGGTTTAGGAACGACATGAGGGTGAGTAAATAATGACACATTTTTTTTTGGGTGAACTATTGTTTTGAAGGATGCCAGGAAAGAAATGCTCTGAGACCCTGTTCACAGCTGTCTTTAATATCGTCATAGACACATTTTCTTACATTTTATTTTAGTATTTTTTAGGAGGTTTAACAGTTTGTATGATCAGATTCCAGCGAGAATGTAATCATTTATTGTACTGTTAGTTTCAGTTTAGTTTAGTTTTAGTTTAGTTCAGTGTGCCCAAAATGAAGCACTAAACCTCCTTTTTTTCTGTTTCTTTGTTTGGCATTGCTTGTGTTTTAGAGCACACTGTTACATAAATTAGTATAAATCTTGCTTGTTTTCTTTTTTATATTTGTTTATTAAGTATACGCTGCATTAGATCCACTTTCCTTATCTCATCACTTATTGCCCGATCAAACATTACAGTTACAATAAGATTTATCATACCTAAATAAATTAATCTCAATTTGGAGGACGTTAAAATTGAGCACATACATTTACTCAAAATACAACTATAAAAGGAAACACCCTAACTTATTAAAATAAACAGGTGATAAAGAGCCAATTGCTATTATTTTTGCTACATAAAGGACTCATTTAATGAATAAGTTTACTATTAGCTAATGAACTGTTAAATAACTAACTGAATGAACTGATTCACAAATTCAAATAACGATTCACTTATGGATTGTCCTACATATTCTAGATAACAAAGCACGCAAGTGTATTTGATAATTTGTTAGACAACTATTAAACTGGCTATTAACACTATTAGCGCTTTTAACATAGTTCAGCTCAATAAAGACCTTTTGTGTTCCAATTTCAATGTTGTTTTGATATTCTTTGGAACGACTTAGGCGGTAAATGGTGACAGAATTTTGGTAAATGTTGAGTTAAATGTGTCACATGTGTCCTTCATGAATAAGACAATCCCAGAATGCACTGTGATGTGAAAAATGACTTTTAACAATATTGCTTTTGTTTGTGTCATTAGCTTAGCAACATGCTAATATTCAACAGTTGGAATCAATTGTGAACCAAACCTGCTTCCTAACAAACTTCCATACTATATAGTTGTGGAAAAACAGTATGTGAGCTGAGAGTAGTGTGTCTGAATTCATAGTATTCATAAAACATTAGGCAAGAAGACACAGTGAGATCAACAGAATGATTTGACTTTTTAGGTGAACCTGTTCAAACATCTGCTTCTGTTCCCCAGAAGTCAAACAGACGTGTCCACCAGAGAAGTTTGACTGTGGAGGAAAGTGTGTGTCGCTGTCCTGGCGGTGTGACGGGGAAAGAGACTGTGAAAACGGCGAAGATGAAGCGGACTGTGCAGCAGGTGAGTCTGCTCTCTTTCTCTCAGACTGTGTGGGAGTTTCGTTCAAGGCTGAGGGGATACTTTGAAGGGATTTTCACCCCAGTGTTGTGGATCTGTGGCTCTAAAAGGCACATACCTAGTCAATGGTTTATTTCCTGAGTCTATGTTCTGTCTTTTATTGAAACTCTCTAGTACTTGACAATTACGTGTTGTTTGGACAATTGTAGTACTAGACAGTTACAACTGAGAGTCAATTATAGAAATGAATTTAGGTCTGTGCCTGTTGTGTAATTATTCTAATTAACAAAGTGTTTTGCAGAGGTTGAGCATTGTAACAATCACAGATATGCCTGTTGTGCGCAGGAATGTAATAGTGAAAATATTTGAACACCAAAATTACATATTTAAATGATTTCATTGCATTTCAATGCAACCCTTGCCACATTTAGTATACGCAGTTCTATGAATATGCAAATTAGCCCCGTCTCCACTCACTCACACCAGCTCAGAGATCCACTCGTTGACTGTCACACGTTGACCTGGGGTGCGTTTCCCGTACAACTACTTAACTCGCTGCTTAACTACAATAGTACGATGTATCGTTGAAGAAATCAACTAGCTAGTCACGACAGTTTCCCGGAACCGTATCGTTGCAAATTGGCAGTTCAACTACTTTGGTTAATGATGTCAGCAGGTGGTGGAGTAATAACTTCTTTTATTGAAACTGTTTGAGATCAAATTAATGCTAAAGGGAGGACTATTTCTAATTTTTCTCAGTTATTTTGCTTTATTTCCAGATTCAATCATAGGCTCGTTCTTACATTGTAGAGCACGTTCGCACATGCACACCCTTCAAAAACTGTGCTTTAAATCTCTTGACAAACTAAAAGACGTACATGACATTTGTATGTATTCTAAATAAAAGATACTGATTGTACTTAATGTCAGCTTGTTTATTTTGCTCAAGATATGGATTTATTAAGTCCACATGTCATGCAAGCATGAAACATGCTTCTAACCACAGGTTGAGAGCTGTCGTTCCAACTAAACAACTTTGGTATGCTGTTTGCGAATGGTTTCGGGAAAAACCGACTCGTTGAACTATGCTGTTAACAACGGAACTTGCGAAAATAGTTGGCTAACGATGCTTTTGGGAAACACACCCCTGATTGGTTACAAGGTCTTAGTGACATCAGAAAATGTCTTTTTTTCACTGCAGTTTTAAGAAGAAAATACTCAGCAATTAGCCTGGGAAAACCCAGACAACTTCTGGCAAATTTAGATTTGCTCTGCTAGTAAGTCTGGCAAAGAGCTCATTCAAGCCCATTTCCAATCCGTCGAAATAGAGGCACCAATCAGAAACGTTGGGGCGGGCTTTACCTGATGGTGACAGCGCAGAGACGGTGAAGTACATTTTATAGCCTACATTTACAAAGAGTGATGCCGCCGTGGAACATCACTCGTTCTAATCAGCTATCGCGTCTGTTTTAAGCGATTTGAACGTTTCCTTTTTGTTAAAACCACAGCAAAGAACAACACTCTGAGATCTTTCTCCGTCGCTCTGCATAAATACGTCATCTCCTTCATCTCTGATTGGTTTTAGGTCTATCCAATTGCGCCCAGAGGCATTTGAGCGACATCCGTTGGTGACGCCCCTTTGGAAATGATTTGTATATGAAGCTTTGCCAGACCATAACTCAGTTACTACTGAGAATAGTCTGGTTTTAACCAGGCTACTTAGCAATGGTGTTGACTTATGAATTTGCACATGGTTTGTCTTAAAACATATTAAAAACACCACATAGTCATAAACAACATTAAAAGCTGAATTTTCAGAATTTAACCCTCTGGATCTGTTTAGTCATTAAATTGTAAAAATGTTTTTTTTATTTTTTTTAACTTGGTGACTTTTATAGCACTTGCTATATGTGAACACACACACACTTGTATATATGGTTTACCGGGACACTCTATAGGGCGCAAGGGTTTTTATTCTGAGCTAATCAAATTTTCTAAAAATCACAGAAAACCTTTGGCCTTTTTGAACTCTGTTTAGTATGTTTTTTAAGCCATTTGGGGTCAGATTTACTAACAGCTAGCGCTAACGCAAACCGTCTTTTAGCGTTAAAAACTACTGTCAGGATTTACTAAAGAAAAATTATCGCTGAAAAGGTGTGGACAGTTATTTTTGTGGCTGATCTTGTTGCATATGCATTTGTAGGAGTTTCCCTTTCGGACAGAGTAATATTTAAATTAATCATGCAATGTGATTTTATTTACTGAGGTTTGCGCTCGTCAATTTAATGGTGTTTGCGCTTAGTTATTTACTTGGTAAATAACTTGGCTTGGTTATTTACAGCCCCAAAAAAGCAGGTCTTAAACCAGACAGTACCTGGTAGATTGTGCTGGTCATTATGGATATGATCCGGCTGCGTCTGTTCTTTAATTTGCACGTCATCGGTAGATCACACACAGAACTTTCCACTCCCATCTGGTGCTTTTTTGGATTTGCGCTCTCATGCTAATTTGCTAATACTATTGAACTAAAATGTAGTACATTCATTTTATTTAAAAAAAACTGTTACGGTTATTGTCTGTTTTAACCAAAAAACAGTATAAGTGTGACTCCCCAATGAACAACTCCAGTGTTAAACATCACTTGACACAAGTTTTATAACATGAAGTAAAAAAAATCTTTTTGAATTTGCTAAATGTTGTCTGCATATACACCACAAGTAAGTGATGTGACAAAACTGCAGCTTTCTCATAACTCAAGGCGCAGACAGTGTAAATAAGAGTTAATTCTGCAGTGTGGACAGCTTCATTTATTGTACAGGGAGTGTTTGTGAGAGTTCAGGCAGTGAACTCTCTCTGAACTGCAGTTTCAGCAATTATTATGGGATGAGACCATTTTAGTACTCTAGTGTTACTCGCATTCGGCATAATTTATTCGGCGTTAACAGTTTTGTTTGTCAAGCTGCTAAAAGTGTGAATTGTCTTGATTGGATGTTTAACTACATAAAAACAAAATATTTTTTTATTATAAATTCTATTGATTTAAATAGGCTAATTTGTAATACAATATCAATGGTAGTACTAACAATTGTGATTTTTGTCATAATCATGCTGCCCTAGTTTTTTGTGTTGGTCAGACGTCAATCGACTGTTTATCTTGTATACGTTTCAAATGAATGAAAGTCATTGCATTATATAGTAGTATATCAAACCAAGTGCCATTTATTTGAAAGAAAGCACACTTTTGGTTTTCAGGGTGCATTGTGGACTTTTTTTTGTGAGCAAACGTTTCAGTGCACTGGTAGGATTTCGCGTTTGAGGCCCTTAAACTAAGAATGTATGGCTGTGGTACCAAGGCTGTGGTACCAAGTAAGTATTCTTAAGAAGCAGATCCGGCAAAAATGTGTCCTTGACATCCTCGCCTTGATAAATTGTCAGGAATCAAAAAAAAAGATATTGATGTTAGTGGCAGGGCTCATACTCATGTGTCATGCTCATTGAATGTTTCAACACTTTTGGTAGGAGGTGCTTGAGCTCTGCTTATTAAACATGGTTGTTTTACCTCAGCCAATCAGGTGTCTTCACAAACCCCCGCTGTGAATCTCACTGCCCTACTTTTGAGAAGCTGTGAAAATTGACTCTTTCTCGTAGCTTCCCTTTCCCTTGCTCTTGTAATAGTATTTCTCCACTCTCTGTCTCTCATTAATGGCTTCTCACACTCCCTCATATTCCACAATCTCTCTTTCTCGTCTTCCAATTCTCCCTGTTAAAATAAAGGTCTTGCAGGTGATAAAATATCATAATTTTGAGCTACATATTTTATAAACCACATATAAATCATATAAAAAACTTATATATACAATAATACAATGAATAAGTACAATTATATTACTATACAAAATAGGTAACACTTAACTATAAGGTTGTATTTGTTAAAATTATGAAAATACTGACATTAACAAAGATTCATAAATTATGTAACAACTGTAACACTAAATGATGCATAAGCTAACCCTAAACCAAACGCTAACCGTAACTCTATAGTAAGTACATGTAGTAATTAATATTACACAGAACTTATTTATGTAAGTACAATGTAACTACATCACCTTAAAATGAAGTGTAACATAACATTATATTATATTATTATGAAAAATCGTATTCATTTTATTATAAAGTTATAGAAAAAAATATGAAATTGTAGAAAGTCTGTAAGTGATTGTGTCCCTGAGTTATTTAAATTATGATTACAGCTCAGTTATTATTTTATTTAAACATCCAGGGTGCATTTTCTGGGGTTATCTATAGTTAACTTTACATAATTTATTATTTCGTGCCTGTGTTTTGAATAATTTGTTGTCTAGCTGGTTTCTGATTATGATCTGGTCCCTACACCTGTGAATTGTAATTAACCTGCAGGTCATCTCTGTGGACACGCTCTGAGGAAGCATTAGTGTGTCAACATTTTTAACGCTATTTTAAAATCCTTTACTGAAAGGCCATTTAAATAAAGTTTTTTTTTTAATTAAACACAAGACGTGCCTCAGATATAGTTTAAATAATATAGAAAATTGAAAACCAACCTGCTTTTGATCCTCCTTTGTTGCAAGTCAATTCCATCTGAAACATTAAAAACTCTTGCAATGTCACAAGATATAAATCAGAATGTTAATTGCTCTATTAAGAGCAAATGAAACCGCCTCCAACCATTTTTTCACTCTAGGGGTGGGAGATGATAATTCATATGTGTTAAAAGACCTGGCGGAACACAAAGGCTAATTAATCATTATGCATCTTCAATAACAGCCATAAAGACATGTTGGATGGATGGGCTAGTATGGTTGTATGTTTTCCAGATTATTTTTATCAATCAGTGTTTTATTCAGCCGTCCTCATCAGAGGCTCAAGTCTTGGCAGCACCGAGCCATTCTTTCCTTCTGTAGAGGTAATCATGATTCTATTTTCATCAAGCTATAAACCCAGGCATTCTCTCACTGCTCAGACTCCTGATCAGTTCATCCGTGCCAATGTCAGAGTATCGAGCCAGGAGAACGGGAGCCCTGGCTCAAAATGATATTTCACCTGGGTCTGATGATAATTGATTTCCTGCCTTGCTTTGTGAGGTCGGTGCAGTGTAATACACCTCTAATTATCCACTGTTGAAAGCCTCATAACTCGAATCTACTGCAGTGATGCTCAAACGGGATATGTCTCAATGTATTCACACAAAGTGCTCCCTGAACGTGCTTGTTTCTCAGTATTGCATCATTTCTTTTCTGTTGTTTTGACCTATAATAGCATAGGTTAAGGCTAAACAATCATTTCCCAGCTTTTTTGTGTTGCATTTATCTGATATATGTAATTTGTTTGTATCTTTTTGTCTATGTTCGATATGAGCAATGATTTGAGTGAGTGAATGAGTGAGGAATATAAGTGAGTGAGTGAGTGAGTGAGAGTTCAGTGAGTGAGTGAGTGAGTGAGTGAGTGAGTGAGTGAGAGTTCAGCGAGTGAGTGAGTGAGTGAGTGAGAGTTCAGTGAGTGAGTGAGTGAGTGAGTGAGTGAGAGTTCAGTGAGTGAGTGAGTGAGTGAGTGAGAGTTCAGTGAGTGAGTGAGTGAGTGAGTGAGTGAGAGTTCAGCGAGTGAGTGAGTGAGTGAGTGAGTGAGAGTTCAGCGAGTGAGTGAGTGAGTGAGTGAGTGAGTGAGAGTTCAGTGAGTGAGTGAGTGAGTGAGTGAGAGTTCAGCGAGTGAGTGAGTGAGTGAGTGAGTGAGTGAGTGAGGGAGAGTTCAGCGAGTGAGTGAGTGAGTGAGTGAGTGAGTGAGTGAGAGTTCAGTGAGTGAGTGAGTGAGTGAGTGAGAGTTCAGTGAGTGAGTGAGTGAGTGAGTGAGTGAGTGAGAGTTCAGCGAGTGAGTGAGTGAGTGAGTGAGTGAGTGAGAGTTCAGTGAGTGAGTGAGTGAGTGAGTGAGTGAGTGAGTGTTCAGTGAGTGAGTGAGTGAGTGAGTGAGAGTTCAGTGAGTGAGTGAGTGAGTGTGTGTTCAGTGAGTGAGTGAGTGAGTGTTCAGTGAGTGAGTGAGTGAGTGAGTGAGTGAGTGTTCAGTGAGTGAGTGAGTGAGTGAGTGAGAGAGAGTTCAGTGAGTGAGTGAGAGTTCTGTGAGTGAGTGAGTGAGAGAGAGTTCAGTGAGTGAGTGAGAGTTCTGTGAGTGAGTGAGTGAGTGAGTGTTCAGTGCAGGGCCGGAGTGGGACTCATTTTCAGCCCTGGAGTTTCATGCCTTAGACCGGCCCACGTTAGTTCCTGACTTAATATTAAAATAATGTAATTGAAACTGTTATGAGGGTGGGGAAGGATGAACCCAATAGCAGACAGGATGCAGTGACAATGTTTATTTATAGACAAAAACAGGGAAAACAAAACCCACGATGGGGCAAAACAAGGCAAGACAGGATAAACTACACTAGACAAAGACTCAGACGATTAACTAACAGCTAAGACAGGGTAAATACTTCTTACAAGACACGACGTTCAACAGGTAACTCACAGCTTGATTTCACACAAAGATTGACAAGGTAAGATGAACAATGTACCGACACAGGACAGCAAACACAAGGGGATAATATAGGGAACACTAATGACGAGGACAGGTGAAACTGACTAGACAATAATCACAAGACGAGGATAACAAGGGGGCGGGGTTACGAGACGAGACAACGCAAGCACATGGCCCAAACAAATGGCCATGTGCTGCACATGAAACATGGGTCTGTCATGATCCTGCCACAAGACCAAAGAAATCAGAGACATGATGGCAGAATCATAACAGAACCCCCACCTTAAGGAGCGGCTTCCAGACGCTCCTCAAGGGGAAACTAAACACAAGACAAGACAGACTGTGACATAGATAAAAACCAACAAAACATGGAAAACACTAACAATGGTAAACACGAAAAAACAACAACAGGGTTGGGGTGAAACATCAAATACAACATACAAGGCAAGGGGGGTGGAGGAAACACAGAGTTCATGAGGGGAGGTCCAGGGTGGATGGGAGGACTGGGGGTCTTGGGTCTTCGGGACGAGGGCTGAGGACAGGGAATCCGGGGGGACTTGGCTGGAGACACATGAGGAGAAGACTTAGGCGAAACAGTCCGGGGTTTAATGGTGACAGGGGAAACAGTCCGGGGACAAATGGATACAGGGACGAAAGGTGAAACAGTCCGGGGACTCGTGGAGACAGGGACAAAGGGTGAAACAGTCCGGGGACTAGTGGAGACGGGGGAGACCGGGAAAACAGACTGGGGTACTGCATTGGTGGCAGCGACAACAGACTCAGACATAGAGGACACAGAGGATGGGGAAACGGGACTCATGACGGGGGACGTGGCAGGCGAAGGAACAGGACTGGGTGCTGCGCTCTTAGCGGCAGGCGTGTGTGCTGCGCTCCCGGTGACAGGCGCGTGTGCTGCGCTCACAGCGGCTGGCGAGGGTGCGTTGCTCACAGTGACAGGCGTGGGTGCTTCGCTCACAGTGACAGGCGTGGGTGCTGCGCTCACAGTGACAGGCGTGGGTGCTGCGCTCACAGTGACAGGCGTGGGTGCTGCGCTCACAGTGACAGGCGTGGGTGCTGCGCTCACAGTGACAGGCGTGGGTGCTGAGGACAAGACAGGATAGACAGGGGGTTCAAGGATCTTGACTAGACGGGACAGGTATTCGGACAGGGTCTTGGCCGCTATGACGACGGGCATCTCCTGTCGCGCCGAAACAGCTTGCAGGACATCTTTAGCGGCTAGATCGGCCGCAACTCTCTCTGCAGATCCTGGGACGGCGCTTGCTGGAGCGGGCTCATGGACAGCGCTTGCTGGAGCGGGCTCATGGACAGCGCTTGCTGGAGCGGGCTCATGGACAGCGCTTGCTGGAGCGGGCTCATGGACAGCGCTTGCTGGAGCGGGCTCATGGACAGCGCTTGCTGGAGCGGGCTCATGGACAGCGCTTGCTGGAGCGGGCTCATGGACAGCGCTTGCTGGAGCGGGCTCATGGACAGCGCTTGCTGGAGCGGGCTCATGGACAGCGCTTGCTGGAGCGGGCTCTGTGACGGCGCTGACTGCAGCGGGCGCGTGCTCTAGGACAGGCAGGGGTGAAGGACGAGAAGCTCCCCTCCTCCTCCTCTTCTTCCTAGGTCGAGGTGCAGATGCCGTTGGTGGACTAGAGAGTGGTTGGGGAACCTCCACGGGGACAGTTACTGGTGCAGGAAGGGCAGTCTCAAACAGTGTAGACTCCGTAGCGGAGGACTCCGAAGCGGACTCCCACGAGACACGTCTTCCCCGTTTGCCGCAGAGACTCGTGGGCGGAGATGACGTCTCAGGAACTGAAGCGGCCTGGGCCTGGTCCCCAAGCGTCACGACACCTATCATAAGACCCTCCGGGATCACGGGCAGCTTGGCGGGTGGTAAGCTCGTGGGTATCTGTGACTCTCTCCGCGATAAACAATCCACCATTTCCGTGAACGGACGGGTCACCAGCTCCTCCCGTTCAGCCAGGGTGGAGGAGAGTTTAGACCTGCGACTAGGTAGCGGTTTAGGAGGGACTCCGGTAAGAAAAACCTCCTTTCATTCGCGACCCGGGCATACTCCCTTACTGATCGCTGTCCCTGAGCGGGAATCGGGAGTCTGCCCCTCTTTGCATCAGCGACGGCCTGGTACCACCAATCCTTTGGGTCCGGCTGGCACATGACGGGTGAGGACATACTGTCTGCTGGGTTCTGTATTGGTCGGTACATTCTGTTATGATGCTGAGGAAGGATGAACCCAATAGCAGACAGGATGCAGTGACAATGTTTATTTATAGACAAAAACAGGGAAAACAAAACCCACGATGGGGCAAAACAAGGCAAGACAGGATAAACTACACTAGACAAAGACTCAGACGATTAACTAACAGCTAAGACAGGGTAAATACTTCTTTCAAGACACGACGTTCAACAGGTAACTCACAGCTTGATTTCACACAAAGATTGACAAGGTAAGATGAACAATGTACCGACACAGGACAGCAAACACAAGGGGATAATATAGGGAATACTAATGACGAGGACAGGTGAAACTGACTAGACAATAATCACAAGACGAGGATAACAAGGGGGCGGGGTTACGAGACGAGACAACGCAAGCACATGGCCCAAACAAATGGCCATGTGCTGCACATGAAACATGGGTCTGTCATGATCCTGCCACAAGACCAGAGAAATCAGAGACATGATGGCAGAATCATGACAGAAACCTCAGTATATAAGTCTGCAATAGTGCAGTGTTCTGTACAGCCTTGAGTGAGTGAGTGAGTGAGAGTTCAGCGAGTGAGTGAGTGAGTGAGTGAGAGTTCAGTGAGTGAGTGAGTGAGAGTTCAGCGAGTGAGTGAGTGAGTGAGTGAGTGAGTGAGTGAGAGTTCAGTGAGTGAGTGAGTGAGAGTTCAGTGAGTGAGTGAGTGAGTGAGAGTTCAGCGAGTGAGTGAGTGAGTGAGTGAGTGAGAGTTCAGTGAGTGAGTGAGTGAGTGAGTGAGTGAGAGTTCAGTGAGTGAGTGAGTGAGTGAGTGAGAGTTCAGCGAGTGAGTGAGTGAGTGAGAGTTCAGTGAGTGAGTGAGTGAGTGAGTGAGTGTTCAGTGAGTGAGTGAGTGAGTGAGTGTTCAGTGAGTGAGTGAGTGAGTGAGGTGAGTGAGTGAGTGAGTGAGTGAGTGAGTGAGAGTTCAGTGAGTGAGTGAGTGAGTGAGTGAGAGTTCAGTGAGTGAGTGAGTGAGTGAGTGAGTGTTCAGTGAGTGAGTGAGTGAGTGAGTGAGAGAGAGTTCAGTGAGTGAGTGAGTGAGTGAGAGAGAGTTCAGTGAGTGAGTGAGAGTTCAGTGAGTGAGTGAGTGAGTGAGTGAGTGTTCAGTGAGTGAGTGAGTGAGTGAGTGAGTGAGTGTTCAGTGAGTGAGAGTTCAGTGAGTGAGTGAGTGTGTGTTCAGTGAGTGAGTGAGTGAGTGAGTGATGTGAGTGAGTGAGTGAGAGAGAGTTCAGCGAGTGAGTGAGTGAGTGTTCAGTGAGAGAGAGAGAGTGAGTGAGTGAGTGAGTGAGTGAGTGAGTGTTCAGTGAGTGAGTGAGTGTGTGTTCAGTGAGTGAGTGAGTGAGTGAGTGAGTGAGAGTTCAGTGAGTGAGTGAGTGAGTGAGTGAGTGAGAGTTCAGTGAGTGAGTGAGTGAGTGTTCAGTGAGTGAGTGAGTGAGTGAGTGAGGAGAGAGAGAGTTCAGTGAGTGAGTGAGAGTTCAGTGAGTGAGTGAGTGAGTGAGTGAGTGAGTGAGTGAGTGAGAGTTCAGCGAGTGGAGTGAGTGAGTGAGTGAGTGATGTGAGTGAGTGAGAGTTCAGTGAGTGAGTGAGTGAGTGAGTGAGTGAGAGTTCAGTGAGTGAGTGAGTGAGTGAGAGTTCAGCGAGTGAGTGAGTGAGTGAGTGAGAGTTCAGTGAGTGAGTGAGTGAGTGAGTGAGTGAGAGTTCAGCGAGTGAGTGAGTGAGTGAGTGAGTGAGTGAGAGTTCAGCGAGTGAGTGAGTGAGTGAGTGAGTGAGAGTTCAGTGAGTGAGTGAGTGAGTGAGTGAGAGTTCAGCGAGTGAGTGAGTGAGTGAGTGAGTGAGGGAGAGTTCAGCGAGTGAGTGAGTGAGTGAGTGAGTGAGTGAGAGTTCAGTGAGTGAGTGAGTGAGTGAGTGAGTGAGTGAGTGAGTGAGTGAGAGTTCAGTGAGTGAGTGAGTGAGTGAGTTAGTGAGTGAGTGTTCAGTGAGTGAGTGAGTGAGTGAGTGAGTGAGTGTTCAGTGAGTGAGTGAGTGAGTGAGTGAGTGAGTGAGAGTTCAGTGAGTGAGTGAGTGAGTGAGTGAGAGTTCAGTGAGTGAGTGAGTGAGTGTGTGTTCAGTGAGTGAGTGAGTGAGTGTTCAGTGAGTGAGTGAGTGAGTGAGTGAGTGAGTGAGTGAGTGTTCAGTGAGTGAGTGAGTGAGTGAGTGAGTGAGTGAGTGAGAGAGAGTTCAGTGAGTGAGTGAGAGTTCTGTGAGTGAGTGAGTGAGTGAGTGTTCAGTGCAGGGCCGGAGTGGGACTCATTTTCAGCCCTGGAGTTTCATGCCTTAGACCGGCCCACGTTAGTTCCTGACTTAATATTAAAATAATGTAATTGAAACCTCAGTATATAAGTCTGCAATAGTGCAGTGTTCTGTACAGCCTTGTTATTCAGTGCAATAGCCGTACATAGGGTATTATAAATACAGAGGTCCGAAAAGTGATCTTTTGCTAGGGGGGTTAGGGGGCATATGCCCACCCAGACAAGTGAAGTAATACAAACAGAAAAGTCCCAGTACTGGGGAAAAATAAACACATTCGAGGTATACAAATATTTATACAATAATAATGGCAATATACGAGACCCATATACACAACCGGTCAAAAGTTTTAGATCGGTAAGATTTTTTATGTTTTTAAAAGATGTCTCTTCTGCTCACCAAGGCTGCAATTATTTGATAATAAAATCAGCGGTTTTCTATGTGAATATATAGTGAAGTGTAATTTATTCCTGTGATCAAAGCTGAATTTACAGCATCATTACTCCAGTCTTCAGTGTCACATGATCGAGCCCGATCTCATGAAAGTGCGTATCAATACCACGAATGTCATTTCTCGTGGCATTTATACGCCAAAATCAGTTTTTGCGTGTATATGATACGCAGTTTTCGCGTGCATATGATACGCACTTTATGGCGTGTACTACGCACGCACCTCCATCCCCCCCTCCCCCTAATCCTACCCAAGTGATTTTCAGTGCGTAGCATATGCACGCAAAAATCACTTTTGGCGTGTAAATGCCACGAGAAATGACATTCGTGGTATTGATACGCACTTTCATGAGACTGCGTTGCATGATCCTACAGAAATTATTATAATATGATGCTCAATAAACATTTATGATTATTATCCATGTTGAAAACAGTTTTTTACATTTTTATTTCAGGATTCTTTGATGAATAGAAAGTTCAAAAGAACAGAATTGATCTGAAATGGAAAGCTTTTGTAACATTAATCACTACCATTCAAAAGTTTAGGGTCAGTAAGAATTTATTTTTTATTTTTTGGGGAAAAGAAAAGAAATTAGAAAATACTTTTATTCATCAAGGATGAGTTAAATTGATCAAAAGTTACAGTAAAGACATTTATAATGTTAGACAAGATTATATTTTAAATTAATGCTATTCTTTTGAACTTTCTATTCATCATAGAATTTTGGGGGGAAAAAATTGAAAATCATAATTTATGTTTTTTGAGCATAAAATCAGCATATTAGAATGATTTCTGAAGGATCATGTGACACTGAAAACTGATGTGTAATCAGCAACAGTAATGATGTTGAAAATTCAGCTTTCAAATTACATTTTAAAATATATTAAAAAAGAAAACAGTCATTTTAAATTGTCATAATATTTTACAATATTACTGTTTGTCATTTTTTTTTCATCAGATAAAGCAGCCTTGGTGAGCAGAAGAGACTTCATTTAAAAATAAAAAAATCTTACTGATCTATATATATATATATATATATATATATATATAGGTGCTGTTGTTAAATTGAGCTTATTTTTACACTGTCATCAATGGCAAAGAACATATGTAGCCTATATCTGTGTTAAATAGGAATCCATTGTAATAAAGTTATTCTCATTCTGGGCTGCAAGGCTATTCCTCTACCTGCTCTCATCTCTCGATCATCTCCATGTCCTCTCATTCTTCTACCTGATCTACCACAAACTGATTATTTCTGTCGTCTGTTTAAAACTTCTTTCGTAATAAAAACAGTTGTTTAGTTTAGCCACTTGCATATCTCGTGAAGCGTCGCGTTGGGATTCGCGCGCGGCCGCGGCTCGCGCTTCTGTGAACATAAATCCCGCTTTGATCGCTCATTTCAAACATTTTACCATTGCCGACGAGCGATGTTTACTGAAGCAGCTCAGATTATGAGGTCGGTTATCGTCGCGATATGCACCAGGTAATTATTTCACAACGTTCATTATATACTCAGAAAAATATACACTCAGAAAGCTGTGACTGGAGCCTCTATAAAGCATTCAACCCAGTGCCATGACAACACGGCCCTCCTGGCCAATAAAACAGACCGGCCCACCGGGAATTCTCCCGGTGCTCCCGATTAGCCAATCCGGGCCTGGTTCAGTGAGTGAGTGAGTGAGTGAGTGAGTGAGAGTTCAGTGAGTGAGTGAGTGAGTGAGTGAGTGAGTGAGTGAGTGAGAGTTCAGTGAGTGAGTGATTGAGTGAGTGAGTGTTCAGTGAGTGAGTGAGTGAGTGTGAGAGAGAGTTCAGTGAGTGAGTGAGAGTTCAGTGAGTGAGTGAGTGAGTGAGTGAGTGAGTGAGTGAGAGTTCAGTGAGTGAGTGAGTGAGTGAGTGAGTGAGTGAGTGAGTGAGTGAGTGTTCAGTGAGTGAGTGAGTGAGTGAGTGAGTGAGTGAGTGAGTGTGTGTTCAGTGAGTGAGTGAGTGAGTGAGTGTTCAGTGAGTGAGTGAGTGAGTAAGTAGTGAGTGAGTGAGTGTTCAGTGAGTGAGTGAGTGAGTGATGTGAGTGAGTGAGTGAGTGAGTGAGTGAGTGAGAGTTCAGTGAGTGAGTGAGTGAAAGTTCAGTGAGTGAGTGAGTGAGTGAGTGAGTGAGTGAGTGAGAGTTCAGTGAGTGAGTGAGTGAGTGAGAGTTCAGCGAGTGAGTGAGTGAGTGGAGAGTTCAGTGAGTGAGTGAGTGAGTGAGTGAGTGAGTGAGAGTTCAGTGAGTGAGTGAGTGAGTGTTCAGTGAGTGAGTGAGTGAGTGAGTGAGGAGAGAGAGAGAGTTCAGTGAGTGAGTGAGAGTTCAGTGAGTGAGTGAGTGAGTGAGTGAGTGAGTGAGTGAGTGAGTGAGAGTTCAGCGAGTGTGATGAGTGAGTGTGAGTGGTGAGAGTTCAGTGAGTGAGTGAGTGAGTGAGTGAGTTGAGGAGTTGGAGTGAGTGTGTGAGTGAGTGAGAGTTCAGCGAGTGAGTGAGTGAGTGAGTGAGAGTTCAGTGAGTGAGTTGAGTGAGTGAGTGAGAGTTCGCGAGTGAGTGAGTGAGTGAGTGAGTGAGTGAGAGTTCAGCGAGTGAGTGAGTGAGTGAGTGAGTGAGAGTTCAGTGAGTGAGTGAGTGATGAGTGAGTGAGAGTTCAGCGAGTGAGTGAGTGAGTGAGTGAGGGAGGAGTTCAGCGAGTGAGTGGTGAGTGAGTGAGTGAGGTGAGTGATGAGTAGTGAGTGAGGTAGTGAGTGAGTGAGTGAGTTAGTGAGTGAGTGAGTGAGTGAGTGAGTGAGTGAGTGAGTGAGAGTTCAGTGAGTGAGTGAGTGATGAGTGATGTGAGTGAGTGAGTGAGTAGAGAGTTCAGTGAGTGAGTGAGAGTCAGTGAGTGAGTGAGTGAGTGAGTGAGTGTTCAGTGAGTGAGTGATGAGTGAGTGAGTGAGTGAGTGAGTGAGTGAGTGTCAGTGAGTGAGTGAGTGAGTGAGTGAGAGTTCAGTGAGTGAGTGATGTGAGTGAGTGAGTGAGAGTTCAGTGAGTGAGTGAGTGAGTGAGTGAGTGAGTGAGTGTGAGTGAGGTTCAGTGAGTGAGTGAGTGAGTGAGTGAGTGAGTGAGTGAGAGTTCAGTGAGTGAGTGATTGAGTGAGTGAGTGTTCAGTGAGTGAGTGAGTGAGTGAGTGATGAGAGAGAGTTCAGTGAGTGAGTGAGAGTTCAGTGAGTGAGTGAGTTGAGTGAGAGGAGTTCAGTGAGTGAGTGAGTGAGTGAGTGAGTGTTCAGTGAGTGATGTGAGTGAGTGAGTGAGTGGTGTGTTCAGTGAGTGAGTGAGTAGTGAGTGTTCAGTGAGTGAGTGAGTGAGTGAGTGAGTGTTCAGTGAGTGAGTGAGTGAGTGTTCAGTGAGTGATGTGGAGTGAGTGAGAGTTCGTGAGGGAGTGAGTGAGTGAGTGAAAGTTCAGTGAGTGAGTGAGTGAGTGAAGTGGGAGTGAGAGTTCAGTGAGTGAGTGAGTGAGGTGAAGTTCAGTGAGTGAGTGATGAGTGAGAGTTCAGTGAGTGAGTGAGTGTGAGTGAGTGAGTGATGAGTTAGTGAGGTGGAGTGTGTGAGTGTAGTGAGTGAGTGAGTGAGTGAGTGTAGTGAGTGAGTGAGTGAGTGAGGTTCAGTGAGTGAGTGAGTGAGTGAGTGTGGAGAGTTCAGTGAGTGAGTGAGTGAGTGAGAGTTCAGCGAGTGAGTGAGTGAGTGAGGTTCAGTGAGTGAGTGAGTGAGTGAGTGAGTGAGTGTTCAGTGAGTGAGTGAGTGATGAGTGTTCAGGAGTGAGTGAGTGAGTGAGTGAGTGAGTGAGTGAGAGTTCAGTGAGTGAGTGAGTGAGTGAGTGAGTGAGAGTTCAGTGAGTGAGTAGTGAGTGAGTGGTGTTAGTGAGTGATGAGTGAGTGAGTGAGGAGAGTTCAGTGAGTGAGTGAGGTTCAGTGAGTGAGTGAGTGAGTGAGTGAGTGTTCAGTGAGTAGTGAGTGAGTGAGTGAGTGAGTGTTAGTGAGTGAGTGAGTGAGTGAGTGAGAGTCAGAGTGAGTGATATCAGAGTGAGGAGTGAGTGAGGTGAGTGTGTGAGTGATGTGAGTGAGGTGAGAGTGAGTGAGGTGAAGTGAGTGAGGAGTGAGTGAGTGAGTTCAGTGAGTGAGGATGAGTGAGTGAGTGTCAGTGAGTGAGTGAGTGAGTGAGTGAGAGAGAGAGAGTTCAGTGAGTGAGTGAGAGTTCAGTGAGTGAGTGAGTGAGTGAGTGAGTGAGTGAGTGAGTGAGTGAGAGTTCAGCGAGTGAGTGAGTGAGTGAGTGAGTGAGTGAGTGAGTGAGAGTTCAGTGAGTGAGTGAGTGAGTGAGTGAGTGAGAGTTCAGTGAGTGAGTGAGTGAGTGAGAGTTCAGCGAGTGAGTGAGTGAGTGAGTGAGAGTTCAGTGAGTGAGTGAGTGAGTGAGTGAGGATGAGAGTTCAGCGAGTGAGTGAGTGAGTGAGTGAGTGAGAGTTCAGCGAGTGAGTGAGTGAGTGAGTGAGTGAGAGTTCAGTGAGTGAGTGAGTGAGTGAGTGAGAGTTCAGCGAGTGAGTGAGTGAGTGAGTGAGTGAGGGAGAGTTCAGCGAGTGAGTGAGTGAGTGAGTGAGTGAGTGAGAGTTCAGTGAGTGAGTGAGTGAGTGAGTGAGTGAGTGAGTGAGGAGAGTTCAGTGAGTGAGTGAGTGAGTGAGTTAGTGAGTGAGTGTTCAGTGAGTGAGTGAGTGAGTGAGTGAGTGAGTGTTCAGTGAGTGAGTGAGTGAGTGAGTGAGTGAGTGAGAGTTCAGTGAGTGAGTGAGTGAGTGAGTGAGAGTTCAGTGAGTGAGTGAGTGAGTGTGTGTTCAGTGAGTGAGTGAGTGAGTGTTCAGTGAGTGAGTGAGTGAGTGAGTGAGTGAGTGAGTGAGTGTTCAGTGAGTGAGTGAGTGAGTGAGTGAGTGAGTGAGTGTGAGAGAGAGTTCAGTGAGTGAGTGAGAGTTCTGTGAGTGAGTGAGTGAGTGAGTGTTCAGTGCAGGGCCGGAGTGGGACTCATTTTCAGCCCTGGAGTTTCATGCCTTAGACCGGCCCACGTTAGTTCCTGACTTAATATTAAAATAATGTAATTGAAACCTCAGTATATAAGTCTGCAATAGTGCAGTGTTCTGTACAGCCTTGTTATTCAGTGCAATAGCCGTACATAGGGTATTATAAATACAGAGGTCCGAAAAGTGATCTTTTGCTAGGGGGGTTAGGGGGCATATGCCCACCCAGACAAGTGAAGTAATACAAACAGAAAAGTCCCAGTACTGGGGAAAAATAAACACATTCGAGGTATACAAATATTTATACAATAATAATGGCAATATACGAGACCCATATACACAACCGGTCAAAAGTTTTAGATCGGTAAGATTTTTTATGTTTTTAAAAGATGTCTCTTCTGCTCACCAAGGCTGCAATTATTTGATAATAAAATCAGCGGTTTTCTATGTGAATATATAGTGAAGTGTAATTTATTCCTGTGATCAAAGCTGAATTTACAGCATCATTACTCCAGTCTTCAGTGTCACATGATCGAGCCCGATCTCATGAAAGTGCGTATCAATACCACGAATGTCATTTCTCGTGGCATTTATACGCCAAAATCAGTTTTTGCGTGTATATGATACGCAGTTTTCGCGTGCATATGATACGCACTTTATGGCGTGTACTACGCACGCACCTCCATCCCCCCCTCCCCCTAATCCTACCCAAGTGATTTTCAGTGCGTAGCATATGCACGCAAAAATCACTTTTGGCGTGTAAATGCCACGAGAAATGACATTCGTGGTATTGATACGCACTTTCATGAGACTGCGTTGCATGATCCTACAGAAATTATTATAATATGATGCTCAATAAACATTTATGATTATTATCCATGTTGAAAACAGTTTTTTACATTTTTATTTCAGGATTCTTTGATGAATAGAAAGTTCAAAAGAACAGAATTGATCTGAAATGGAAAGCTTTTGTAACATTAATCACTACCATTCAAAAGTTTAGGGTCAGTAAGAATTTATTTTTTATTTTTTGGGGAAAAGAAAAGAAATTAGAAAATACTTTTATTCATCAAGGATGAGTTAAATTGATCAAAAGTTACAGTAAAGACATTTATAATGTTAGACAAGATTATATTTTAAATTAATGCTATTCTTTTGAACTTTCTATTCATCATAGAATTTTGGGGGGAAAAAATTGAAAATCATAATTTATGTTTTTTGAGCATAAAATCAGCATATTAGAATGATTTCTGAAGGATCATGTGACACTGAAAACTGATGTGTAATCAGCAACAGTAATGATGTTGAAAATTCAGCTTTCAAATTACATTTTAAAATATATTAAAAAAGAAAACAGTCATTTTAAATTGTCATAATATTTTACAATATTACTGTTTGTCATTTTTTTTTCATCAGATAAAGCAGCCTTGGTGAGCAGAAGAGACTTCATTTAAAAATAAAAAAATCTTACTGATCTATATATATATTATATATATATATATATATAGGTGCTGTTGTTAAATTGAGCTTATTTTTACACTGTCATCAATGGCAAAGAACATATGTAGCCTATATCTGTGTTAAATAGGAATCCATTGTAATAAAGTTATTCTCATTCTGGGCTGCAAGGCTATTCCTCTACCTGCTCTCATCTCTCGATCATCTCCATGTCCTCTCATTCTTCTACCTGATCTACCACAAACTGATTATTTCTGTCGTCTGTTTAAAACTTCTTTCGTAATAAAAACAGTTGTTTAGTTTAGCCACTTGCATATCTCGTGAAGCGTCGCGTTGGGATTCGCGCGCGGCCGCGGCTCGCGCTTCTGTGAACATAAATCCCGCTTTGATCGCTCATTTCAAACATTTTACCATTGCCGACGAGCGATGTTTACTGAAGCAGCTCAGATTATGAGGTCGGTTATCGTCGCGATATGCACCAGGTAATTATTTCACAACGTTCATTATATACTCAGAAAATATACACTCAGAAAGCTGTGACTGGAGCCTCTATAAAGCATTCAACCAGTGCCATGACAACACGGCCCTCCTGGCCAATAAAACAGACGGCCCACCGGGAATTCTCCGGTGCTCCCGATTAGCCAATCGGGCCTGGTTCAGTGAGTGAGTGAGTGAGTGAGGAGTGAGTGAGAGTTAGTGAGTGAGTGAGTGAGTGAGTGAGTGAGTAGTTCAGTGAGTGAGTGATGGTGAGTGAGTGTTCAGTGAGTGAGTGAGTGAGGTGAGTAGTTCAGTGAGTGAGTGATTGAGTGAGAGTTCATGTGAGTGAGTGAGTGAGTGAGTGAGTGAGTGATGCAGTGAGTGAGTGAGAGTGAGTGAGTGAGTGAGTGAGTGAGTGAGTGATGAGTGAGAGTTTCAGTGAGTGAGTGAGTGAGTGAGTAGTGAGTGAGTGAGTGTTAGTGAGTGAGTGAGTAGTGAGTGTGAGTGAGGAGTGAGTGTGTGAGTGAGTGATGTGAGTGAGTGATGTGAGGTGTGAGTGGTGATAGTGAGTGAGTGAGTGAGTGAGTGAGGTTCAGTGAGTGAGTGAGTGAGTGTGATGAGTGAGTGTTGAGTGAGTGAGTGAGTGAGAGTTCAGTGAGTGAGTGAGTGAGTAGTAGAGTTCAGTGAGTGAGTGAGTGGAGAGTTCAGGAGTGAGTGAGTGAGTGAAGTGAGTGAGTGAGTGAGTAGAGTCAGGAGTGAGTGAGTGAGTGAGTGAGTGAGGAGTTCAGTGAGTGAGTGAGTGAGTGAGTGAGAGTCAGTGAGTGAGTGGTGAGTGAGTGAGTGAGTGAGTGAGGTTCAGTGAGTGAGTGAGTGAGTGAGTGATGAGTGAGTGAGTGAGTGAGTGATGTGAGGAGTGAGTGAGGAGTGAGTGATGATGAGTGAGTGAGAGTTCAGTGAGTGAGGAGTGAGTGAGTGAGTGAGAGTTGAGTGATGAGTGAGTGAGTGAGTGAGAGTAGTCGAGTGAGTGAGTGAGTGAGTGAGAGTCAGTGAGTGAGTGAGTTCAGTGAGTGAGTGAGTGAGTGAGTGTTCAGTGAGGAGTGAGTGAGTGTATGAGTGAGTGATGAGTGAGTGTGAGTGAGAGTTCAGTGAGTGAGTGAGTGAGTGAGTGAGTGAGTGAGTAGGTTCAGTGAGTGAGTGAGTGAGTGAGTGATGAGTGTCAGTGAGTGATGTGAGTGAGTGAGTGAGAGAGAGTTCAGTGAGTGAGTAAGAGTTCAGTGAGTGAGTGAGTGAGTGAGTGTTCAGTGAGTGAGTGAGTGAGTGAGTGAGTGTGTTCAGTGAGTGAGTGAGTGAGTGAGTGAGAGTTCAGTGAGTGAGTGAGGTGAGAGTTCAGTGAGTGAGTGAGTGAGTGAGTGAGTGAGTGAGTGAGAGTTCAGTGAGTGAGTGAGTGAGTGAGTGAGTGAGTGAGAGTTCAGTGAGTGAGTGATTGAGTGAGTGAGTGTTCAGTGAGTGAGTGAGTGAGTGAGTGAGTGATGAGTGAGAGAGTTCAGTGAGTGAGTGAGAGTTCAGTGAGTGAGTGAGTGAGTGAGTGAGTGAGAGAGAGAGAGTTCAGTGAGTGAGTGAGTGAGTGAGTGAGTGTTCAGTGAGTGAGTGAGTGAGTGAGTGAGTGAGTGAGTGTGTGTTCAGTGAGTGAGTGAGTGAGTGAGTGAGTGAGTGTTCAGTGAGTGAGTGAGTGAGTGTTCAGTGAGTGAGTGAGTGAGTGTTCAGTGAGTGAGTGAGAGTGAGTGAGAGTTCAGTGAGGGAGTGAGTGAGTGAGTGAAAGTTCAGTGAGTGAGTGAGGTGAGTGAGTGAGTGAGTGAGTGAAAGTTCATTGAGTGAGTGAGTGAGTGAGTGAGAGTTCAGTGAGTGAGTGAGTGAGTGTGTGTTCAGTGATAGTGAGTGAGTGAGTGAGAGTTCAGTGAGTGTGTGAGTAGTGAGTGAGTGAGTGAGTGAGTGAGAGTTCAGTGAGTGAGTGAGTGAGTGAGTGTGTGTTCAGTGAGTGAGTGAGTGTGTGTTCAGTGAGTGAGTGAGTGAGTGAGTGAGTGAGAGTTCAGTGAGTGAGTGAGTGAGTGAGAGTTCAGTGAGTGAGTGATGTGTGTGTTCAGTGAGTGAGTGAGTGAGTGAGTGAGTGAGTGAGAGAGTGAGTGAGAGAGAGTTCAGCGAGTGAGTGAGTGAGTGTTCAGTGAGAGAAAGAGAGAGAGTGAGTGAGTGAGTGAGTGAGTGAGTGAGTGTTCAGTGAGTGAGTGAGTGTGTGTTCAGTGAGTGAGTGAGTGAGTGAGTGAGTGAGTGAGTGAGTGAGAGTTCAGTGAGTGAGTGAGTGAGTGAGTGAGAGTTCAGTGAGTGAGTGAGTGAGTGTTCAGTGAGTGAGTGAGTGAGTGAGTGAGAGAGAGAGAGTTCAGTGAGTGAGTGAGTGAGTGAGAGTTCAGTGAGTGAGTGAGTGTTCAGTGAGTGAGTGAGTGAGTGAGTGTTCAGCGAGTGAGTGAGTGAGTGAGTGAGTGAGTGAGTGAGTGAGTGAGTGAGAGTTCAGTGAGTGAGTGAGTGAGTGAGTGAGTGAGAGTTCAGTGAGTGAGTAAGTGAGTGAGTGAGTGTTCAGTGAGTGAGTGTAGTGAGTGAGTGAGTGTTCAGTGAGTGAGTGAGTGAGAGTTCAGTGAGTGAGTAAGTGAGTGAGTGAGTGTTCAGTGAGTGAGTGAGTGAGTGAGTGAGAGAGAGTTCAGTGAGTGAGTGAGAGTTCAGTGAGTGAGTGAGTGAGTGAGTGAGAGTTCAGTGAGTGAGTGAGTGAGTGAGTGTTCAGTGAGTGAGTGAGTGAGTGAGTGAGTGAGTGAGTGAGTGAGTGAGAGAGAGTTCAGTGAGTGAGTGAGAGTTCTGTGAGTGAGTGAGTGAGTGAGTGTTCAGTGCAGGGCCGGAGTGGGACTCATTTTCAGCCCTGGAGTTTCATGCCTTAGACCGGCCCACGTTAGTTCCTGACTTAATATTAAAATAATGTAATTGAAACCTCAGTATATAAGTCTGCAATAGTGCAGTGTTCTGTACAGCCTTGTTATTCAGTGCAATAGCCGTACATAGGGTATTATAAATACAGAGGTCCGAAAAGTGATCTTTTGCTAGGGGGGTTAGGGGGCATATGCCCACCCAGACAAGTGAAGTAATACAAACAGAAAAGTCCCAGTACTGGGGAAAAATAAACACATTCGAGGTATACAAATATTTATACAATAATAATGGCAATATACGAGACCCATATACACAACCGGTCAAAAGTTTTAGATCGGTAAGATTTTTTATGTTTTTAAAAGATGTCTCTTCTGCTCACCAAGGCTGCAATTATTTGATAATAAAATCAGCGGTTTTCTATGTGAATATATAGTGAAGTGTAATTTATTCCTGTGATCAAAGCTGAATTTACAGCATCATTACTCCAGTCTTCAGTGTCACATGATCGAGCCCGATCTCATGAAAGTGCGTATCAATACCACGAATGTCATTTCTCGTGGCATTTATACGCCAAAATCAGTTTTTGCGTGTATATGATACGCAGTTTTCGCGTGCATATGATACGCACTTTATGGCGTGTACTACGCACGCACCTCCATCCCCCCTCCCCCTAATCCTACCCAAGTGATTTTCAGTGCGTAGCATATGCACGCAAAAATCACTTTTGGCGTGTAAATGCCACGAGAAATGACATTCGTGGTATTGATACGCACTTTCATGAGACTGCGTTGCATGATCCTACAGAAATTATTATAATATGATGCTCAATAAACATTTATGATTATTATCCATGTTGAAAACAGTTTTTTACATTTTTATTTCAGGATTCTTTGATGAATAGAAAGTTCAAAAGAACAGAATTGATCTGAAATGGAAAGCTTTTGTAACATTAATCACTACCATTCAAAAGTTTAGGGTCAGTAAGAATTTATTTTTTATTTTTTGGGGAAAAGAAAAGAAATTAGAAAATACTTTTATTCATCAAGGATGAGTTAAATTGATCAAAAGTTACAGTAAAGACATTTATAATGTTAGACAAGATTATATTTTAAATTAATGCTATTCTTTTGAACTTTCTATTCATCATAGAATTTTGGGGGGAAAAAATTGAAAATCATAATTTATGTTTTTTGAGCATAAAATCAGCATATTAGAATGATTTCTGAAGGATCATGTGACACTGAAAACTGATGTGTAATCAGCAACAGTAATGATGTTGAAAATTCAGCTTTCAAATTACATTTTAAAATATATTAAAAAAGAAAACAGTCATTTTAAATTGTCATAATATTTTACAATATTACTGTTTGTCATTTTTTTTTCATCAGATAAAGCAGCCTTGGTGAGCAGAAGAGACTTCATTTAAAAATAAAAAAATCTTACTGATCTATATATATATATATATATATAGGTGCTGTTGTTAAATTGAGCTTATTTTTACACTGTCATCAATGGCAAAGAACATATGTAGCCTATATCTGTGTTAAATAGGAATCCATTGTAATAAAGTTATTCTCATTCTGGGCTGCAAGGCTATTCCTCTACCTGCTCTCATCTCTCGATCATCTCCATGTCCTCTCATTCTTCTACCTGATCTACCACAAACTGATTATTTCTGTCGTCTGTTTAAAACTTCTTTCGTAATAAAAACAGTTGTTTAGTTTAGCCACTTGCATATCTCGTGAAGCGTCGCGTTGGGATTCGCGCGCGGCCGCGGCTCGCGCTTCTGTGAACATAAATCCCGCTTTGATCGCTCATTTCAAACATTTTACCATTGCCGACGAGCGATGTTTACTGAAGCAGCTCAGATTATGAGGTCGGTTATCGTCGCGATATGCACCAGGTAATTATTTCACAACGTTCATTATATACTCAGAAAAATATACACTCAGAAAGCTGTGACTGGAGCCTCTATAAAGCATTCAACCCAGTGCCATGACAACACCGGCCCTCCTGGCCAATAAAACAGACCGGCCCACCGGGAATTCTCCCGGTGCTCCCGATTAGCCAATCCGGGCCTGGTTCAGTGAGTGAGTGAGTGAGTGAGTGTGAGTGAGAGTTCAGTGAGTGAGTGAGTGAGTGAGTGAGTGAGTGAGTGAGAGTTCAGTGAGTGAGTGATTGAGTGAGTGAGTGTTCAGTGAGTGAGTGAGTGAGTGAGAGTTCAGTGAGTGAGTGATTGAGTGAGAGTTCAGTGAGTGAGTGAGTGAGTGAGTGAGTGAGTGAGTGAGTGAGTGAGTGAGTGAGAGTTCAGTGAGTGAGTGAGTGAGTGAGTGAGTGAGTGAGTGAGTGAGTGAGTGAGTGAGTGAGTGTTCAGTGAGTGATGAGTGAGTGAGTGAGTGAGTGAGTGAGTGTGTGTTCAGTGAGTGAGTGAGTGAGTGAGTGTTCAGTGAGTGAGTGAGTGAGTAAGTGAGTGAGTGAGTGTTCAGTGAGTGAGTGAGTGAGTGAGTGAGTGAGTGAGTGAGTGAGTGAGTGAGTGTTCAGTGAGTGAGTGAGTGAGTGGTGTTCAGTGAGTGAGTGAGTGAGTGACGTGAGTGAGTGAGTGGAGTAGGTGAGGAGTTCAGTGATGTGAGTGAGTGAGTGAGATGAGTGAGTGAGAGAGGTTCAGTGAGTGAGTAGAGTGAGTGTAGTGAGTGTTCAGTGAGTGATGTGAGTGAGTGAGTGAGTGAGTGAGTGTTCAGTGAGTGTAGTGAGTGAGTGAGGAGTTCAGTGAGTGAGTAGAGTGAGTGAGTGAGTGGTTCAGTGAGTGAGTGAGTGAGTGAGTGAGTGATGAGGAGAGTTCAGTGAGTGTGAGTGAGAGAGGTTCAGTGAGTGAGTGTGAGTGAGTGTTCATGATGGTGAGTGGTCAGTGAGTGAGAGGTGAGTGAGTGAGTAGTGAGTGATGAGTGAGGTGTGTGAGAGAGGTTAGTGAGTGAGTGAGTGAGTGAGTGAGTTCAGTGAGTGAGTGAGTGAGTGTGTGTAGAGTGAGTGAGAGTTCAGTGAGTGAGTGAGTGAGTGAGTGAGTGAGTCAGTGAGTGAGTGTGAGTGATGAGTTCAGTGAGTGAGTAGAGTGAGTGAAGTTGATGAGTGAGTGTAGGAGTTCAGTGAGTGAGTGAGTGAGTTGAGTGAGTGTGAGGTTCAGTGAGTGGTGAGTGGAGTGAAGTTCGTAGTGAGTGAGTGAGTGAGAGTTCATAGTGAGTGAGTGTGTGTTCAGTGAGTGAGTGAGTGAGTGAGGTTAGTGAGTGGTGGTGTGGTGAGGGAGGAGGATGGATCAGGTAGTGTGTGAGTGGAGAAAAGAGGAGTGGTGAGGGTGGTGTTCATGATGATGGTGTGTTCATGAGTGGTGAGGAGAAGTGGGATCATGGGTGAGGAGTGAGTTGAGGAGTGGTGAGTGTTCAGTGAGTGGTGGTGGTGAGTGAGGAGGAGTGAGGGTGAGTGGTGAGTTGTGATGATGGTCAGTTGTAGAGGAGTGATTGATGAGTGGTAGTGGTGAGGAGGTCAGGGTGGAGTGTGAGGGGTTCGTGAGGGTAGAGTGTGAGTGTCTGATGGTGAGTGTGGGTAGTGAGTGGTTGGTCATGGTGAGTAGGTGGGAGTGTTCAGGGTGATGTGAGTGAGAGAGTCAGTGGGGAGGTATGAGTGATAGTGTGGAGGATGAGTGTGAGTGGGTAGTGAGTGAGTTCAGTAGGAGTGAGAGTGAGAGTTCAGTGGTGAGTGAGTGAGTGAGTGAGTGGTGAGAGTTCAGTGAGTGAGTGAGTGAGTGTGGTTCAGTGATGTGATGAGTGAGTGTGTGAGTGATGTGAGTGTGAGTGGTGAGAGGTTCAGGAGTGATGAGTTCAGTGGTGGTGTGAGTGGGAGGAGTGAGTGATGGTGAGTGAGTGAGTGAGTGAGTTAGAGTGGTGAGTGAGTGTTAGTGAGTGAGTGAGTGAGTGTCTGAGTGAGTGAGGTGAGTGAGTGAGTGAGGTGTCAGTGAGTGAGTGAGTGAGTGAGGGAGGAGTGAGAGTTCAGGGAGGGTGAGTGAGTGAGTTAGTGAGTGAGTGAGTTAGTGAGGAGTGAGTGAGTGTCAGTGAGTGAGTGATGTGAGTGAGAGAGGAGAGTATGTAGTAGTTATGAGTGTGTGGTTAGTGAGTGAGTGAGTGAGTGAGTGCAGTGTGAGTGAGTGAGTGAGTGAGTGAGTTCAGTGAGGTGAGTGAGTGAGGATGTGTGAGTGAGAGTGATGTTAGTGAGGAGTGATGTGAGTGAGTGAGATTCAGTGAGAGTGTGAGTGAGGAGGAGTAGTGAGTGTGTGTAGTGAGTGAGTGAGGAGTGAGTGAGTGAGTGAGTGAGGTGAGGTGAGTGAGTAGGTGCGAGTCAGTGAGTGAGTGAGTGAGGAGTGTTCAGTGAGTGAGTGAGTGATGTGATGGTTCAGTGATGTGAGTGAGTGGTGTGAGTGAGGAGTGGTGAGTGAGGAGTGTTCAGGAGTGAGTGAGTGAGTGAGTGAGTGAGTGAGAGTTCAGTGGTGAGTGATGTAGAGTGAGTGAGTGAGTGAGTGAGAGAGTTCAGGTGAGTGAGTAGTGAGTGATGTGAGTGAGTGAGTGGTGAGTGAGTGAGTGAGTGAAGTCAGCGAGTGAGTGAGTGAGTGAGGTGAGTGAGAGTTATGAGTGAGTGAGTAGTGATGAGTGAGTGAGTTAGTGAGTGAGTGATGTTATGGTGAGTGAGTGAGTGGTGAGTAGTGTAGTGAGTGAGTGAGTGAGTGAGTGAGTGAGTGAGTTAGTGGTGAGGTGAGTGAGTGAGTGAGTGAGTGAGAGTGAGTGAGTGATGGTGAGAGTTAGGAGTTAGTGAGTGAGTGAGTGTTGGAGTGAGGATTGGAGTGAGTGAGTGAGTGAGTGAGTGGTGAGGTGAGGAGGAGTTAGAGTGAGTGGAGTTCAGTGAGTGAGGAGTTAGTGAGGTGGAGTTGAGTGAGTGATGGTGAGGAGTTCAGTGGAGTGAGTGAGTGAGTGAGTGAGTGAGTGAGAGTTAGGGGTGAGTGAGGAGTGAGTGAGTGAGTGAGAGAGTTCAGTGGAGTGAGTGGAGTGTGAGTGTAGTCAGTGAGTGAGTGATGTGAGTGAGTGAGATTGAGTGAGTGAGGAGTGATGAGGGAGTGAGTGAGTGAGTGAGTGAGTGAGTGAGAGGAGGAGTAGGAGAGGAGTGAGTGAGTGGAGTGAGTGAGTGATGGGAGTGAGTGATTGTAGTGAGTGAGTGAGTGGTGTGTGAGTGAGTGAGTGAGTGAGTGAGTGAGTGAGGAGGTGAGAGTTCAGTGAGTGAGTGGAGTGAGTGAGTGTGAGTAGTGAGTGAGTGAGTGAGTGTTCAGTGAGTGAGTGAGTGAGTGAGGAGAGAGGTTCAGTGAGTGAGTGAGTGTGAGTGAGAGTTCAGTGGAGTGAGTAGGTGGTTCAGTGGAGTGTAGTGGGAGTGATGTGAGTGAGGTGAGTGATAGATTCGAGGAGTGTGATGAGTGGATGTGAGTGAGAGATAAGGAGGAGTGAGTGAGTGAGTGAGTGGTGAGTGAGGTAGTGAGTGAGGTGAGTGAGTGAGTGAGGAGTTAGTGAGTGAAGTGAGTGATGAGTGAGTTCAGTGTTAGTGAGTGAGTGTGAGTGAGGTCAGTGATGAGTGTTGTGAGTGATGGGTGAGTGAGTAGTGAGTGAGAAGTGAGAGTTCAGTGAGTGAGTGAGTGTAGTGAGTGAGGGGGAAGTGAGTGTGTCAGTGAGTTGAGTGATGTGAGTGAGGTTCAGTGAGTGAGTGAGTGAGTGAGTGAGTTAGTGAGTGAGGTGTTCAGTGAGTGAGTGATGTGAGTGAGTGAGTGAGTGTTCAGTGAGTGAGTGAGTGAGTGAGTGAGTGAGTGAGTGAGTGAGTGAGTGAGAGTTAGTGAGTGAGTGAGTGAGTGAGTGAGAGTTCAGTGAGTGAGTGGAGTGAGTGAGTGTTCAGTGAGTGAGTGAGTGAGTGAGGAGTGAGTGAGTGAGTGAGTGAGTGAGTGAGTGAGTGAGTGAGTGAGAGAGAGTTCAGTGAGTGAGTGAGAGTTCTGTGAGTGAGTGAGTGAGTGAGTGTTCAGTGCAGGGCCGGAGTGGGACTCATTTTCAGCCCTGGAGTTTCATGCCTTAGACCGGCCCACGTTAGTTCCTGACTTAATATTAAAATAATGTAATTGAAACCTCAGTATATAAGTCTGCAATAGTGCAGTGTTCTGTACAGCCTTGTTATTCAGTGCAATAGCCGTACATAGGGTATTATAAATACAGAGGTCCGAAAAGTGATCTTTTGCTAGGGGGGTTAGGGGGCATATGCCCACCCAGACAAGTGAAGTAATACAAACAGAAAAGTCCCAGTACTGGGGAAAAATAAACACATTCGAGGTATACAAATATTTATACAATAATAATGGCAATATACGAGACCCATATACACAACCGGTCAAAAGTTTTAGATCGGTAAGATTTTTTATGTTTTTAAAAGATGTCTCTTCTGCTCACCAAGGCTGCAATTATTTGATAATAAAATCAGCGGTTTTCTATGTGAATATATAGTGAAGTGTAATTTATTCCTGTGATCAAAGCTGAATTTACAGCATCATTACTCCAGTCTTCAGTGTCACATGATCGAGCCCGATCTCATGAAAGTGCGTATCAATACCACGAATGTCATTTCTCGTGGCATTTATACGCCAAAATCAGTTTTTGCGTGTATATGATACGCAGTTTTCGCGTGCATATGATACGCACTTTATGGCGTGTACTACGCACGCACCTCCATCCCCCCCTCCCCCTAATCCTACCCAAGTGATTTTCAGTGCGTAGCATATGCACGCAAAAATCACTTTTGGCGTGTAAATGCCACGAGAAATGACATTCGTGGTATTGATACGCACTTTCATGAGACTGCGTTGCATGATCCTACAGAAATTATTATAATATGATGCTCAATAAACATTTATGATTATTATCCATGTTGAAAACAGTTTTTTACATTTTTATTTCAGGATTCTTTGATGAATAGAAAGTTCAAAAGAACAGAATTGATCTGAAATGGAAAGCTTTTGTAACATTAATCACTACCATTCAAAAGTTTAGGGTCAGTAAGAATTTATTTTTTATTTTTTGGGGAAAAGAAAAGAAATTAGAAAATACTTTTATTCATCAAGGATGAGTTAAATTGATCAAAAGTTACAGTAAAGACATTTATAATGTTAGACAAGATTATATTTTAAATTAATGCTATTCTTTTGAACTTTCTATTCATCATAGAATTTTGGGGGGAAAAAATTGAAAATCATAATTTATGTTTTTTGAGCATAAAATCAGCATATTAGAATGATTTCTGAAGGATCATGTGACACTGAAAACTGATGTGTAATCAGCAACAGTAATGATGTTGAAAATTCAGCTTTCAAATTACATTTTAAAATATATTAAAAAAGAAAACAGTCATTTTAAATTGTCATAATATTTTACAATATTACTGTTTGTCATTTTTTTTTCATCAGATAAAGCAGCCTTGGTGAGCAGAAGAGACTTCATTTAAAAATAAAAAAATCTTACTGATCTATATATATATATATATATATATATATAGGTGCTGTTGTTAAATTGAGCTTATTTTTACACTGTCATCAATGGCAAAGAACATATGTAGCCTATATCTGTGTTAAATAGGAATCCATTGTAATAAAGTTATTCTCATTCTGGGCTGCAAGGCTATTCCTCTACCTGCTCTCATCTCTCGATCATCTCCATGTCCTCTCATTCTTCTACCTGATCTACCACAAACTGATTATTTCTGTCGTCTGTTTAAAACTTCTTTCGTAATAAAAACAGTTGTTTAGTTTAGCCACTTGCATATCTCGTGAAGCGTCGCGTTGGGATTCGCGCGCGGCCGCGGCTCGCGCTTCTGTGAACATAAATCCCGCTTTGATCGCTCATTTCAAACATTTTACCATTGCCGACGAGCGATGTTTACTGAAGCAGCTCAGATTATGAGGTCGGTTATCGTCGCGATATGCACCAGGTAATTATTTCACAACGTTCATTATATACTCAGAAAAATATACACTCAGAAAGCTGTGACTGGAGCCTCTATAAAGCATTCAACCCAGTGCCATGACAACACCGGCCCTCCTGGCCAATAAAACAGACCGGCCCACCGGGAATTCTCCCGGTGCTCCCGATTAGCCAATCCGGGCCTGGTTCAGTGAGTGAGTGAGTGAGTGAGTGAGTGAGAGTTCAGTGAGTGAGTGAGTGAGTGAGTGAGTGAGTGAGTGAGAGTTCAGTGAGTGAGTGATTGAGTGAGTGAGTGTTCAGTGAGTGAGTGAGTGAGTGAGAGAGAGTTCAGTGAGTGAGTGAGAGTTCAGTGAGTGAGTGAGTGAGTGAGTGAGTGAGTGAGTGAGAGTTCAGTGAGTGAGTGAGTGAGTGAGTGAGTGAGTGAGTGAGTGAGTGAGTGTTCAGTGAGTGAGTGAGTGAGTGAGTGAGTGAGTGAGTGAGTGTGTGTTCAGTGAGTGAGGTGAGTGAGTGAGTGTTCAGTGAGTGAGTGAGTGAGTAAGTGAGTGAGTGAGTGTTCAGTGAGTGAGTGAGTGGGGTGAGTGAGTGAGTGAGTGAGGTGAGTGAGAGTTCAGTGAGTGAGTGAGTGAAAGTTCATGTGAGTGAGTGAGTGAGTGAGTGAGTGAGTGAGTGAGAGTTCAGTGAGTGAGTGAGTGAGTGAGAGTTCAGCGAGTGAGTGAGTGAGTGAGAGTTCAGCGAGTGAGTGAGTGAGTGAGTGAGTGAGTGAGAGTTCAGTGAGTGAGTGAGTGAGTGAGTGAGTGAGTGAGTGAGAGTTCAGTGAGTGAGTGATTGAGTGAGTGAGTGTTCAGTGAGTGAGTGAGTGAGAGTGAGTGAGTGAGTTAGTGAGTGAGTGAGAGTTTCAGTGAGTGAGTGAGTGAGTGAGTGAGAGAGAGTTCAGTGAGTGAGTGAGTGAGTGAGTGAGTGAGTGAGTGTTCAGTGAGTGAGTGAGTGAGTGAGTGAGTGGTGTTCAGTGAGTGAGTGAGTGAGTGAGTGTTCAGTGAGTGAGTGAGAGTGAGTGAGTGTTCAGTGAGTGAGTGAGTGAGTGTTCAGTGAGTGAGTGAGAGTGAGTGAGAGTTCAGTGAGGGAGTGAGTGAGTGAGTGAAGTTCAGTGAGTGAGTGAGTGATGAGTGAGTGAGTGAGTGAGTGAAAGTTCATTGAGTGAGTGAGTGAGTGAGTGAGAGTTCAGTGAGTGAGTGAGTGAGTGTGTGTTCAGTGAGTGAGTGAGTGAGTGAGAGTTCAGTGAGTGTGTGAGTGAGTGAGTGAGTGAGTGAGTGAGTGAGTGAGTGAGTGAGAGTTCAGTGAGTGAGTGAGTGAGTGAGTGTGTGTTCAGTGAGTGAGTGAGTGTGTGTTCAGTGAGTGAGTGAGTGATGAGTGAGTGAGTGAGAGTTCAGTGAGTGAGTGAGTGAGTGAGAGTTCAGTGAGTGAGTGAGTGTGTGTTCAGTGAGTGAGTGAGTGAGTGAGTGAGTGAGTGGTGAGTGAGAGAGAGTTCAGCGAGTGAGTGAGTGAGTGTTCAGTGAGAGAGAGAGAGAGTGAGTGAGTGAGTGAGTGAGTGAGTGAGTGAGTGTTCAGTGAGTGAGTGAGTGTGTGTTCAGTGAGTGAGTGAGTGAGTGAGTGAGTGAGTGAGAGTTCAGTGAGTGAGTGAGTGAGTGAGTGAGTGAGTGAGAGTTCAGTGAGTGAGTGAGTGAGTGTTCAGTGAGTGAGTGAGTGAGTGAGTGAGAGAGAGAGAGTTCAGTGAGTGAGTGAGAGTTCAGTGAGTGAGTGAGTGATGAGTGAGTGAGTGAGAGTTCAGCGAGTGAGTGAGTGAGTGAGTGAAGTGAGTGAGTGAGAGTTCAGTGAGTGAGTGAGTGAGTGAGTGAGTGAGAGTTCAGTGAGTGAGTGAGTGAGTGAGAGTTCAGCGAGTGAGTGAGTGAGTGAGTGAGAGTTCAGTGAGTGAGTGAGTGAGTGAGTGAGAGTTCAGCGAGTGAGTGAGTGAGTGAGTGAGTGAGTGAGAGTTCAGCGAGTGAGTGAGTGAGTGAGTGAGTGAGAGTTCAGTGAGTGAGTGAGTGAGTGAGTGAGAGTTCAGCGAGTGAGTGAGTGAGTGAGTGAGGAGAGAGTTCAGCGAGTGAGTGAGTGAGTGAGTGAGTGAGTGAGAGTTCAGTGAGTGAGTGAGTGAGTGAGTGAGTGAGTGAGAGTTCAGTGAGTGAGTGAGTGAGTGAGTGAGTGAGTGAGTGAGAGTTCAGTGAGTGAGTGAGTGAGTGAGTGAGTGAGTGAGTGAGTGAGTGAGTGAGTGAGAGTTCAGTGAGTGAGTGAGTGAGTGAGTTAGTGAGTGAGTTTCAGTGAGTGAGTGAGTGAGTGAGTGAGTGAGTGTTCAGTGAGTGATGTGAGTGAGTGAGTGAGTGAGTGAGTGAGAGTTCAGTGAGTGAGTGAGTGAGTGAGTGAGAGTTCAGTGAGTGAGTGAGTGAGTGAGTGTTCAGTGAGTGAGTGAGTGAGTGAGTGAGTGAGTGATGGTGAGTGAGAGAGAGTTCAGTGAGTGAGTGAGAGTTCTGTGAGTGAGTGAGTGAGTGAGTGTTCAGTGCAGGGCCGGAGTGGGACTCATTTTCAGCCCTGGAGTTTCATGCCTTAGACCGGCCCACGTTAGTTCCTGACTTAATATTAAAATAATGTAATTGAAACCTCAGTATATAAGTCTGCAATAGTGCAGTGTTCTGTACAGCCTTGTTATTCAGTGCAATAGCCGTACATAGGGTATTATAAATACAGAGGTCCGAAAAGTGATCTTTTGCTAGGGGGGTTTAGGGGGCATATGCCCACCCAGACAAGTGAAGTAATACAAACAGAAAAGTCCCAGTACTGGGGAAAAATAAACACATTCGAGGTATACAAATATTTATACAATAATAATGGCAATATACGAGACCCATATACACAACCGGTCAAAAGTTTTAGATCGGTAAGATTTTTTATGTTTTTAAAAGATGTCTCTTCTGCTCACCAAGGCTGCAATTATTTGATAATAAAATCAGCGGTTTTCTATGTGAATATATAGTGAAGTGTAATTTATTCCTGTGATCAAAGCTGAATTTACAGCATCATTACTCCAGTCTTCAGTGTCACATGATCGAGCCCGATCTCATGAAAGTGCGTATCAATACCACGAATGTCATTTCTCGTGGCATTTATACGCCAAAATCAGTTTTTGCGTGTATATGATACGCAGTTTTCGCGTGCATATGATACGCACTTTATGGCGTGTACTACGCACGCACCTCCATCCCCCCCTCCCCCTAATCCTACCCAAGTGATTTTCAGTGCGTAGCATATGCACGCAAAAATCACTTTTGGCGTGTAAATGCCACGAGAAATGACATTCGTGGTATTGATACGCACTTTCATGAGACTGCGTTGCATGATCCTACAGAAATTATTATAATATGATGCTCAATAAACATTTATGATTATTATCCATGTTGAAAACAGTTTTTTACATTTTTATTTCAGGATTCTTTGATGAATAGAAAGTTCAAAAGAACAGAATTGATCTGAAATGGAAAGCTTTTGTAACATTAATCACTACCATTCAAAAGTTTAGGGTCAGTAAGAATTTATTTTTTATTTTTTGGGGAAAAGAAAAGAAATTAGAAAATACTTTTATTCATCAAGGATGAGTTAAATTGATCAAAAGTTACAGTAAAGACATTTATAATGTTAGACAAGATTATATTTTAAATTAATGCTATTCTTTTGAACTTTCTATTCATCATAGAATTTTGGGGGGAAAAAATTGAAAATCATAATTTATGTTTTTTGAGCATAAAATCAGCATATTAGAATGATTTCTGAAGGATCATGTGACACTGAAAACTGATGTGTAATCAGCAACAGTAATGATGTTGAAAATTCAGCTTTCAAATTACATTTTAAAATATATTAAAAAAGAAAACAGTCATTTTAAATTGTCATAATATTTTACAATATTACTGTTTGTCATTTTTTTTTCATCAGATAAAGCAGCCTTGGTGAGCAGAAGAGACTTCATTTAAAAATAAAAAAATCTTACTGATCTATATATATATATATATTATATATATATAGGTGCTGTTGTTAAATTGAGCTTATTTTTACACTGTCATCAATGGCAAAGAACATATGTAGCCTATATCTGTGTTAAATAGGAATCCATTGTAATAAAGTTATTCTCATTCTGGGCTGCAAGGCTATTCCTCTACCTGCTCTCATCTCTCGATCATCTCCATGTCCTCTCATTCTTCTACCTGATCTACCACAAACTGATTATTTCTGTCGTCTGTTTAAAACTTCTTTCGTAATAAAAACAGTTGTTTAGTTTAGCCACTTGCATATCTCGTGAAGCGTCGCGTTGGGATTCGCGCGCGGCCGCGGCTCGCGCTTCTGTGAACATAAATCCCGCTTTGATCGCTCATTTCAAACATTTTACCATTGCCGACGAGCGATGTTTACTGAAGCAGCTCAGATTATGAGGTCGGTTATCGTCGCGATATGCACCAGGTAATTATTTCACAACGTTCATTATATACTCAGAAAAATATACACTCAGAAAGCTGTGACTGGAGCCTCTATAAAGCATTCAACCCAGTGCCATGACAACACCGGCCCTCCTGGCCAATAAAACAGACCGGCCCACCGGGAATTCTCCCGGTGCTCCCGATTAGCCAATCCGGGCCTGGTTCAGTGAGTGAGTGAGTGAGTGAGTGAGTGAGAGTTCAGTGAGTGAGTGAGTGAGTGAGTGAGTGAGTGAGTGAGAGTTCAGTGAGTGAGTGAGTGAGTGAGTGAGTGTTCAGTGAGTAGTGAGTGAGTGAGTGAGTGAGTGAGTGAGTGAGAGAGAGTTCAGTGAGTGAGTGAGAGTTCAGTGAGTGAGTGAGTGAGTGAGTGAGTGTTCAGTAGAGTGAGTGAGTGAGTGAGTGAGTGAGTGAGTGTTCAGTGAGTGAGTGAGTGAGTGAGTGAGTGAGAGTTCAGTGAGTGAGTGAGTGAGTGAGTGAGAGTTCAGTGAGTGAGTGAGTGAGTGAGTGAGTGAGTGAGTGAGAGTTCAGTGAGTGAGTGAGTGAGTGAGTGAGTGAGTGAGAGTTCAGTGAGTGAGTGATTGAGTGAGTGAGTGTTCAGTGAGTGAGTGAGTGAGTGAGTGAGTGAGAGAGAGTTCAGTGAGTGAGTGAGAGTTCAGTGAGTGAGTGAGTGAGTGAGTGAGTGAGGAGGGGAGTTCAGTGAGTGAGTGAGTGAGTGAGTGAGTGAGTGAGTGAGTGTTCAGTGAGTGAGTGAGTGAGTGAGTGAGTGTGTGTTCAGTGAGTGAGTGAGTGAGTGAGTGAGTGTTCAGTGAGTGAGTGAGTGAGTGAGTGTTCAGTGAGTGAGTGAGTGAGTGTTCAGTGAGTGAGTGAGAGTGAGTGAGAGTTCAGTGAGGGAGTGAGTGAGTGAGTGAGTGAAAGTTCAGTGAGTGAGTGAGTGAGTGAGTGAGTGAGTGAGTGAAAGTTCATTGAGTGAGTGAGTGAGTGAGTGAGGTTTCAGTGAGTGAGTGAGTGAGTGTGTGTTCAGTGAGTGAGTGAGTGAGTGATGAGTTCAGTGAGTGTGTGTAGTGAGTGAGTGTAGTGAGTGAGTGAGAGTGAGTGAGTGAGTGAGTGAGTGTGTGTTCAGTGAGTGAGTGAGTGTGTGTTCAGTGAGTGAGTGAGTGAGTGAGTGAGTGAGAGTTCAGTGAGTGAGTGAGTGAGTGAGAGTTCAGTGAGTGAGTGAGTGTGTGTTCAGTGAGTGAGTGAGTGAGTGAGTGAGTGAGTGTGAGTGAGTGAGAGAGAGTTCAGCGAGTGAGTGAGTGAGTGTTCAGTGAGAGAGAGAGAGAGTGAGTGAGTGAGTGAGTAGTGAGTGAGTGAGTGTTCAGTGAGTGAGTGAGTGTGTGTTCAGTGAGTGAGTGAGTGAGTGAGTGAGTGAGTGAGAGTTCAGTGAGTGAGTGAGTGAGTGAGTGTGAGTGAGTGAGAGTTCAGTGAGTGAGTGAGTGAGTGTTCAGTGAGTGAGTGAGTGAGTGAGTGAGAGAGAGAGAGTTCAGTGAGTGAGTGAGAGTTCAGTGAGTGAGTGAGTGTAGTGAGTGAGTGAGTGAGTGAGTGAGTGAGTGTGAGGAGTTCAGCGAGTGAGTGAGTGAGTGAGTGAGTGAGTGAGAGTTCAGTGAGTGAGTGAGTGAGTGAGTGAGTGAGAGTTCAGTGAGTGAGTGAGTGAGTGAGAGTTCAGCGATGGTGAGTGAGGGGATGGAGTGAGTGAGAGTTCAGTGAGTGAGTGAGTGAGTGAGTGAGAGTTCAGCGAGTGAGTGAGTGAGTGAGAGTGAGTGAGTGAGTGAGTGAGAGTTCAGCGAGTGAGTGAGTGAGTGAGTGAGTGAGTGAGAGTTCAGTGAGTGAGTGAGTGAGTGAGTGAGTGAGTTCAGCGAGTGAGTGAGTGAGTGGAGTGAGGAGAGTTCAGCGATGAGTGAGTGAGTGAGTGAGTGAGTGAGAGTCAGTGAGTGAGTGAGTGAGTGAGTGAGTGAGTGAGGAGTGAGTGAGTGAGGAGTTCAGTGAGTGAGTGAGTGAGTGAGTGAGTGAGTGCAGTGAGTGAGTGAGAGTGAGTGAGTGAGTGAGTGAGTGAGTGTGAGTTGAGTGAGTGAGTGAGTGAGTGAGTGAGTGAGTGGAGTTCAGTGAGTGAGTGAGTGAGTGAGTGAGTGAGTGAGGTTCAGTGAGTGAGTGAGTGAGTGAGTGAGTGAGTGTTGAGTGAGTGAGTGAGTGGATCGTGAGGGGTGAGTGAGTGAGTGAGTGAGTGAGTGTCAGTGAGTGAGTGAGTGAGTGAGTGAGGTTCAGTGAGTGAGTGAGTGAGTGAGTAGTAGTAGTGAGTGAGTGAGTGAGTGAGTGAGTGATGAGTGAGTGAGTGAGTGAGTGAGTGAGTGAGTGAGTGAGAGAGAGTTCAGTGAGTGAGTGAGAGTTCTGTGAGTGAGTGAGTGAGTGAGTGTTCAGTGCAGGGCCGGAGTGGGACTCATTTTCAGCCCTGGAGTTTCATGCCTTAGACCGGCCCACGTTAGTTCCTGACTTAATATTAAAATAATGTAATTGAAACCTCAGTATATAAGTCTGCAATAGTGCAGTGTTCTGTACAGCCTTGTTATTCAGTGCAATAGCCGTACATAGGGTATTATAAATACAGAGGTCCGAAAAGTGATCTTTTGCTAGGGGGGTTAGGGGGCATATGCCCACCCAGACAAGTGAAGTAATACAAACAGAAAAGTCCCAGTACTGGGGAAAAATAAACACATTCGAGGTATACAAATATTTATACAATAATAATGGCAATATACGAGACCCATATACACAACCGGTCAAAAGTTTTAGATCGGTAAGATTTTTTATGTTTTTAAAAGATGTCTCTTCTGCTCACCAAGGCTGCAATTATTTGATAATAAAATCAGCGGTTTTCTATGTGAATATATAGTGAAGTGTAATTTATTCCTGTGATCAAAGCTGAATTTACAGCATCATTACTCCAGTCTTCAGTGTCACATGATCGAGCCCGATCTCATGAAAGTGCGTATCAATACCACGAATGTCATTTCTCGTGGCATTTATACGCCAAAATCAGTTTTTGCGTGTATATGATACGCAGTTTTCGCGTGCATATGATACGCACTTTATGGCGTGTACTACGCACGCACCTCCATCCCCCCCTCCCCCTAATCCTACCCAAGTGATTTTCAGTGCGTAGCATATGCACGCAAAAATCACTTTTGGCGTGTAAATGCCACGAGAAATGACATTCGTGGTATTGATACGCACTTTCATGAGACTGCGTTGCATGATCCTACAGAAATTATTATAATATGATGCTCAATAAACATTTATGATTATTATCCATGTTGAAAACAGTTTTTTACATTTTTATTTCAGGATTCTTTGATGAATAGAAAGTTCAAAAGAACAGAATTGATCTGAAATGGAAAGCTTTTGTAACATTAATCACTACCATTCAAAAGTTTAGGGTCAGTAAGAATTTATTTTTTATTTTTTGGGGAAAAGAAAAGAAATTAGAAAATACTTTTATTCATCAAGGATGAGTTAAATTGATCAAAAGTTACAGTAAAGACATTTATAATGTTAGACAAGATTATATTTTAAATTAATGCTATTCTTTTGAACTTTCTATTCATCATAGAATTTTGGGGGGAAAAAATTGAAAATCATAATTTATGTTTTTTGAGCATAAAATCAGCATATTAGAATGATTTCTGAAGGATCATGTGACACTGAAAACTGATGTGTAATCAGCAACAGTAATGATGTTGAAAATTCAGCTTTCAAATTACATTTTAAAATATATTAAAAAAGAAAACAGTCATTTTAAATTGTCATAATATTTTACAATATTACTGTTTGTCATTTTTTTTTCATCAGATAAAGCAGCCTTGGTGAGCAGAAGAGACTTCATTTAAAAATAAAAAAATCTTACTGATCTATATATATATATATATATATATATATAGGTGCTGTTGTTAAATTGAGCTTATTTTTACACTGTCATCAATGGCAAAGAACATATGTAGCCTATATCTGTGTTAAATAGGAATCCATTGTAATAAAGTTATTCTCATTCTGGGCTGCAAGGCTATTCCTCTACCTGCTCTCATCTCTCGATCATCTCCATGTCCTCTCATTCTTCTACCTGATCTACCACAAACTGATTATTTCTGTCGTCTGTTTAAAACTTCTTTCGTAATAAAAACAGTTGTTTAGTTTAGCCACTTGCATATCTCGTGAAGCGTCGCGTTGGGATTCGCGCGCGGCCGCGGCTCGCGCTTCTGTGAACATAAATCCCGCTTTGATCGCTCATTTCAAACATTTTACCATTGCCGACGAGCGATGTTTACTGAAGCAGCTCAGATTATGAGGTCGGTTATCGTCGCGATATGCACCAGGTAATTATTTCACAACGTTCATTATATACTCAGAAAAATATACACTCAGAAAGCTGTGACTGGAGCCTCTATAAAGCATTCAACCCAGTGCCATGACAACACCGGCCCTCCTGGCCAATAAAACAGACCGGCCCACCGGGAATTCTCCCGGTGCTCCCGATTAGCCAATCCGGGCCTGGTTCAGTGAGTGAGTGAGTGAGTGAGTGAGTGAGAGTTCAGTGAGTGAGTGAGTGAGTGAGTGAGAGTTCAGTGAGTGAGTGAGTGAGTGAGTGAGTGAGTGAGTGAGGTTCAGTGAGTGAGTGAGTGAGTGAGTGAGTGAGTGAGAGTTCAGTGAGTGAGTGATTGAGTGAGTGAGTGTTCAGTGATGAGTGAGTGAGTGAGTGAGTGAGTGAGAGAGAGTTCAGTGAGTGAGTGAGAGTTCAAGTGAGATGAGTGAGTGAGTGAGTGAGGAGTAGTTCTGAGTGAGTGAGTGAGTGAGTGAGTGAGTGAGTGTTCAGTGAGTGAGTGAGTGAGTGAGTGAGTGTGTGTTCAGTGAGTGAGTGAGTGAGTGAGGTCAGTGAGTGAGGAGTGAGTGAGTAGTTCAGTGAGTGAGTGAGTGAGTGTTCAGTGAGTGAGTGATGAGTGAGTGAGAGTTCAGTGAGGGAGTGAGTGAGTGAGTGAGTGAAAGTTCAGTGAGTGAGTGAGAGTGAGTGAGTGAGTGAGTGAGTGAAAGTTCATGAGTGTAGTGAGTGAGTGAGTGAGAGTTCAGTGAGTGAGTGAGTGAGTGTATGATGTGATGAGTGAGTGTAGTGAGTGAGTGAGAGTTCAGTGAGTGTGTGAGTGAGTGAGTGAGTGAGATGAGTGAGAGTTCAGTGAGTGAGTGAGTGAGTGAGTGTGTAGTTCAGTGAGTGAGTGAGTGAGTGAGTGAGAGTTCAGTGAGTGAGTGAGTGAGTGAGTGAGAGTTCAGTGAGTGAGTGAGTGTGTGTCTCATGAGTGAGTGAGTGAGTGAGTGAGTGAGAGTGAGTGAGTGAGAGAGAGTTCAGGAGTGAGTGAGTGAGTGTGTCAGTGAGAGAAGATAGATGAGTGAGTGAGTGAGTGAGTATGAGTGAGTGTCAGTGAGTGAAGTGAGTGTGTGTTGAGTGAGTGAGTGAGTGAGTGAGTGAGTGAGTGTGAGTGAGAGTTCAGTGAGTGAGTGAGTGAGTGAGTGAGAGTTCAGTGAGTGAGTGAGTGTAGTGAGTGTCAGTGAGTGAGTGGTGAGTGAGTGAGTGAGATGAGAGAGAGTTCAGTGAGGTGAGTGAGAGTTCATTTGAGTGAGTGAGTGAGTGAGTGAGTGAGTGATGTGAGTGAGATGTTCAGTGAGTGATGATGTGAGTGGATGTGAGTGTTCAGTGAGTGGATGAGTGAGTGATGTAGAGAAGAGTGTAGTGAGTGAGTGATAGTGAGTGAGTGAGTGAAGTTCAGTGATGAGTGAGTGAGTGAGTGAGTGAGTGAGTGAGAGTTCAGTGAGTGTGAGTGAGTGGTTCAGTGAGTGAGTGAGTGAGTGAGATTCAGTGAGTGTGTGAGTGAGAGTGAGTGAGTGAGTGAGAGTTCAGTGAGTGAGTGAGTGAGTGTGAGTGAGTGAGTGTGTGTTAGTGAGTGAGTGAGTGTGAGTTCAGTGAGTGAGTGAGTGTGTGATGTCAGTGAGTGAGTGAGTGAGTGAGGAGTTCAGTGATGTGTGATGTGAGTGAGTGAGTGAGTGTAGTCAGTGGAGTGGAGTTCAGTGAGTGAGTGAGCTGAGTGAGTGAGTGAGTGGTGTGTGTTCAGTGAGTGAGTGAGTGTGTGTTCATGTGAGTGAGTGTGTAGTGAGTGAGTGAGTGAGTGAGAGTTCAGTGAGTGTGAGTGAGTGAGTGAGTGAGAGTTCAGTGAGTGAGTGTGAGTGATGGTGTTCAGTGAGTGAGTGAGAGTTCAGTGAGTGAGTGAGTGAGTGAGTGAGTGAGAGTTCAGCGAGTGAGTGAGTGTTCAGTGAGAGAGAGAGTGAGGGGTAGTGAGTGAGTGAGGTTCAGTGAGTGAGTGAGTGTGTGTAGTGAGTGAGAGTGCAGTGAGGACGTGAAGTGAGTGAGGAGAGTGAGGTGGAGTGAGTGAGTGGAGTGAGTGAGTGAGTGAGGAGTTCAGTGAGTGAGGGAGTGAGTGAGTGAGAGTTCAGTGAGTGAGTGAGTAGAGTTGAGTGAGTGGAGTGAGAGTTCAGTGAATGAGTGAGTGAGAGTTCAGTGAGCGAGTGAGTGAGTGAGTGAGTGAGTGAGTGTTCAGTGAGTGAGTGAGTAAGTGAGTGTTCAGTGAGTGAGTGAGTGAGTGAGTGAGTGAGTGAGTGAGTGGTGTGTTGTGTTCAGTGAGTGAGTGAGTGAGTGTTCAGTGAGTGAGTGAGTAAGTGAGTGAGTGAGTGAGTGTTCAGTGAGTGAGTGAGTGAGTGAGTGAGTGAGAGTTCAGTGTGAGTGAGTGAGTGAGTGAGTGAGAGTTCAGTGAGTGATTGAGTGAGTGAGTGAGTGAGTAAGTGAGTGTTCAGTGAGTGAGTGAGTGAGTGAGTGAGTGTGTGTGTGTTCAGTGAGTGAGTGAGTGAGTGTTCAGTGAGTGAGTGAGTAAGTGAGTGAGTGAGTGAGTGTTCAGTGAGTAAGTGAGTGAGTGAGTGAGTGAGTGAGTGAGTGAGTGAGTGAGAGTTGAGTGAGTGAGTGAGTGAGTGAGTGAGAGTTCAGTGAGTGAGTGAGTGAGAGTTCAGTGAGTGAGTGAGTGAGAGTTCAGTGAATGAGTGAGTGAGTGTTCACTGTTCAGTGAGAGAGAGAGAGAGAGAGAGAGAGAGTGTTCAGTGAGTGAGTGAGAGTTGAGAGAGAGAGAGAGAGAGAGAGAGAGAGAGTTCAGTGAGAGAGAGAGAGAGAGAGAGAGAGAGAGAGAGAGAGGAGAGAGGAGAGAGAGGAGAGAGAGAGAGAGAGAGAGAGAGAGAGAGTGTGTTCAGTGAGTGAGTGAATGAATGGTGTTCCAGAAGGCCAGATCTCAGGGACACAAACACCAGTTCGCGTATAAAGAGCAGGTCCTGCAGCACAGCACTAGCTACAGTCATCTGGGCATCGACATCAGCGCTTCGGGATGCTTCGGTCTGGTGGTCAACACTGAGCGAGAAGGCTCGTAAGGCTTTTTATGCTATAAAGTCACAATGTGGTCACTTAAAATAATTACCCATTAAAACATGGATAAAATTATATAATTCAATAAAAAAAAACAATTATTTTATATGGCTGACATTTGGGGACCAGCACTAAATTAAAAAAAATGGGATAAAATTTCAGTTGGAATTTGCCAAAAACATTTTAGGGGTTCACAAGCACATCCAACGACGGTTGCAGGACTGAATTAGGCTTGTACCCGCTGAACATTGAGATCCAGAAGAGATGTGTTCAATTCTGGCATCACCTCCATCAGTCCGATCCAGATTCAGTCCAATATAAAGCCTTCCTCGCCAATATCATCCTCTAAACACACTCGCTCTTCAACTCATCCATCAAACTCAACTCCCCACTGACTACAGCTACAACCCCAAAACTATTATTAAAGAAATCGACACAAATCTAAAATACACTCATGATTAATCACTAAAAGCACATTTTGACCTCCAAAATAAACTCTAATGTTACTCGACCCTAAATAGAACCACTAAATTGGCCAATTATCTATTAATTAAACTATTCAAAGAAAGACAAATCCTCTTCAAATAAAGATTAAGTGACCATGATCTAGTAATAGAGGGAGGAAGACGACAAATAGGACAGAGAAAGAGAGAGAGAGCAGAGGATCTGTAGACACTGTGATCTTTCTACTTATCTGTACTAAATATATCAATGTAAGAGACACTTTTCAGCCCAGATTTGAAACATTGATTCCATCATTCATTGAACTGAGTGATTCTGATGCCCTTCATACTTGGAGAAGATGATAGCACAGCTGCACTAGCTGCTAAATATGTGTTAGCCATTCACAATGTCAGAGATGGTTAACTCTGTAGAGAGACCCGCTTTATTTATTCATTTATTAAAATGGATTGTATTTCTTTATTTACTACTGTATGCTACATACAGTATGACATGATCTATACATATATGTTTTGTCTGTTTGTTCGTTTGTTTGTTTGTTTGTTTTATTATTTATATACAATTATGTTAACGCGTTGGCAACATTGTGAGTGAGTGAGTGAGTAAGAGAGAGTTCAGTGAGTGAGTCAGTGAGTGAGTGAGTGAGTGAGTAAGAGAGAGAGAGTTCAGTGAGTGAGTCGGTGAGTAAGAGAGTTCAGTGAGTGAGTGAGTGAGTGAGTGAGTAAGTAAGAGAGAGAGTTCAGTGAGTGAGTCGGTGATTAAGAGAGAGAGTTCAGTGAGTGAGTGAGTAAAATTAATTAGAAAGGAACCTATGGTTTGAATGCTAATTGTCTTCTGGCTTTTCTGATTGCAAACTGAACAGCTCTGTACGTATGCTATGTGTCACACACACACATTGTGTAGAAGGTGCTAAACTGCAGTGCTCTGACTTATTTCTGATCGTAACTCTTTTGTCATCGTTCAGTATCCATCATATCCCTCGCTGTACATAAATTAGACTTACATGACCTGTAACAGAAATACACACCTTGCTAGTACCATGCTTCCCTCCTCCTCAGATCCTTCCTAATCACCAGTGTTAGCAAGCAGTGGGTAACTTATTTAAGTCAATCTCTTTTTGGCATTTGGTTAATTGAGTCTTTCATGTATTGAATTATGCATGATTCTCCTGAGCAGGTTTGATTATCAGCCCCTCTAGAAGCTCAAATTGCTCATCATGTAAAATCACATGCAACAACCCTCTCAGCATTAGATCTAGCCACAGGCGGTGCGCTACGCTAAATCACCGTTTACAAACGTCACAGTTCAGCTCCTGTACCTGATCGATTAGCTGTTCAGGACACAAAAAGATATCTAGGTGTCATGGGGAAGAAGGACGAACCCAATGGCAGACAGCAAGTAACTCAAAACAGGGATTTATTGTTGACAAAAACAGAAAACAAAACCCACGAGGGGGCAAAACAGAACAGGAGGAGAATATAACTATACTATGACAAGATGACAAACTAAGACTTAGACTTGACAAGAAGCAAACTCACAATTCTCTTTGAACAGGTTTCAGACTAACTACTCACAGGGATGAACACGCAATGTTAGACAAGGTAAGATAGACAATGTACCGACACAGGACAGAAGACATGAGGAGACTAAATAGGGAACATTAATGACGAGGACAGGTGAAACTGACTAGACAATAATCACAAGACGAGGATAACAAGGGGGCGGGGTAACGTAACGAGACACCACAAGCACATGGCCAAACAATTGGCCATGCGCTAGTACACAACACATGGTTCTGTCATGATCCTGCCACTAGACTAAGAATAATCAATGACATGAAGGCAGAATCATGACACTAGGAGTACTAGCATAATTCACACTCCATACTGTACTTTGCAGTACACACTAAATACTGCTTAGTATACACTATTGTTCAAAAGTTTGGGATAGGCATTTTATGCTCACTAATGCATTTATTTTATAAATACAAAATAACTGTTTTTATTTTTACATATTTTAATGAATATTTTCAGCATCATTAATCCAGTCTTCAGTGTCACATGATCCTTCAGAAATCATTCTGATATGATGATTTTAAGCATCCTTACTGAACAAAAGTCAGCAACTAATAATTACTAATAAAGAGTAGCCTAATTAAGTATCAATTACTAATTAATTACTAGTAATTATTGAATTATTGTAATTACTGAAATATTTGTGGCCCCACTTTTGAGTACACTTGTGCCCAAGAGCATAAACGTTTGTCCATCTTCTGGTATAAATATATATATGAAAACCCACAAAAAAACATTCACTGTGGTGGAGAATTATGTGTTCTTTTAGTGGGCACTATTAGACACTAATGTGGGTGGATTGGTCCACCATACCTCTCTCCCCTCAGGCTGGACGCGGCCCACAGCTTCACCTCCACTAATCAGAACCTCTCATCATCACGGGCACGGCAGTGTAGTTTCCAGGGAACTGGGTCAAACTGGCTCCGCTCCAACATTCACCACTCCCGGGTCTCCTTAGAGGCACTGCTGACTGGGCTCCAGCTCAAAGCTATAGAAAAATCAATGCAGACCGATCATTTAAAACCCTGCCAAGCATATTCATCATTTTCCCTTGCCTTTTTTCTCTAAATACCTAGTATACTAAGAATTGTTTTGTCAAAATGTAATCAAAATCTGACTATTATTCCTGGTCGTATTGTTCAAAATGAATTGGCGCATGTTATTCAAAAGAAAATGTGATAATTTAGTTCAGTTCTGGAATAACTTTCCTTCCTGCGGTCACTTTTTGTTAGGTAACCTAAAAATGTTCTTAATTTTTATGATTTTTTTTTTGACTTCCTATTTTATTTTAATATTATTTTTACTCCAATGGTTACTCCAATTAAAGTAATTTTTATGTCATGTGTCAGATAGAAATAGCACCTTAAAATTTCTTGTGTATTAGTCATATTTATAATTAATTATAATATAATAAAATATAATAAAAGGAATTTTTTTATAACCTTATACTTTAATAATATTTTAATTTTAATTTTATTTTATTCAGTAAAGATACATTAAATTGATAAAAAAGACTTAAAGTGTTACAAAAGTTTTATTTTCAAATAAATTTCTTTTGAACTTTCTATTGATCAAATAATCCTTTGATTTCCTTCCATTTCGTATTATTATCAACAATATTGATAATAATAATAAGAAATGTTTCTTGAACATCAAATCATCATATAATGATTTCTGAAGGATCATGTGACACTGAAGACTGGAGTAATGATGCTGAAAATTTAGTTTTGCATTACAGGAATAAATTATATTATATACAGTACACAATTTTGAAAAGCATTTTAAAATACAAAGAAAACTTTTTTTTATGTATTTTTATAATATTTTATATTACCGTTTTTAAAATAAATGCAGTCTCTAAATGAGCATAAACACTATGTACACTTGCCTTTATGTGTAGGCTGTACCCCACGATAGAATCTTCATCCATGACAAAAAGTTTTCCGGCATTGTTTCAGGAGGGCAATAATCCTCCACAGTTCACTGCATAATTGCATTTACTGACGTCAGTCTGGAATAGAACTGTAGTGGACATCAGTTGTTTTCAATCCTGGTCCCTAGGACCACCGCTCCTCACTTTTTGTATGTCTCTCTTTTCTGACACACTCAGCTCAGTTCATGAAGCTCTCTCCTAAGGTGTGTTTCAATTGACAGGATCCCTACACAATGTTCACTGCTTCCTACTCCCTGAGTTGAAGTGGACTTCGCTGACAATAATCGCTCATTTGGAACTCCATACACCGTTATCAAAGAAAGGCAACGACGAGGTCATGCAGAGTATGATATAACATAAATATTGTAATCTACTTTAATTTAAAATGTATCATATCAAAATCATAACATACATATACAAAAAAAACATAATATGTAATAAAAATAATTGAAACATGTTTATTACATAGACTACTTGTATATTTAACTGACTATTGCAGCTAATTGACTCACTTAAGATGGCGGTCCAGAATAGTTCACTTCGCAGTCCACTTACGGTCAAATGGAACGCACCTCAAATGAGCTGATGATCTAAATCAGGGAAACACAAAATGTGCCGGACCAGGATTGAAATCCCCTTGTGTACATCATCAACCAATCAATTTTCAATGGAATTAAGTCTTGGCTTGTATGTTTCTCTCAGAAATGCTTCACATAACATTAGTAAAATGGGATTTGCATTGTTTTGCTTTGACATTAATGGTTGACTGCAAATTAAATGTAAAGTCTGTTTAGAAATAAGCAAAGGTTAAATTTGGACCGTTCTAGCCATGAAAAATAAGGCAAATTCTAATCTGAAACAGGGTCAGACCATGAGGAGTATACATCACTGTTTGTTGTACTATATGTCCAAGTGCTGTAGGAATTTTGCTTCCTGACTGGAATAAATGAATCATCTAAATGGAGGGAGTTTTGGCACAGTGATGATAATTGCCTGTTCCCACACATTAATCTGCACTTAATCTAGGCTAATCTCAAGCCAGAGGCCTTTATACTGGAGCTGCTCACATGATTCACAAATCTCTTGTACATACATTAAATAAAGCACTGGGAGATAGGATACATCCAGTTGGAGCCTATAGAAAGATTATTAGTATTGCATAGACAAATAATAGAGATTTGTTTAAATCTGTAAACCTATAAGTATGGGCTATAGTAGTTGTACTAGTTGATGCTTACCTTAGTGAACACCTTTAACTATTATAAAACAATCTGTCAATTAAACTGATATTTGTTCAAATGGATTTTTCTTTTTGGTTAATATGATCACACTAACTACAAGCAAAATGTCTGCAACCGTTCGGTAACCGTTGTTCCTTGTCTTTCCTAATTTCATGTCTCTCTCCCTGTTATGCTCCCTATGTGTTTCACTTATCTCTACCATCAAACCTGTTTCTCAGAGATCCCATTAAAATCTTGCCTTTCATCTGCAGGTCCTTCACTCTGTGTTCATGTGATCTTTTAAGACCTTTTATAAATAAATAAAAATCCATCTCTACTGATCTATATTTGAATTCTGTGTGTGTTTTTCTTAAATCTCTTTAAATGGATAGTTCACCCCAAAATGTAAATTTGTAAAAGTCATCATACTCACCCTCGTGTTGATCCAAACCTGTTTGACTGTGGAACACAAAAGAAAATTATTTGAAAAGTATCTCAGTGTTTTTTTCATCCCGTAAAATAAAAGTGAATGGGCCCCAATGTTGTTTTGGACTTCACTGACTTTCATTTTATGCAAAAAAAGAAAAAAAACTGACCTGAGAGTGAGTAAATGATGAAAGAAATTGAACTTTGGGGGTGAAATATCCATTTAGAAGATGCCATATAATGCCCTTTTACAAAGTCTTGATTTTGTCATTCTGTCTACTAGAAAAGATTTTCATGTTTGAATGTTCAAAAACAGTTTAAAAACAGGCAGCACCTCTCTTCCCAGTCTGTCAGTAACGCTCTGTTTACTTCCTTTCTCTATGAAGCCCCTCCTTCCAGAAAGCACAATGTGCTCTGATTGGTCGGCTGGACCAGTGTGTAGTGATTGGGCAATGGCTTTGAGCGTGTTTCGGAAATGTCACACCTCATACCATAACCGTGTAAGACTACAATGTAGGTGTTTCATGGAGTTCAGAAACAGTTCTTGCTGATATAATAATACAGAATATAATAATACAGAATAACTCCCTTTAGAGTGATTTTGAGCTTTGTAACTTTGCAGACCATTTTCATCTTTTAGGAAAAACAGCAACATTACACACTAAAGTAGTTGAAAATGTCAAATAGCATAATAGGCCCTCTTTAAATATAACAGGCACAATATGTGAGTCCACTATATAATGACCAAATCTGTGAATTAATTGTGACTCTGTTTGCTTTGAGTTTGAGTATTGCCAGGATCTGCTTCTGCAGACATCTGACGTGTGTTCAATATTCACGGGGTCGCTCTCCATTTCTCTTGCCCCTCTCACTTTCTGTGAGCCCTGTGTGCTTTACTTTCCGCCCCCTGTCACTTCAGCTGCTATCTGTGCTCCACAGACACAGGAGAAATGTGTGCCGTTGAAAAGTCTCTAAACCTGTTAGAAGCAAAAAAATGTGGGTGGGATGATAATAACATCTTACAGTACAAGTGAAGTTAATTTAATTTGCAAAATAAATTATAAAATATACATTCCTCTAACATAAAGTTACTGCTATATTTGCACCCAGTGTTTCTGTTCACTCTGTTTGTCTGTTTGTTTTTGTATTTTTTTTTTTTTTTAGAATTTATTTGTAGAATTCATTATATAGTATTGATTTTTTTTAAATGTTATATTACTTTCTAGTGAGGTCCTGTCAAAGTATGTTTAGAATTAACTCTGTTCAGAAGTTTGGGGTCGGTAAGATGTTATCTTATGTTTAAGGGTGCATAAAAAATCTGTGTAAACAGTAATTTTGTGAAATGTTTTTACAATTTGAATATATTTGAATATATTTTTTTATTACATTTTTTTTAAATTATTTCTGTGATGCAAATCTGAATTTTCAGCATCATTACTCCAGTCTTGAGTGTCACATAATCTCTCAGAAATCATTTTAATATGATGATTTGCTGCTCAAGAAACATTTATTATTATAATCAATGTTAAAAACAGTTGTGCTGCTTAATATTTCTGTGAAAACCGTGATACATTTTTCAGGAATTTTGTATGAATAGAAAGTTCAAAACATTTTTTTGAAATAGAAATCTTTTGTAACATAATAAATGTATCTACTGTCACTTTTATCAATTTAATGCATCCTTGCGGAATAAAAGTATTAATTTATTTAAAATAAAAAAAAAACTCACGACCCCAAACTTTTGAACGCAGCCTTATGTCTCACACGGGACGAAGAGGATTTTGAATAGTAAATTCTTATAGTACCATTAATAACTCAGTTTCAGTGTGTTTTGTAATAACACTTAAAATGTTACGAGTTGGATGGCGAGTGTAAAAATGTCCTCTGTGCTTTCATCTGAATGAAATAAAAAAATGTGCACACTTTGAATGAGCTACTACTAAGCAGAACATGTTGTTAATGACCACGCATGTCAGTCAGACGGTCTTTTCCTTTATATTTCTTCATCTATATTCTTCATCTTCATTCATATATCTTCTTCATTCTGTTTTCCTGTCCCCAGACGCCAGGTCCTGCTCAACGGGGGAGTTCCAGTGTCGTAACCGTAAATGTTTAGCGCCGGTCTATGTGTGTGACGGTGACGACGACTGTGGAGACGGCAGCGATGAGGAGAAGTGCTCTCCGCCCACCTGTGGGCCGCACGAGTTTCGCTGCAACAGCTCCGAGTGTGTGCCTCAGCCCTGGACCTGCGACGGGGACCCCGACTGCTCTGACGGTTCTGATGAGTGGGCGGTGCGATGCGGGGGCGGGTCCGGTCGACCGCTTCCTCCACCCGCCCGGAGACTGCAATGCAGTGCTGGAGAATTTCGTTGCGGCAGTGGGGAGTGCGTGAGACTGACCTGGAGGTGCGACAGGGACCCTGACTGCAAGGACAAGTCGGATGAGGTGGACTGCCGTGAGTTTGCACCATCACTTCTTCCTGTAGGATCTCACTGTACAACATAGTGGCTCCCTTAATTTGGCAGTTTTTTTTGTCAACTTGTGTTTTAGTTGGGATTCATTTTAGCAAATCGATTGGTTCAGACAGTTTACTTTAGGGAATTGGTTCATTCATCTTTCCCTCAGACAAATTGTTAACTTACTGAACTTGTTGAATGCTGCATTGATATACAAAAAACAAGCACTTGGCATCACCAGCACATTTATGGAAGAATCTCACCAGGAGTTCTCCTTGTGAGGGTCACACGGCCCCAACAATGTTTCTGAAAGGCACGTCATACTGACATGCTCCAATGGGAATTCAATTCCCTTAGATATTGTAAGGTTTGGCCAAAGATGGAAAGCGACATTTCTAGGCAGATATTTTTTTCTGACTGCCTGCCATTTATTATCAATTCCAACCACACAAAGATAATTCTTATTGTGGAAGCCATTATTGCCACATGAGTCAAATCATTTGATGGGGAGAAAGACTTTAATCCAGTTTGACAGTGATGGAAGGCAGCATACACATTTTCATGCACGTTTGTAGTATGTTTCTTTATTAAGCAGTTTGTGTAAAGAAAAATTAATTATTTAATTCAAATAAAGGGATATTTGGAAAACCTAAGGTTCTCACGCATCAGGCAAGCGTGATTGAGCTTCCGTTTACCATAAATGAAATCTGTTCCTCATATAAAATAATTGCGTCTCTTCAGAAGGCTTGGATTAAACCATTTGTTTCATATGGTTTTCTAAATATCTTAGTGTTTTGAAGATGAAATAAGTATTATGGGTTTAGAACAATAGCCCTTGAAATAACCCTTTACGTTTGTTCACTAAATTCACTAAATTCACTAATTCATTCAGTTTCTACCGAGATATCAGATATTAGGCTAATTAAAATTTGCTTAGTTATTATCACTAAAGTTGACTAACTTGTTCTAGATATTTTACATTATCCTGTTCCTTTGTAATAACCTTCATAGAAATCAAAAACCAAAATATCATATAATAGTGATTTAAATAACACAGAAACAGTATATAAATCAATGTTTGTTTGTTTTTTGCCAAACATATGTTGCATAACCATGTAGTCATTCACATTTTTTGATAAACCAATGAATTGTTTTGTTTTTTCTTTTGGATATTTTAGTTTTTCTTTGGATTTTATGCGTACTGATTTATTGTACACAAACCAAAAGGTTGTGACTATTCATAGCAAATAAGTATGGCCTCAGCTGCATCACATTAATTTCCTAGACTCAAACAAGTGGTACGTTATTAATTTGGTTGGACAAGTCACATATCTGAAGCTGTTTTTAAAAAAACTGATACATGTAAATCTGACCAAACAGAATTTCTAAATTTATGCATTTCTACCACCTGGCACTAGTTAAGGTATCACACAAGATGGGTATGTTCACAATTTAATTTCATTTATTGTATCCCAGCAATGACTTTGATGTGCATCAGAAATCAGATTTGTCAAAATCCTGTCACATCATCTCCGCATCACATCATTCCCTCAAAGCTTGGAAAATTCAAATGTCACATCTCCGCTGTCGTGCTCGTTCCCCAGGCACCTCTGACAGAATGGAGCTTCCACAAGGTGTTTGTTATCTAACATAGCAGAAGAGCGTCTTTGGTAAACAACAAGATCCCAGGAGTATAAACCGACCTCAAGATCCCGAGAGTCATGGGAGAGAGACAAGGTGCCCAGGAGAGGGCCTGATTTTAATTACGATGCATTCTCGTTCTCTGAGGTTGACTTCATGGGCCGGATAAGTTCACAGAGTGCTTGTTTTAAACCTGCTTCCTCTTTCTTCATTCCCTGTCAGGTAACATCCAGGTCATTTACGATGTGACTTTGCCCAGGCCGGAGGGAAAACGGGCAAGCAGAGGTTGCTAGGCAACTTGAGCACATGTCCTTGAGCATCTTAAAGCCCTTGAAACATAGGGAGGGTACATCTACCACAGACTGCTCTATAATCACATTAATCCCTTGTTCTTATGCAGAGTTTCAGGGGGCTTTACTTTGAACTTCATAATGGGCAATATTGTTTGTGTTCTCAGATGTGTTTGCATAATTAAGCCTCTGTGATTCCAAAGCAGCTCTCCAGAAACACTCACTAAAGAGGAACACTTTAGTATTAGATCACGATTATGTTTTTAAAGATTTTCCTGGACTTTGAAAGTGCCTTTAAACTGTCATCCCCACCACGTAAACTTTTTAATCAGGTCGGATTCGTCTCAAATCTTACTACAAACAGCTTCTTGTTGCCTATTGATAATGTTCTGTGGAGTGTTGTGCCTGTGTGTTTGGGGAACTATTATGCAAAATTCACTTTTATAAGGTGTTTGAACAGATCTGTGTCCACAGTCTGTGTTAGTAATCAGCCTATAATGGTAAAAATCCACTCCTTTTTTTTTAATCCCAATAAATCATGAACAGTCTCTCAGAACGAGCGGTTCCCTATTCTTGCCTAAGCCCCGCCCATGACTGGTGACGATCTGCCCTATTAGCATAGATCTCGCCCCGAGTGAGCCGCAGCGGTCCGCCATTTCTGTTTCCTCTCTGTAGACTCTTCAGATATACAATGTCTGCGCCAAAAAACATTACAAATGTTATTGGATGTACCTACAAACATAAGAGTCTCTCCGTAGACTCCCGACATCTCAGCCACTGAGGATTGATAACTGTTGTTGAATTTTATTTATGAAGGAAATGTGCTGAAGAAAGTCATTGAAGTGTTATATATTTGTGCAAATCATTTTACGCCTGGCTGCTTCACAAACGAGGGTCACGAAACTTTTTTTCTGAAAGATTTTAACATGATGGTATTAGAAGTCGTTGAGTTGAATCATCTTAACTTCTTCCTGAGTCTCTCAACCAGTGTCTGGCTCCTGTTTGAACATACAAGGCTGTCACTTTCTGGCATTTTGGCTGCGTGAGATTCTCCAGTTTTGTTGTGGCCAAAGCACAAGCTGTAAAGGCTCCGCCCTCTTCTGGAAAGGGGGCCGGGAGCAGCAGCTCATTTGCTTTTTAAGGGACACATACAATTTCTTTTTTTTTATTGCTCACCCCCAAATAGGGGGGGCACACACATACACATTCTAGGGACAAACCTATATTATATCTTGTGAAAATGGGCATAATAGGTCCCATTTAAACCCACTTTTAAACAACCTCTCAGAAAACTTTCTGGGGGACCAAAAATGTCCCCACAAGATCAAACATTTCTGGTATTACTATCTTTGAGGGGAAATTTTGTCCCCATACCTGAATCACACACACCTATATACTGATTGATAGAGACTGTAGATGTGTAAGAATGAGTGAACACTGTTGTGCAAGTTACTTCCAAACTGTAATACATTATATATTACTTGTTACTGTTATTTTAAAGTAATTCATTACCACTGTTGTGCAAGTTACTTCCAAACTGTAATACATTATATATTACTTGTTACTGTTATTTTAAAGTAATTCATTACCTTACAATATTACTGTCTCCGAATTGTAATGAGTTACATTACTCCTGTATTACTTTTGAGTTACTTTCACCAAAATAACTATACGAACCTGTAGAATCGCGACACCCCTTCCAACTCCCAGCGTTATCCTTCCCATCCAGATCCAATGCTACCACATCTTTAAATTACTATTAGTATTATTTGAAGTTAACATTATAAAATACGTAGACCTACATCACAAAACTAGTTGAGGATACATTATTTAAAATTGGGGAATTCCAGTGTTCTGGACATGACATTTGCAGTCAAAACGTGAAATATAAATTCTTAGAAAATGCATTTAATACCAATATTCAAACGTCTGTTTATCCATAGGCTACTCCCTAAAAGCAGTCCAGACATTTGAAAAATATCAGTCTACACATGCGTTTTATATTTAATATTAGGGAAATAGACACGCATTCATTCGTGACAAAAAAAATCTTTAACTTTTAGGAGGCAAAATATTTTTGTAATTCTTTGAATTACACTGCACAAATCCTATGAAGAAGGGTTGGCTCTCCACAGAACATAAAATATTCATTTTATTTTATTTTTCGTGTTCGCATTTATGAGGAAAAAACAATGTTACAGACGTGACAGTTCTCCGTTACAGACGCGAGCGCTCTGAAGCGGCACTAAAAGATGCTTTAAAACTTTCACAGAGACCTCAAACAGAAGACACAAAGCCTTTCTTTAAAGTGAATTTCGTTTTGTATTAATTGTATCTTGATTTTAATCAATGTTTCATCAACCAATTGCCTGGATTTAATAAATAAGAAGTAAATATAGCAGACAATTATAATCAGGACACGGAGGCACCAGCGCGTGAACTGGAGCGCGTCTCATAAATTAACCGAAACTCAGTGTATAAGGTAGCCTACTTCACAGACCTGAGAAATATATCTATATTGAAATGTCTACTTGTAAACAGAACAATTCAAAATGAAAGAAAACAGACTGCTCTCAGCTTATGAAATTAAATGTGCATTTCTCTCTGACGCATTCACTAGCCTACTGCGAAGATCGCGAGTCAGCATCGTCAACTTCATCTTTATTAATAAAATATTAAAATGTCTCCTTGCTATATTTGACATATTTATAATCATTGCTTTTGACAGTTCTTTGTGACAGCTTTTAGGTGCTTTATCGGCAGCGCCGCCGCCACCCGAACGCGTCATCACAAACATGATTGCGTGATGAAAACATGAAAAATACCACCTAAACACAGCCTAACTGTTTAGAAAGAAAACACAGAACGAATAGCCTAAATGTGCATACGTCCATCTCGTGAATGTACAGTCTTCTTCATGCCATCTTCACCCATTGGCCAGCGCGAGCACAGAGGCAGAGATCATGCCTCACGGTAGCCTAGAAATCTAGACGCACCCTAGCGGCCGCGAAAATCATTTCGCTGCCAGTGTGGTCTAGCAACTCTCAATAGACTTTTTAGTTGGAAAAACCAATTTCGGGTCAGGCCAATCACATCGTGTATAGAGTCGGCGGGCGGGCTTAACACAATGACGGCACAGTTCATGACGTTCCGCGTGATTTCCATAGGTGATTTCCCTGCTGCTTGAAAACAATGAAGATGCAGCGGTCTTTCGAATCGGCTTTGGCCGCGACTCTGGAGGACTTGGAGTTAAGAGAACGCCACTTAAGTCATTCTTAGAAAAGGAAGATGTGTTCGGAGTTTTGACGACCGGATACGGCAAAAGTTTAATGTATCAACTAGCTCCGCTAGTGGGAAAACGCACGGGACTCACTCAGCCACAGCCGTTCGTTGCTCTGGTTGGTTAGCGCTGTCCTATTGCATGCAGAGGGATTTTGAAAGACAACCGTTTATCCCGCCCCTCGGATTGAGGTATGTCAATGGAGAGTTCCCAGACCTAACATCTTGATGTAGGTCTGGCATGCCAGGCTAGCCTCACGGCACTCCTGTAAAAAATAAATCGCTATACAAATATAGGCTATAAGACGCTGCCATTTAGTCTTTATTTACAAACTTGGACACCACACGCGGCTATTGACTGACCACTTAGATACTTGCATTTTTCATTCGTTAATGTCTCGCGGTCTTGTTGTTTGTTTGTTTTACAATTAAAACTAAAAGTATGTTGTAACTCAAGCCTTACTGAACATGTACCGAGTAAAATATTACTGAAAATTGATTAGTAATGCCTTACACTACTGCGTTACAGCAAAAAGTAATATGTTACTGTAATGCATTACTTTTGTAACGCGTTACTCCCAACACTGTTCATTACCTTACAATATTACTGTCTCAGAATTGTAATGAGTTACATTACTCCTGTATTACTTTTGAGTTACTTTCACCAAAATAACTATACGAACCTGTAGAATCGCGAACACCCCTTCCAACTCCCAGCGTTATCCTTCCCATCCAGATCCAATGCTACCACATCTTTAAATTACTATTAGTATTATTTGAAGTTAACATTATAAAATACGTAGACCTACATCACAAAACTAGTTGAGGATACATTATTTAAAATTGGGGAATTCCAGTGTTCTGGACATGACATTTGCAGTCAAAACGTGAAATATAAATTCTTAGAAAATGCATTTAATACCAATATTCAAACGTCTGTTTATCCATAGGCTACTCCCTAAAAGCAGTCCAGACATTTGAAAAATATCAGTCTACACATGCGTTTTATATTTAATATTAGGGAAATAGACACGCATTCATTCGTGACAAAAAAAATCTTTAACTTTTAGGAGGCAAAATATTTTTGTAATTCTTTGAATTACACTGCACAAATCCTATGAAGAAGGGTTGGCTCTCCACAGAACATAAAATATTCATTTTATTTTATTTTTCGTGTTCGCATTTATGAGGAAAAAACAATGTTACAGACGTGACAGTTCTCCGTTACAGACGCGAGCGCTCTGAAGCGGCACTAAAAGATGCTTTAAAACTTTCACAGAGACCTCAAACAGAAGACACAAAGCCTTTCTTTAAAGTGAATTTCGTTTTGTATTAATTGTATCTTGATTTTAATCAATGTTTCATCAACCAATTGCCTGGATTTAATAAATAAGAAGTAAATATAGCAGACAATTATAATCAGGACACGGAGGCACCAGCGCGTGAACTGGAGCGCGTCTCATAAATTAACCGAAACTCAGTGTATAAGGTAGCCTACTTCACAGACCTGAGAAATATATCTATATTGAAATGTCTACTTGTAAACAGAACAATTCAAAATGAAAGAAAACAGACTGCTCTCAGCTTATGAAATTAAATGTGCATTTCTCTCTGACGCATTCACTAGCCTACTGCGAAGATCGCGAGTCAGCATCGTCAACTTCATCTTTATTAATAAAATATTAAAATGTCTCCTTGCTATATTTGACATATTTATAATCATTGCTTTTGACAGTTCTTTGTGACAGCTTTTAGGTGCTTTATCGGCAGCGCCGCCGCCACCCGAACGCGTCATCACAAACATGATTGCGTGATGAAAACATGAAAAATACCACCTAAACACAGCCTAACTGTTTAGAAAGAAAACACAGAACGAATAGCCTAAATGTGCATACGTCCATCTCGTGAATGTACAGTCTTCTTCATGCCATCTTCACCCATTGGCCAGCGCGAGCACAGAGGCAGAGATCATGCCTCACGGTAGCCTAGAAATCTAGACGCACCCTAGCGGCCGCGAAAATCATTTCGCTGCCAGTGTGGTCTAGCAACTCTCAATAGACTTTTTAGTTGGAAAAACCAATTTCGGGTCAGGCCAATCACATCGTGTATAGAGTCGGCGGGCGGGCTTAACACAATGACGGCACAGTTCATGACGTTCCGCGTGATTTCCATAGGTGATTTCCCTGCTGCTTGAAAACAATGAAGATGCAGCGGTCTTTCGAATCGGCTTTGGCCGCGACTCTGGAGGACTTGGAGTTAAGAGAACGCCACTTAAGTCATTCTTAGAAAAGGAAGATGTGTTCGGAGTTTTGACGACCGGATACGGCAAAAGTTTAATGTATCAACTAGCTCCGCTAGTGGGAAAACGCACGGGACTCACTCAGCCACAGCCGTTCGTTGCTCTGGTTGGTTAGCGCTGTCCTATTGCATGCAGAGGGATTTTGAAAGACAACCGTTTATCCCGCCCCTCGGATTGAGGTATGTCAATGGAGAGTTCCCAGACCTAACATCTTGATTAGGGTGGCCATACGTCCGGATTTTGGCCGGACAGTCCGGATTTTAAGCCCCCTGTCCGGCGTCCGGCGCAGCCTCAAGCCGGACACTCATTTGTCCTCCTTTTTGGAGTTGCGCTGAATTGTTGAAAAAAATTAACCTATAAAAAGCCCGCATAATGATAGCGGCTCTCTGATTCCCCTAAATTAGGCCGGTGACACACTGGCTGCGTGGCGTGAGCGTGGCGTTTCTGCTGCGTGGCGGCTGCGTCGCGTTTTCTGTGTCTTTGCACATCAGAAGCGTGTCTGACGCGGCGCTGCTGACACGCATCACGCTTGTTCAACATATGGGAGAGAGTTGTGGAAGCCCTATACTTCGTGTTAAGCATAAAGCCTACTGATAAAGACAATGTCAGCACAGCAGTATTGACAGCAAAATAGACTACAGAATATTTTGTTCTGTCTTGACAGGTGCAATATTTGAAAATTGATAATTAGGCCTATTTATTTATTTTTAAATGAGGCCTATATTTATATCTGAATTTGTCAAAAATGTAATTTATTAATATGTATCCGTGTACAAAATAACATAGAAACATATTTTCCTATTGTATTTTGCCTGGAAACGCTTCCCACACGCTTGCATGTCGCGTGAAAAAATAGGTGTCGGTTCTATTTATAGCATGAGACGCGCGTGTCACGCAGGCAGTGTGCAAGCTCACCTGTTAACATGGGAGCCGAAATAAAAACGGACACGCCACGCAGCTGAGACGCGCACGCCACGCAGCCAGTGTGTCACCGGCCTTTCAGTTCAAATCTCTAGAGCCGCGCGTGCGAGACAGAACATACTGTATGTGCTCCAAACCGTGCAGCGCGCAGAGAGCGAGAGACCTTGCGTGCCCTCAGCACCAACTACACCCCCATATCCAACACAGCCCCCGTCAACAAAAACCACCGATCACAAAAATATATGTGTCCTCCTTTTTGGTGTTATGGAAATGGCCACCCTAATCTTGATGTAGGTCTGGCATGCCAGGCTAGCCTCACGGCACTCCTGTAAAAAATAAATCGCTATACAAATATAGGCTATAAGACGCTGCCATTTAGTCTTTATTTACAAACTTGGACACCACACGCGGCTATTGACTGACCACTTAGATACTTGCATTTTTCATTCGTTAATGTCTCGCGGTCTTGTTGTTTGTTTGTTTTACAATTAAAACTAAAAGTATGTTGTAACTCAAGCCTTACTGAACATGTACCGAGTAAAAATTACTGAAAATTGATTAGTAATGCCTTACACTACTGCGTTACAGCAAAAAGTAATATGTTACTGTAATGCATTACTTTTGTAACGCGTTACTCCCAACACTGTGAGTGAACTATTAGTATTTTGTGAAAAGACTTTAAAGGGTGATTCTGGAGGTTTTCAGAGGGAGAGGTGTGACTATGCTAGTGACATGCATGTACTTTAAGTTAGTTATTTTAGTTAGTTATTTATTTCTTCGGTCATTTTGAACAATTAAATCTTAGGTCATATGTAATTCAAAAATCCTGTACATAATACAATGAAAAAACATAAAACAATGAAACAAATAGAGAAAGAAAAGAAAATTTAAATACATTAAAAAGAAAAATACATGAGTACCATAGGAATTTAAATGCTAAATAATACATGACCGAAGGGGTTTAGGCTGAAGTCAAGACTTATTTTGCCTAACCCCTTTTACAACAAAAACACTATGTCCAAAGATGACACAATTATACGCTTTCTCTTATACCAAAAATGATATCATGTAAGCACAGAACTTAAACTTCAACAATCAAAATTATATTATGCATCCACTTTCGCTTACTTTTCTAATGTTCTTCATTCAAGTGTTCTATACTTTTCCATAATGTTTAACTTATATCTTTTCTTAAATGCATTAATAGTTTTATAGCTCTTAAGTTGAATAGGAAGACTGTTCCATAAATCAACTCCTTTAACTGATAAACACCTCCTCTTAATATTACTCTTCGCCATGGGTTTTTGTAACAAATCAATTCCTCTGAGGCTATATCTAGATTCTCTGATTCGAAACATCTCTTGTAAACTGTGAGGAAGCATAAAATTGTGAGCCTTGTATATCACAACTGCTGTGTAAACATCAACAAGATCATGGAATTTTAATATATTTAATCTAATAAAAAGTGGATTTGTTGGGGCAAGATAGTCAGCATAGCTAATCCCTCTAATTGCTTTCTTCTGTAATAAAAAAATAGGTTGTATATTAGTTTTATAGGTATTCCCCCATATTTCCACACAATAATAAGGTATGGAAAGATAAGGGAATTATACAATATATATAATACGTTTTGATTCACAAAGGTTTTTATTTTACACAGTATTTATTTATTAGTTTATTTGTCAGGGACCATGCACAGTTCAAGCCCTGTACCAGAGTTAGCTATACGGCTAATTTACCGGCTAAAGTATGGCAATAAGTTTGGAAATTTTAGTCTTTAGTATATTTATATGCACTTTCCAATTTAACTTATCATCAATATTAATTCCCAAAAACTTTATTATACACCCTTTCAATTTCTACCTCCCCAATTTTGAGTTGACATAGTTTGTTTACTACCTTGTTTCCAATTTTTTTTGCAATTTATGGAAAGTTTATTTACTTCAAACCATTTTCTGAGTCTCAAGGATTTGAGACTCAGAGACTCGTTCATCAAAATGAACAAATCTTTTTTCTAGTCATTTTATTCATTCAACGAACGAAAAGACTCGAAAAAAGATTTGTTCATTTTGATGAACGAGTTCGATCAGGCGAATCACGAACGTGCATCTCAGGACAGAACAAGGCGAGCATTTGTGCTAATAATACTTCAACTGTTTTATTTATTTTCGAAATGGCGCATCGTTTCGCTAGGTAAGACCCTTATTCATCGTCTGGTATTGTTTAAAGTCCTTTGAAGCTGCACTGAAACTGTCATTTGGACCTTCAACCGTTTTGGCTACTATTGAAGTCCATTATATGGAGAAAAATCCTGGAATGTTTTCATCAAAATCATTAATTTCTTTTCGACTGAAGAAAGAAAGACATGGACATCTTGGATGACATAGGGGTGAGTAAATTATCAGCAAAAGTTTTTTAAAAAGTGAACTAATCCTTTAATTTCGGTTTCTATTGTATTCAAAAGCAGCTGTACAAACGTACATCATCAACAAATAGGATACATTGCAATTTATTAAGGACTTCACAAATGTCATTAATGTACATAATAAATAGTTTAGTTCCCAGAACGGAGCCCTGAGGAACACCGTGGGTTATTTTTGCCTCCATTGAACGGATACCATTAATATGTACATACTGATTACGGTCACTTAGATAACTTTTTAGCCAAGTATGTGCTACGCCCCTGACACCATACCTTTCTAATTTATTTAAAAGCAATGAATGGTATATAGTGTCAAAGGCCTTGCTAAGATCAATAAAGACACCAACTGCATACTCACTGTTCTCAATAGATGTTGACATCTGTTCTACTAGTTCAGTAACTGCCATTGAAGTGGACCTGTTGGGTCTAAAACCGTACTGATGTTCACTTAACAGGTTATGCTTGACTATAAAGCCATCAAGTCGTTTCACAAATAGTTTTTCCAATCTTTTTGAAAACTGCGAGAGTATTGAGATCGGTCTTTAATTGATAAACTGTTGCTTTTCTCCATTTTTAAAAATAGGTATTACTTTGGCAGTTTTCATTTTACTCGGAAAGATACCCATTAAAAAAGACTGATTACATATATACGTTAACGGAGTAACAATACAATCAATGATATCTTTCACGAGGACCATATCAATGTAAAATCCATCTGCTGTTCTCTGGTCTTGAAGGAATGTACAATTTCCATGATTTCTCTCTCACTAACACTTTCAATGAAAAGTGAGTTTAAACCTAAGTTCCATCAGCTAACTTAGGCCCAACACCGACAAAAAAACTATTAAATGCATTTGCAATTTCCTTTTTTCACTGATGATTGAGTTATTCAGTGGGGCGGTAGGGCGGCTAGGGGCGGCAGTAGGGGCGGCAGTGGCTCAGTGGTTCATGTAGATCGTCTACAAACTGAAAGGTTGGTGGTTCAATCCCCGGTTCCACCTGACCAAGTGTCGAGGTGTCCATGAGCAAGACACCTAACCCCAGCTGCTCCCGACGAGCTGGATGGCGCCTTGCATGGCTGACACCCCCGTCGGTGTATGAATGTGTGAGTGAATGGGTGAATGAGAGGCAAAATGTAAAGCGCTTTGGTGGCCATTGGGTCTATGAAAGCGCTATATAAATGCAGTCCATTTACCATTTACCATATTCACTGTGAAGTAATTTGGATATTCTTCCTTTTTTTCCATTCCTGATAATACATCAAACTCAAGTACTTGGATATCATTCTTATTCTGCTCCAGCAAATTGCAATGAGATTGAATAAAAAATGGGTTGGATGTGTGTATATAAAATGTTTATATTTGTGTCACAGACTACATTTGTATTCATAAGGGTTTTACCAATTATGAAGCTCCAAAGCATGTTCCCTAAAGATAAAACCTCATGAAGGTCTGTTTGGAGTCTATGTGTCAGCGTTTGGCTGATGTTTGTGTCATCTGCAGCTCTGCTCACATGCCGACCTGATGAGTTCCAGTGCGGAGACGGATCCTGCATCCACGGCATCAAACAGTGCAACAAAATACACGACTGCCTCGACAAAAGCGATGAGGCTGGCTGTGTCAATGGTACGTCTTGGTGTCTGTGGTGTGTGTGTGTGTGTGTGTGTGTGTGTGTGTGTGTGTGTGTGTGTGTGTGTGTGTGTGTGTGTGTGTGTGTGTGTGTGTGTGTGTGTGTGTGTGTGTGTGTGTGTGTGTGTGTGTGTGTGTGTGTGTGTGTGTGTGTGTGTGTGTGTGTGTGTCCTTTGCACTGATCTTTTGTGCTGCTTATTCAGCAGGGTGAAATGTTTCCTAGAGATCAAATTGGTTCCGCCCTTTAATACGACACCCTTCAAAGTTTAATGAGTGCAGACCTGTCTCCCCATAGCAGAAGCGTGTCCTGCTCAAAGAGGGCTGTGTTAAGCGGTAATAAGCTTTCATGTGTGGAAATAAATTGGCCAATCCTTTCGAAAATGGCTTTTATTCGGAAGATTTGCAGAGACTTCACCTAAATGACCCACGTCTGTTAAAACGCCAGTCTTTATCTGTGCACTGAGGACTTCTGAGTTTTTATGCTTATGTGAGAGGAAACAAAACAAAATTGAAATCAACTTAACAAATCACCTGCTATCTGTTCTGTCTTTTCCCCCCCCCATCATGCTATAGCCACAAAGTGTGAAGGACCACTAAAGTTCCTCTGCAGAAATGGGGAATGCATTGACGGCAGCAAGGTGTGTGATAACGTGAAGGACTGCAAGGATCGGTCAGACGAACCCAAGAAGGAATGCAGTAAGAAACCGATTTGTTGACATACAGATCAAAGAGCTGTACAATGAATGTCGATAGTTTAGTTCAGATCATTTGGTCTTGGCAGAATTTAATTACAAATATTTGAGTTAATTGTTCATTAAAACTATATACACTGACAAGCCAAAACATTATGATCAGTCACAGGTGAAGCTGACATTGTTGATCATCGCTTTAAAATGTCACATATTAAAGCTACACTGTGTGATTTTTACCCCCATCTAGCGGTGAAAAGGTATATGACCATCCAGTGAATATTAGTTTCTGTTCCTCTCAATTCCGATTTCGTTTTAACTCCTACGGTGGCCAATGTAGTCCAAGATTAACATGGCTCAGTCGAGTTAGCTTCGATGTTAGGCAGTTCGAGTGTTAGGCAGTTCGAGTGCTAACCCACGCGTGTTAAAACGCGAAAGGCGAAGCTTGAATTAATGGGGCATGTCCCTCTTTGGCTAATGTACTTTCAAGATGGAGGGGCAACATGGCGACCGACATTAGAACCCCTTACCCGTATGTATTTTCAATGGCATATTATACACTCACGAGAATACTTTATTACTTGAACGAAGTAAATATACATTAATGAGCACATATATATTTTTGAAAGAACTAAGTGTTTTTAGCTAAGAATAAACTAAAAAAGTTACACAGTGTAGCTTTAAGGTCTAAGTAGATTAGATGGGAAGCAAACATCATTTCTTGTAATCAACATGTTGGATGCAGGAGAAATGGGCAGAATACAAATCAGATCTACTTTGACAAGGGCTAAATTGTTATGGCCAAACAACTGGGTCAGAGTATCTCTAAACGGTGGGCTTGTGTGTTGCTCCCGGTCAGCAGTGGTGAGAATTTGCCAACTGTGGTCAGAGGAGGGACAAGCCAAAAACCAGCGACAGGGTGTTGGGTGCCCAAGGCTCATCGATGCATGAGGACAACAAAGGTTATCCCGTCTGGTCAGAGCCAACAGAAGGTCAACTGTGGCAGAAGTCACACATCATTTTAATGATGTTAATGGGAGGAATGTGTCACAACACACAGTAGCCGCAGACCAATCAGAGAGCCTATGATGACCCCTGTCAACCGCCAAAAGTGCCTACAATGGGCATGCAAGTGTTGGAACTGGATCTTAGAGCAGTGGAAGATGGTCGCCTGGTCCGATGAGTGCTTTTATCTTTTACATCACGTGGTCGGCCATGTGAGTGTGTGCCATTGAGTGTGTGCCAGGATAGACTGTGGAATGACGATAAGCCGGTGGAGGGAGTGTGACACTCTTGGCAATGTTCTGCTGGGACGGGCCATTCATGTGGATGTAAATTTGACATGTGCCACCTACCTAAACATTGTTGCAGACCAGGTACAGCCCTTCATGACAATGGTGTTCCCTGGTGGAAGTGGCCTCTTTCTGGAAGAATAATGCAGCTTGACACTGCACACACTGTTCAGGAATGGTTTGGGGAACATAATGAAGAGTTCAAGGTGATTCCTCAGATCTCAATCCAACTGAGCATCTGTTGACCAAGAAGTTTGATCAACTCACAAGACTTGAAGGATCTGCTGCTTATGTCTTGGTCCCAAATAACAGGACACCTTCAGGGCTCTTGTAAAGTCCTCGGCGAGTCAGTGCTGTTTTGGCAACAAGCTGAGATCTTACAGCACATTCATGAGTTCACACTTACAAAAATCAGATAGAATAAAAGGCATGAGTATTTGGCATGCTGTCCGAGGGGAGGGCTCCGAGCTCTGAATTTTGGCCCGAACCCAGAGCACTCCTCCCGTATCTCTGGTTAGGATAGTAACCAGGCGAGTGTGAGGAGGTGGTGGGATGTAGAAAATGCATAAATATAGGTGAGTTGGCTCTGTATATATATAGGCCTCATCTCTTGCTGATTGGTTTGGCAATTCCTCCCGAACTTTGTTAATAAAACATCATTTATATAGATGGTAATAATGTTCTGGCTCATTACTGTATATGAAAAATGATAGATCAGTTTATTGTGTTACCAAGTGAAAATTTGTTATACGAGAAATCTGTAGTTGCCTTAAATTGGCTGAATGAGTCATTTAGTGAACAAACAAATTCGAACTGAAAAAACAAAGTTAGTTAGTTAACAATTTTCAAGACAAATATTTGTCAGAACCTAAAAATCTGAATGCATCAGGTTGTATTGAATTTTTAAGCTTTCTCCACAATTACTTTTTTACAGTTTAGAAACTTAACAGGCGTTGACTAAAAACCACAAATATCTCTTTTTGAATTTTTGGAGTCAAATCTTTATTTTATTTCTAACCATTCTTCTGTCTGAACCACCAGTTGAAATATTAAGAGATCTTTTGCAGACATTTCTTTTATTATTGCTCATACTTATATGGATAGTATTAATCATAGGGATGATCCGTGAAATCATTCTGTTTATTGAGGTGAAATAAGCAGATCATTCTGTTTATTTGCAACTTCACAGAAACTAAAAAAGCCCAAAATCAAATGGGTTGCTGCTGAAGAACTGTTGAAAGTGTTTCGTAATTTATACAGCTGTTCAAAGAAGGAAGAGAAAACAGGATTTATTTTTATATTCATCCTCACACATATATCATAGAGCTGACATATCACCATCTTCCTCTGATGAATAGAAGAAAAGCTTCCCATAGTCTCAAAGAATTCATTAGCATCAAAGAGGAATGATGGCTTGTTGTGGCTGTTCTAGAGATGTGTGTGTGTGTGTGTGTGTGTGTGTGTGTGTGTGTGTGTGTGTGTGTGTGTGTGTGTGTGTGTGTGTGTGTGTGTGTGTGTGTGTGTGTGTTGTGTGTGTTGTCTCCTTACCAAACCTGCACCCTTATCCTCCTCCCATAAATGCCACCTTCACCCATGTGCCACAATAATCGCAGTCTCCAGAGAAAGAGCTCATAACTCTGTCTTAATGGCCTCTGTGTCGTCTTCTTTAATCCAGGCGCCTCGGCTGCTCATTTGGCATACGGCTGGCTCCAAGCGACATTGCCTTGCCCTAAATTGTTCACTTCCATGTATTTTGTCAGGATGCCAGCACCTACTAATAAACTCAGAGAGCTAGAAAGAACACCTGGTCGAAGAAAGCGAAAGCACATTTTTGCTCGTTTCTGGCCCACAAAGCATCTCCATTTTCCCTCATTCAATTTTTGTCCACAGAATACTCAATGTGTTCATTCAAGCTCTCAGACACAATATGTTCCTGGGATTCAACTGCAAATAATGCAACACTAGCTTCCACAGACTGAGTCATGAGATGATTCAGATCCTGAAAGTTTCAACGCCGTCTTAATGCTCTCTCTCTGTAATGTCACTCGCACTCGTGTGTGTTTTTAAAGCAGACCCTTGGGAATGTAGATGAGCCGCGAAGCTGGTAATTGTGCTGGATGAATTCACTTTTATACTGCCACTCTCACTCACACACAGATTGCTGGATGAAAGAAAAAAAACTTATGACTAATAATATGTGTGATTTTAGTTCATGTTTCTAGAACCAGCATTCCAAGTTTTCCAATAGCCTAATGAAGCCCCAATGGTATTAAACAAGTGGAACAAATCGAAGTGATACAAAAATTATTTCTGGCAATATGGAAATGTGTTTAAGTTATATTAGTACTACACATACTTAGCACTAGTTATTATTACTAACAGCACGCCTGTTACAAAAAAATGCGAGTGAATTTTTTTTCAAATGGCTTGTATTTTTTGCATTGCATTAATGAAATTAATATGTGGTAAATCCTCTCTTGCATGTGTAAAAGAAGTACACTTGATCAAACGGTTAAAAAGGGCACTTATTACCAAAATATTATACTTTAAAAATATTTACTTAAGTGCGAACTACATTTTATGTTTTCTTACACTCTGACACTGACTAATTGTATGGTAATTGCAGTTAAATTAAAAAAGCATTTTAAATGTAAATTTATATTAAATGCAATTAACTGAACTTTAGAGTGTTTTTTCTACCCACTTAAGTAGGATTTAATTACATCTTTATATGTGAATTCATAATTATTTTGTCTTTGGAATATTGTTAAAAGTATACTCTCGAATTTATGGGAAACTGAAATATACTTTGTATATTTATACTTTTCAATTTAGTACATTTAAACTATACTAACTATAAATGTAATATCAAATGACAGTTCAAATCATTAGTCAAGCACTTTCTATGTGCTTTATATGTTAGTTAGTCGACATAAAAATAAGTGTAAAAAAGCATGATGACAGATTTTTAAAACACAATGACTTAAAGTGTACTTTAAATGACAGCTTTCAATGTGACATTATTACAAATTGCGCTTTCAAACGTGTACTCTTTTTAAGTACACTTAAGTATCATTTTATTTAATATTGTATTATCTGCAAGTACAATTAAATATACTTGTTTTTACTTAAGTACACTACAATTGCTCATTCAGTACAATTAAGCATACTTAATTTTTACACGGGATAGGTTCTTATGCTTTTATATGTTATTAATATGCTGTTTTTATTTTTTATTGTGCATTAAATTGATATTTGTGTTGTCCAAAATGTCACTTTATCTAGGGTGTTGACAAACTTAGATTTTAAACCATCCCTTCTCTGTTTCATAGGTTTGAATGAATGTTTGCTGAACAACGGAGGCTGCTCACACATCTGTGTGGATCGTCCCATTGGATACGAGTGCCAGTGTCCTGCTGGCTATAAGCTGCTGGACAAGAGGACATGTGGAGGTCAGGCCTGACTCAATGATGAGATGACTTTGACAGTAAAAGTAAAGCTGATATAATAGACTACTGCACTAATAGTTGCACTAATCATTTTCAAATATTACAACTCGCTAGTGCCAGGTTATGTATATTTCAGTGTGCTGACGCCACTTAAAATAATTTCCCACACGAAGATTTAAAAATCTGTTTTCCGAGACAGGAGAAGAGATGCTCTGATGTTTACTATGCACAGATTTTTTGTACATAGTACAAAAAACAAAGCTAAAATCTGAGATAAAAGCATTTGCTGCTACAGTAAACATACACAATTATTTCACCACAGGGTCAGTGTCAAACTATTATTTATTTGTATAAAATGTCTTTTTACTATTCTGTGTCATAACAGCCTCCTTTGTACCATACAATGTAGCCATGATATCCAGCTGTCTTGAGTGAGTGCCCATGCCTGCAGTGTATCTGTTTACTCTGCAGATATCGATGAGTGTGAGAACCCCGACGCCTGCAGTCAGATCTGCATCAACCTGAAAGGGGATTTCAAGTGCGAATGTCACCCGGGGTATGAGATGGACCCCGTAAGCAAGACCTGTAAAGCTGAGGGTAAGATATATTCTATAAAAAACAGATATGATGGTTTAATAAAAGCCTAAATTAAATCTGTTCAAGTGTCTCTTCAGAAACTTTGGACTATAAACCGCTCAATGTGGATTAGTTTTACGATCTCTTTATGAACTTTTTGATGCGTCAAAGTGGTAGTTGCGTAGACTGTCAATGGAGGGACAGAAACCTCTCAGAATTTATTAAATATATGAAGATTAACAAAAGTCTCACGGGTTTGGAACTACATGAGGGTGAGTAATTGATGAAATAATTTTTAATTTTTGTGTGAACTTCCCCTTTAAATGTGACAGTAAATACATTTATAATGTTAGAAAAAATATAATTTTTCAAACAAAATGCTGTTCTTCCTGTTCATCAAAGAATCCTGAAAAAAATATATCACGGTTTCCACAAAAATATTCAGCAGCATAACTGCTTTCAACTTCTATTATAATAAGAATTGCTTCTTGAGCACCAAATCGAATGATTTCTGAGGTTAATGTGACACTGAAGACTGGATTAATGATGCTGAAAACTCAGCCTTATAATCACAGGAATAAATTATAATAATATTTCACAGTTTTTACTGTATTTCTTGAATGCAGCCTTGGTGAGCCTTGGTTAAGAGTATAATATGTGTAATACTACACAGTATGTAGAATAAATAAATATACAAATGCATGATATATATTACATATTATGTATCCATATGTATTTAATTAATAATAAACTTTGAATTTGACTTTAAACTTTGAATTGCCATCAATGGAGAAAGAAGCTCTTTGCAGCCCAACATTAGTGCTTTACACTGACCTATTTCAGCTGGTCATCTTACATTAGATCTCAATGTAAGATATGCGTTCTTTAAATCATTTTTTAATATTTGCCAGCACGTTTCATTCAGCTACTGCAGACAGTCCAATTAGATCTTATCACATGACTGACTGCTACTCCCTGTGCCCTCTACGGCTCATCAGCCTTCAAGTAGAAGACACAGTCCCGGGGCGCTCAGATACAGTGTGTGTGTGTGATGAAGAAATGCAATGCTTAACAGTTTTTAAGAAGGATAAAGATAAGTAAATCCTACAGAGGGCCATTGCTTCTCTTTCTGTGACTGGAGTTATTGTGATCTTTATGTATGCTCTCAATCTACAGTGTAAATGTTAAAGACGTCATTCTCTCTATAAATGGCTTTGCGTATTTGTTATCGTTAGCAGACACTACTTATGCGGACTGTTACTTATGAATCATTGTGTTAATTTAACGTAGTTCTACAGGAACAGGTTGCATACTGGTTCAATTATATTTGCAGTATCTGTGACATGCTCCTGATTATCTCTATAATAGTTTCGAACGATTTCAATTTGTCCCTCAGTTCGTAAAAAACAAACCAACTGATCGTACAGCAACATCAGAACATGTTTTTATCATTTGCAAGTTCTGGAAGAATTCATCTCTCTCTGTATCAAGAATAAGTCATCTATAACTCTCTGTGATCATCTGTCCTTGTATTTTTTTTTAGGAAAAAGCCCTTACCTGATGTTCACGAACAGGCACGAGATCAGGCGTATTGACCTGGTGAAGAGGGACTACACACAAGTGGTTCCTACTCAGAAGAATGCAGTGGCCATTGATATAGACGTCGCTGCCAACCGCATGTTCTGGTGTGATCGTTTTCAACACAAAATATACAGGTGACCTCATATTGACCTTTTGGCTATGCTGTAAACATGGAAACTGTTTGGCTGTGCACTTAAAAGGGAGCCTTGGCCATTACTATGAGAGCCTGGCTTCATTTAACAGTAAATTGCTGCTTCACATGCTTGTGATGTGTTAATTATTTTGAACTCTGAAGATACGGCTCCATTTATTTACATATCTCTCCCTCACACTTACTCTCTAGACAGCACACCATTGAAATCATTCTAATGAGATGCAGAGAGGCAGAAAAACAGCACTTAAGAAACATTTTAACTGCCATATTACAGAAACAAATATTATGTGGGTGTTTATTCAAAAGCCTGTGTTCCTTGGGAATATGTATGTACACAGTAATATTCAAAAGTCCAGGGTCTTGTGCTCACCAAAGCGGCTTTTATTTGATTATTGTGAGATATTATTACAATTTTAACAGTCTATTTTAATACATGTTATTGTAATTTATTCCTGTGATGCAAAGCTGAATTTTCAGCATCATTACTCCAGTCTTCAGTGTCACATGATCCTTCAGAAATCATTCTAATATGTAAAACATTCTTATTATTATCAATGTTGAAACCAGTTGTGCTGTTTAATATTTTTGTGGAAACTATTATTAAAAAAAACAGGACTGTTTGATTAATAGATTTTTTTAAATGTTATTGTTTTTTTTTTTAAATATGTGTGTGCTTTTAACACTTTCATCAGAAAAAGTTGTTTTTTATGTATTTTCAATATAATCATGAAATACACAATATATTTTGACTCTTGCCATTTAGCCCTGTTACAAATTCATTTTAAACTCCCAAAGAACCTCTAGACTAATTTTTCTACAGTCCATCTCGTTCCTCCTAATTGCACATTCCATTTGATCTTGCTAATTGGGGACATTCACTTTCCTAATAATAGACACCTCTGCGGCTGCCCAAAATGATATGTTATCTTATTAAATGTCAGTACTCTGCCCCTGCCCTCTCTCTCTCTCTGTCTTCTGTCTCTTTTGGACTTATAACTCAGGATAAGGTGCAAAGTCATTAGCCGTAACTGCTCCGCTGTGAGCTTGAACTAGTTTTGGATGACATGGAAGCTGACACCTGTGACGCCTATGAACACGTCAGATGGTGTGAAGATCATGTGATCTGTGAAGTTTAGTTTGAGTATTAGAAAGGCATTTTAGACAATCAGAACATACTGTAAATATAAGGAGTGTTTTTTGGACCAATGAGATTCTTATCAAGTGTCAGACAAAATAATTATGTTTATGATTATTGCTGTTTACGGCAAACTGCACATTACAGTATGTACTATTTTTTGTAGATGTAAAGATCTAAACTACGCAACATACACATTTTCCAACTGTAGTATCAGTACTACATTATCTGGCTCTCCAATGCATGTTTTTATGTGATTTTGGGGATTTTACATTGTAATTGTGAATGGGATTTCTTCATTTTGGTGACGACATGACTTAATATGATTATGATACTATGATATATTTCTAAGAAATAATAATATATACTAATTAAACTACTTAATCAGGTTTTCTTTTCAAGAATTGCATTGTTTTATTGAGGCTTTTCACTTTATTTTGATATCAAGACAGTACCATGCTGACATTTTCAGCTCCCCCCGCCCCAAAAAATCTAAATAGTGCATGTAAACGCCAAGATGCAAATAAAATGTAGTTGGCTTTCCGTTCATTAGTAGTGCAAACAAACAACAAGCGTGTTAGATTTACTTGTAGTTTTGCTTGATTTTCAAAAACATTCAAAAAATTACAGACCCCAACTTTTGATTGGGAATATTTTTTGTGAATTTTGGAATAAATGCTGGATTAGAATGAAAACCAAGAAGTAAATACAATTTATAAAAAGTGCTTAAAGGAACACTCCACCATTTTTTGAAATAGGGCTTATTCACATTATTTCCTACATTTAGATAGGTGTGCAAATGCATTTTTGTCTCAGTGCATGCATTGTTTTAGTTTGACAGGGTCGGCGCTAGCTTAGCTTAGCACAATGAATGGAATCCTTTGTTGCCAGCTAGCATGTCCTGAGTAAAAGTGATTAAAAAAAATAAACAAACCCACATAATTACTTCTTGTGGCCTGCGTATTCACAAAGAGTACAAATAGCAATGCAAATTAACACTAGGTGATTTCCTAGGCAGATATTGACTTGGGACTATATTAGGGGGAAGCACAGGCGAAGCACGGCTGCTTAGGCGAAGCACTGCTACTGTGGGATTTCATGTGTTGCGTGATATCTCTGCACCCAAGTAGCAGTGCTTCGCACTTAATCACTTTAACTCAGGACATGCTAGCTGGCAACAAAGGATTCCATTCATTGTGCTAAGCTAAGCTAGCGCCGACCCTGTCAAACTAAAACAATGCATGCACTGAGACAAAAATGCATTTGCACACCTATCTAAATGTAGGAAATAATGTGAATAAGCCCTATTTCAAAAAACGCTGGAGTGTTCCTTTAAAGGTTCTTCATGGAACCATAGATGTCAATTAAGGTGTCAGTTTCATGTAATTTTCAGGGCAGTTCTGAAGAATTCAAGGTTGTATGTGAACACAAATGTTCATTTCTGCAGGGATCCAGGTTAGATCTCTGTGGACAGAGGATTTTTCCTCATTCTGACACGATATATAAAACAATCACAACTGAAGTTATTTGATCTGACTAGTGGACCCAGTGTAGCAGGACCTCTAATCGTCTTCACTTCTCTGCAGTGCTTATATCCACGAGGCGAGCGACCCGTCTCGACACGTTACTCTGATCGACTCGGATCTGCATTCCCCTGAAGGGCTGGCACAGGACTGGGTTCAGCACAACCTCTACTGGACCGACTCGGGCGACAGAACCATCTCTGTGGCTTCAGCGGACGGCAGCAGGAGACGCGTGCTGATCAACACCGATCTGAGCGAACCACGGGCCATCGCTGTGGATCCAGAGAGAGGGTGAGCACATATCAAACTCACTGCCAGTCGAAAAAACAAAACCACAAAAGGCCAGACTGCCTTTAAAGGTCACTGAAATGATAAGAGAAGCTTTCAGTGACGTGCACATGGAGGCTGTGGAGTATAACAGAGGAAATGTTATTGAATTCTGCTAAACTTTTGAGATAACCTGACCAATCATATGAATAGCTGTTGTTTGCTCACAATAGTGGCACAAAATAGACAAACCCCTATTTGAATGAGTCATTTAAGACTGTTCTGCGATAACCTTCACCTCTGACAAAAAAAGAATGTCGACAATGAAGAGAAACATCTTTCAAACATCTAGTTTCAAATAAATTTGGCAAGTTAGAAATTGTATCTTTGTGTTCGTTGGTTTCATTTGGTTTTGAAAAACGTTTCTACCATTTACAAGAAAAGTTTAAATGTAATGACTCTAAAAATGTGATGTAAAATCAACACCACATTGATATGAAATGGTGTCAATCACCAGTTGGCTGGTAACAATTTTATGAATTCTAACAATGCCATGTTGTGAGAACATGAATGTGAACAAACGTGAATAAAATAAAAATGGAAAACATAAAAATATATGACAATTCAAAACATTAGTATAATAATAGTAAATAAAGAATACTAATTAATAAGGTTGTCACTGGAATTACACTGTTTTAATGATGCTTTTATATTCATTTTGGCATCAAGACAGTTGTTCAACCCTCCCAAAAATATTCAAATCAATTTGTATTCAAGTCACTGTATTATGAATTGCATTTTTAATGTATTTTTTAAAAAATCACATACATTTTTATCATTATCAATGTCAACATTCAACTCAAAGCATTTTCACTGTTATCAAGCCTTGTTGGATTGATGGAGGTTCAACCTCAGTAGCAGTAATGATTTTTCCTTTTCTTTTCTTTTTTTCTGGTGAACACTTTGTCTTCACAGGTTCATGTATTGGTCTGACTGGGGCATCAGGGCCAAGATTGAGAAGGCTGGCATGAACGGTGTTGATCGGCAGGTGTTGGTGTCTGAGGACATTGAGTGGCCCAATGGAATCACACTCGGTAGGAATTATGGTCCTTCCTTTCTGTTATTTGCGCTCTAAGTCTAAACCATTTGAGCTTTATGCACTCTTATGAATCAGTGTGATCTTCAGTGTCCAGGATCTTTGACAGTAGTGTTGTGTCTCTGAATGCAGATGTGGTTGGTAAGCGCTTGTACTGGGTGGACTCAAAACTACACCTGATTTCCAGTGTGGATTTAAATGGGTCCCATCGCAGAGTCATCCTGTTCTCCAGCGAGAGACTCGGCCACCCTTATGCCCTCGCTGTGTTCGAGGTGAGTGAGCCTCCTAAATACCTGTGTGTCTTTGTTTCTTCTTGTGTCTTGTGTTTACATGCCTGTGATTAACACCAGCTCGTCGGTATGGTATGTTTGGTCAGTAACTTATAGCCGAGTCAAATAAATTCTTATTTTCTACTTTGAGATTTATTTATATGGCAGCATTTTCAGAGTTGCAGGACTTGTTTTCTACAGAATAACTGATTTAAAGACCAGATCACATTTTTTAGGAGATTGGTGGCTAAAGAACAAAAACATCTATAATGACATTTTTTTCAAGTTTTTTCAATCATCAGGTGTGATGCAGATATTAGGAGGGCGAATATCATGCTGATATTGATAAAATACAGGTTAATGAAAACAAAACTGAAAAAAGATTATCAGTTTTATACAATACTGGTGGTTCAGTTTTTTAATGGATCTTTAATGTTTTTGAAAGAAGTCTCTTAAGCTCATTTATTTGATTAAAAATCCAGTAAAACAGTAATATTTAGAAATATTATTATAATTTAAATTAACTGTTTCTATTTTAATATACACTGTCTACTTTATTAGGTTCACCTATTCAGCTGCACGTTAACACAAATATCTAATCAGCCAATCACATGCTGATAATAAGAAATGCTCAAGAAACAATGTTGAAAACCAATGTTGAAAACGGTTGAGCTGAATAATATTTTTGTGGACACCATGATACTTTATACTGTATATACATACAGCATATATTTGAAATATAAATCTGTCACTTTTTATCAATTTAATGCATCCTTGCTGAATAAAAGTATTACTTAAAAAGAATTGACCTCAAAGTGGTCTCAAAATAGATAAATATCAGCAATTAACTTCCCTGGGCGATATATCATCTATAACTAAGACATCTATAGAAGTGGCATGTGTAGGTGAGTGGCTACTGTGGGCTGTGAAATGCTGTGGTAATTGATTGAGGCTGTGTCTGAAGCCACTTTAAATGTAAAACTGAATCATGTTCAGAATTATTCATGTTCAACATCCTACTTCAATGATGTATTGTATTTTAATATAGGACAATTCCCTTTATTGTTTTGCTGCTTAAGCTCAGTGGTCTCCATGGTAACATAGGGATGGGTTCTGGGTGGGGGATATGACAGGAAGAAAGAGGATTATAGTATTTTCACACAAGCATGGCTCAAGTAGTGGTGAGCACACTAATCTAAGATTGACTTGATCTCACAGCAGAGGCGGACTGAATGCTGAAGGGCTGTTATCTTATACACCTACACATCAGCCGCAGACTTAATGGTCTTGTTGTGGCAGCTGTAGTTTGGTCAGAGGATCCTGCTGTGGATTTCACCCCAGTTACAGAGCTTCCACACAAAAGAATGTGTGCCTTTTTAATGCAGAAATTTTCTTGGCAGCCTTATTGCCTGTGAGAGACTAGGCACTAGGTAGTTATTTGTTTTACACAGGATGCCCTTTTTTAATTGATTTTCATTGTTTTGAAGCAATATCTGTGATGCAAGCAGATTGATGAAGAGGTGTTTTGCCTGGTTCCTCTTCATTTTTTAAGTGGCGTTTGCTATTTTCTAAGTACTATGTTTGCTGACTGCATCTGTTGCTGACTGTATCACAAGTCATCATGCATGTTGTGTCAGAAGAGAGACCCAATGTCTTTGAGGACCCCTGCCCAAAAACCACTATAATCCCTCTAAGAACACCCTAGCAACCACCTAGCAATGCTCTAGGAACCACCCACAACACCCTAGCAATTTCCTAACAAAGCCCTAAAACCACCCAGAACACCCTAGTAACGCCTTAGAAACCACCCAAGAACACCCTAGCAACCACATAGAACAACCTAGCAGTATTAAAGCCTCCAAGAACACTCTAGCAACCAACTAGTAATACTCTAGCAACCTCCCACAACATGTTAGTTACCACATACTCTAGCAAAGACCTCAAACCACACAGAACACCTTAGCAACACCTTAGAAACCACCTAATACACCCTAACAACCACACAGAACACCATAGCAGCACTCTAAACCCGCCAAGCTCTAGCAATCAACCAACAATGCTCTCACAACCACCCACAACCCCCGAGCTACCACCTAGAAATACCCTAAAACCACCCACAACACCATAGCAATGTCTTAGAAACCACACAAGAATCCCTAGCAACCACCTAGCAACACTCTAAAACCTCCCAGAATACTCTAGCAACCGCCCACAACACCCCAGCTACCATCTAGGACTGCCCTAAATGCCACCCACCAACACTTTAGCAACCACCTATCATTGTCCTAAAACCACTCAGAACACCTTAGCAACCCCATAAAAACCACAGAAGACTCTATAGCAACCACATAGAACACCCTAGGTGCTAAACCCTCCAAGAACATTCTAACAACCAACCAGCAATGCTCCTGTCAAGCAACCACCCAGAACCACCTAAACCCCCCATAACACCTTAGCAACACTATAGAAACTACCTAAGACTCCATTGCAACCACACAGAACACCCTAGCAACACTAAACCCAACAAGAACATTCTAGCAACCAATCAGCAATGCTCTGCTCTCTGCTCTCACATTAAAGGTCACACTCTTGATTGATTATATCTAAAGGTTTGAACACTCCCAAGGTTGTAGTGACAGATGTTGCTCTCTCCGATCATTTCTGTGTTTTCGTCAACACTGCTATTTCTGTGTGTAACTGCGTTCAAACAAAGATACTATACATCACTGAAAGAACAAGTGAATCATTAACTCACCTCTTCTCCAACACTCCCGCCGTGTCTGGACCTCAATCAATGAATTTGTTGATAATTTTAATCGTAAAATTACGAGTGTTATTGATGCAATTGCCCCCATTAGAGTCAAAGTTGTCTCTAGTAAAAAAAGATCTCCATGGAGAAATGACCCATTCTTAAGATCCGGAAAACGAGAGTATCGAATAGCAGAACGCCAATGGCGGAAAACAAATCTCCAAGCCCATTTTGGTGCCTATAAAGAGAGACTTCGCATTTATAATCTGGAACTTAGGAATGCAAGGCAGTCTTTCTTCTCTGATATTATTGCTAAAAACAATAACAATGCACGTGCTTTGCTATTGTTGATAGATTAACAAACCCCCCTATAGCAGTAGCACCTGGGGCATGTTCAAGATCACAACGGTGCGCAACGTTTTGCTACGGTTTCCGGGTTGAACGTCATGTTTCCTGGAAACGGCTTGCACCGGTGTGCAACAGGGTTTGAGATGCGTTTTCTCTTGTTTGGTGGGCGTGTCAGAACTGCAGTCCAATCAGCAGCAACATGTATATACAGCAAGTGCTATTAAAGTGAACTCGCACAATGGAAGTAATTTACAAATGTGTTCGATAGGCAACAACTGAGGATATTAGAAGACATGTTTGTCGTAAGTTTTGTTGTAAAAATATAGGTCATCAACATAATGATGTAGTTGTTTATATTTTTAGTTTCATTGCAAGTGTATGACATTTTGTATAAAAATAAACAATGCATGTAAAGTGCTTTTCCAAAAAATGAGAAAGAAAATACAGGTTATTAATAAAACAGTATGAACAACAAATAAAGTCAGTATGTGAGGCTAAATAGATGTGTTTTAGTCTTTATTAGGTAAGATGTGCTTCCATTTCAGTTTCCACAAATCCCTTCACTCTATTGGGATGTTCTCTTGTGTTCTGGGCGGCAAGTGCAGTAACTGTAACATCGGCATATTTTAAACACATATTTATACTGACTTCATCATGCTCCGAAAATTCTTCACAAAGAACACAAAAAGCCTAGCCTGACTTCGTCATACTCATATTCTAGAAAGAATATGAGTCTGAAACTGCTACATTGGGCTGTGATTATGGGGCGTGTATCAACCGAACCAGGAAATAAAAGGCCTCTGCACTCGATTGGATAGACCTACAACCAGTCAGAACAACGGAGTAAGTGACGTTGAGAGATAGATTAAAGTTGATAGATTAAACTTTTCCCGAATCCCGTAGGAAGGATGGCAAAAACATCTTTTCCATCGAGAAATGCCTTGATCGCGGTTCTCTGTTCCTCTTCTAAAATGAATGCGCTGTCTATATCTTCTATAACACACGCGATAGCGAAATATACACAACTCAATTCTCCAGCGGCAGCCATGAATTCAACCCAAGCGCTCTGATGACGTGGATGGTTACGTTACCGTTGCTCACATAGATATGATGTCTATGGTTGGTTGCTCATCTGTCCATCATCGTATAAAGCCCGCCCTGACAATTTGATTGGTCCGAACAATTTTTGATCGGGCATAATAGCTCCTCAACGGATCGAGTCCAGACCGAACTTCCCGACCAAAAAATCTTGTGGGCGGGGTTCGGGCTGGCAGCCAGGCTACAAAAAGCCTTCTCAGCTGCCGTAGTTGGAACTCTTGCGTCATCACAACAGTGCGTTCAACGCGTCACCGTTTCTGTTTAAAAAACGTTCTGCAACGTTTTGCCGGCGCTGAACGCAGCCCTGAACTATTATCTACTAAGGCCTGCAATGACTTTGCCACATTTTTCAGTGAAAAAATTCAGAAAATCAGACAATCAGTTAGTGCCTCCTTATCAAATGTAGAGTATGTTCTATCTAACTACCCTGGCGAAATCAACTCTCATATGACAGAATTTCAAACAGTTAACCAAAATAACTTGGAGGTTATTATACAACATCTGAAAACCTCCTCCTGTTGCCTTGACATCCTGCCGACAGACCTTTTTAAAAGGTCTCAAACTGTTTGGTTTCTGACCTTCTACAGATTGTAAATATGTCTCTTCAGGCAGGTATCTTCCCACAGGCCCTAAAAACTGCAGTAATTAAGCCACTCTTAAAAAATAACAATTTAGATATGTCACTAATGGAGAACTATCGGCCGATATCAAATCTTCCATTTTTAAGTAAAATAATTGAAAAAGTGATTTTCAACAACTAAACCTTTTTTTGTCCCTTAACAATATCTTAGATGCCTTCCAGTCGGGCTTCCGAACACATCATAGTACTGAGACAGCTCTTGTTAAGGTTTTTAATGATATTCACCTAAACACAGATAGTGGTAAAACCACAGTTCTAGTATTGCTAGATCTCAGTGCCGCTTTTGATACGGTCGATCACGACATACTATTAAACCGCTTGGAAAACTGGATAGGCCTTTCCGGCTCAGTACTTAAGTGGTTTGAATCCTATTTAAAGAACATAAACTACTATGTGTCCATAGGTAATTTTGTGTCTGAGCATAGAAGTATGAAATGTGGAGTTCCCCAAGGTTCCATCCTGGGACCTCTACTGTTCAATATCTACATGCCTCCCCTAGCTAAAATTATGGAAGACAACAATATTAGCTATTACAGCTATGCGGACGATACGGAACTCTACATAACCTTGTCACCCGGGGATTATATCCCCATTGAACAAATTAATTATTGGATGTGCCAGAATTTTTTTTAATTAAATGAGGATAAAACTGAGGTGGTTGTTTTTGGAGCAAAAGATGAACCCCTAAAAGTCATCACTTATCTTGAAAAAAATAAACAATGCTCCAAACAACTGATAAAGCCAGAAATCTAGGTGTAATTGTGGACCCAGACCTGAATTTTTTACCATCATATTAAGGCTGTAACAAAGTCTGCTTACTACCATCTTAAAAATATATCAAGGGTTAAAGGACTTATGTGCCAATGAGATTTGGAAAAACTTGTCCATGCATTTATTTTTAGTAGACTGGACTATTGTAACAGTGTTTTTATAGGCCTCTCGAAAAACATCTCAGGTTACTATTGTAACCATAGTTCCCTGAGAAACAGGGAACGAGACGATGCGTCGAATGACGCCGTGGGAACGCCTCCAGCGTGACTGCGTCTGAAGCATCTATGCCAACTAGTCCAATGGAAAGCGAGAATGAGCGTCACGGGCGGGTGACGTCATGACCAGAAAATTTTAAAAGCACTTCCGCTGCGAAACGCCAGTTAGCTTCGAAATTTGCCGAAGCAAGCCGATCGCAGGGATGCAGGAAGTATGGCAGGGAGACGCATCGTCTCGTTCCCTGTTTCTCAGGGAACTATGGTTACAATAGTAACCTGAGACGTTCCCTTATCGAAAGGGAACTCGCGATGCGTCGAATGACGCCGTGGGAACGAGAATACCCAAAGCGCCAGAATTCCAAGTACTTAAGTCTCAGTCTTTTGAACTAAGCACTAAGCACCTGAGAACCTGGGGCAGCATCCAGGTCTAAACTGTAAAATCTCACGAATGTGAGCGGAGAGGACCAGCCCGCCGCATCACAAACATCTTGAAGAGAAACTCCATACAATAAGGCTTTAGAAGCCGCCATACTCCTGGTCGAGTGAGCTCGGACCACCAAAGGACAAGGCTGGCCCGAGTACTCGTATGCAAGTGAAATAGCCTCGACTATCCACTTACTGACTGTCTGTTTAGAAGCAGGAAGACCTTTCTTAGGTGATCCAAAGCAAATCAGTAATTGGTCGGACTTCCTGATTGAAGATGTCCGACGTACATAAGTGTCCAATGCTCGCACTGGACACAAGAGGTGCAGTCTTTCCTGGTCCGCAGTTGTAAAAGGAGGAGGACAGAAAGCCTGCAGCACAATAGGCCTCGGAGTCAAGGTCGGCACCTTAGGGACGTATCCCTGTTTTCGATATAGGAACGCCTTGACCATCCCCGGTGCAAATTCAAGGCAAGTGGGGGAGACCGAAAGGGCCTGAAGGTCACCAACTCTCTTGAGGGACGAAATAGCTAGCAGAAAGATAGTCTTAAGCGTAAGAAACTTATCTGAGACTGAATCTAAGGGCTCGAATGGAGCCCTAGACAGGCCTTCTAGAACTACAGTCAAATCCCAAGCTGGCACCCTAGTGCGAGTTGCAGGCCGCAGCCTCAAAGTGCCACGAAGGAAACGTGTAATCAGGGGGTCTCGACCCAAAGATGTACCTCCCACCAGGGTGTGGTAAGCCGCAATGGCTGCCACGTAAACTTTTAGCGTGGAAGGGCATAGACCTGACACAAAGCGCTCTTGCAGGAACTCGAGTACTTTGTTAACAGAACAGTTAACTGGATCCCAATGATGTCGGTGACACCATAAAGAGAAAACTCTCCATTTAAGCGCATATAGTTTCCTAGTAGCTGGAGCTCTGGAGCTTAGGATGGTCTCAGCAGCCTCGCCTGAAAGACCACTCTCTATGAGTTGGGCCCCCTCAGAGGCCAAACCCACAGGTTCCAAATCTCCGGACGAGGGTGAAATATTGTGCCCCCGGCCTGAGACAGAAGGTCTCTCCTGATCGGGATCTCCAATGGAGGCCCGTCTAGAAGATGGATCAGGTCCGAAAACCAGATCCGACTTGGCCAGCGTAGATCCACTTCTGCTGGCCCATATGCCTCCCAGATTTTCTCCACCGCCTCGGGTGGAGTCTCCAGTCCCCTGGCCTCAGCTCCTGCCTCGACAGGATGTCTGCTCCTATATTCTGGTCCCCAGGAATTTACACTGCCCTCAAGGAGAGTACCTTCCCCAGAGACCACAGGAGGATCTGGTGCGCCAATTTGCAAAGCGGACGCGACCGCAGACCCCCCTGACGGTTCAGATAAGAGACCACTGATGTGTTGTCTGTTCGAACGAGCACATGATGGCCTCTTAGGTCCGGAAGGAAATGTCTGAACGCATTGAAGACGGCCATCATCTCCAGGCAATTTATGTGCCACGAAAGATGATGGCTTTTCCACAGACCCTGAACCGGTGAGGGAAGCATCTGTCGAGATAGTAGCTCGATGGCAAAGAGCTCCCAACACCGGACCCTGGGTTAAGAACCAGTGCTTCCTCTATATCTCTAAGGCCCGAAGGCATCGCCGCGTGACCTTGATCATACGGAGTGGGTTTCCCCTCGGGGAGAACCCTCTGGTCCTGAGCCACCACTGTAAAGGCCTCATGTACAACAGGCCAAAAGGTATCACGTTGGACGCTGCTGCCAGTAGACCCAACAGTTTCTCGAACTGTTTTACAGTGCATGACTGACCTAACTTTAGCTCTTTGATGGCTACCAGGATAGCAGCTACACGAATGGGCGATAGGTTGGCCCTCATCGTCACTGAATCCCATACCACACCAAGGAAAGTGGTCCTCTGTACTGGAGAAAGTACACTTTTCTTGGTATTGAGCCTCAACCCCAACATCTGCATATGAGCGAGAACGACACCTCGGTGCCGAACCGCCAACTGCTCTGATTCCGCTAGAATCAGCCAGTCGTCGATATAATTCAGAATGCGTATGCCCTGAAGCCTGAGAGGGGCTAAAGCTGCATCCATGCATTTCGTGAACGTGCGGGGTGACAAAGGTAGGCCGAAAGGAAGAACCCGATATTAGTATTCTTTGCCCCTGAAAGAAAACCTTAGGAACTTCCTGTGCTGAGGGAGGATGGAGATATGGAAGTATGCATCCTTTAGATCTATCGTGACAAACCAGTCCTCGGATCTGATTTGGGTCACGATCTGTTTGAGGGTCAGCATCTTGAACTTTAGTTTCTGAACTGACCGATTTAACAGGTGAAGATCTAAAATGGGACGCAAACCTCCATCCTTTTTTGGAACAATGAAATAACGGCTGTAAAAAACCGACTCTCTGTCTGGTGAGTACACCTGTTGTATAGCTTCTTTTGCTAACAGGGCCTTTACTTCTTGCTCCATTACCAGAGCCTGCTCGGGATGCACCACTGTGGGCAGCACCCCGCTGTAACGAGGAGGACGAGAACCAAACTGGATTCTGTATCCCTTCTCTACAATCTGCAGGACCCAATGAGAAATATTCGGCAGAAGCTTCCACGCTGCCAGAAAATTTACTAAGGGAACCAGCCTCTCGAGGCTGGTCTCTGGTGTTACTGAGAGAGCCAAATCTGGAGCCTGAAACATAATGGCAGGAGCTACCTGACCTGACTGCTCTAAAGCCCCCCTCAGAGGGCGCGAAACCGATGCTGTGCCGCAGCATAGCATCAGCGACTCGCTGGAGACTGCTGCGCCCTGAAGCACCAGAGGTGGCAGGGTTGGCAGGAGGGTCTCGTGAGGACCCCGAAATGGAACGGGCACCGTGTAATGAGGTGTACACCGCTCCACTTCTAATTCACGTCTAATAGAAAAGTTCGATCTTTTTCTTTAATCTCAGAAAGATTTAACCAAGGTGCCTCTCAGTGGCTACCAAGGCTGCCATAGACCGCCCAACTGCTCTGGCGGTCTCCTTAGTAGCCCTGAGAGCAAGATCAGTAGCCCGACGAAGTTCTCGAACATCGTCCTGACTAATTCCCTCGCTGTTATCCAAATCCCCCAGCAGATCAGCTTGATAAGCCTGGAGCAGTGCCATAGTGTACAAACACGCTCCGGCTTGACCTGCTGCCGAATAAGCTTTGCCCACTAAACTAGATGTGGTTTTTAGCGGTCTAGTAGGCAAAACTGGGGCTTTCATGGCAGATGCAGGACCAGGCGCCAGATAACTGGCTAAATTTTGTTCAGCCTGGGGCATCGAACCATAACCGTACTCTCTTAACCCTCTAATTTTCGAATATATATTAGTCTGAGGGTTAAAAACGCGAGATGAAAACGGTTTATTCCACGATTTAGACAACTCCTTATGTAAATCGGGAAAAAAGGGAAGCCCTCGTGGTGGAGACAATGTGGCTGAAGAGAGAAAGCGCTCATCTAGTTTGCTTTTGGGGCGAGCGCCCTGAATTTCACTTGGCCATTCAATATTTAATTTCTCTACAGCTCGTGACATGACATCCACCAGCTCATCATATGCCGGGGAAATAAATTGTGAATGCCTTTCCCCCATGTGTGCATTTTCACTCTCCAAACTAATAACATCAACTTCCTCGGAAGAAGAGCATTGGAGAAAAGGAGGGCTCTCTCCCCGGGCGGAAGAAACCGCAAAGCGTGCTTCCGACACCGGGGGAGGAGAGCTGGATCTCCCGGGTAAGGAAGGAGAAAAGGCCCTCGGACCTGTCTCCAACCCCTCCGAAAGATCCAATTGCGATCCCCAGGAATGCATTCTCCGCGTTGCCTCGGCAGACGCGGGTCCTGATCCCTGAGGATCGCGAGCCTGTCCACTCTGTTTGTCAAAGAGTGACAGGCGGGATCGGAGCATGCGAAGCGGTAGCTTCTCACAGTGTTGGCACTCAGCCCCCTCGAAGGCTGAGACCGCATGCTCCACTCCCAAACAAATCACACAAAGCTCGTGTGTGTCCCCACCCGTTAAATAACGCGGGCAGGGAGGAACACACTGTTTGTAGACTTGTTTCGCTATAAACGTTTTCCAACAATATTGCAACAGACAACAATAAATAGACAGAGACAGTTTGACACAGATCGCTTGCTGAGGCAACAGAAGCTAACTGGCGTTTCGCAGCGGAAGTGCTTTTAACATTTCCTGGTCATGACATCACCCGCCCGTGACGCTCATTCTCGCTTTCCATTGGACTAGTTGGTATAGATGCTTCAGACGCAGTCACGGTGGAGGCGTTCCCACGGCGTCATTCGACGCATCGCGAGTTCCCTTTCGATAAGGGAAGTCTATTAGACAGTTGCAGCTCATTCAAAATGCCGCTGCTCGGGTCCTAACAAGAACCAGGAGAATGGATCACATTACTCCGGTTTTAAGATCTTTGCACTGGCTTCCTGTGTCACAAAGAATTGATTTTAAAGTACTTCTGCTGGTCTACAAATCACTAAATGGCTTAGGACCTAGCTACTTTTCGGATCTGCTTGTAAGCTATGAAACATCTAGACCTCTCAGGTCATCTGGGACAGGTCTTATTGCTGTCCCCAGAACTGGAACTAAAAAGGGGGAAGCAGCATTCAGTTATTATGCTCCATATATTTGGAATAAACTCCCTGATAACTGTAAGTCCGCAACCACTCTTAGTTCTTTTAAATCGAGATTGAAGACCTATCTTTTTAAATATTTCTTATCCTTAGTTCATTATTCCTTGTATGGTATTGTAACTTTTATTTTAGTTTTTGATCTGTTTAAATGTTGTTTTTATATTTTATGTTTTTTGTAAAGCACCTTGGATTGCTCTCTTGCTGAAATGTGCTATATAAATAAAATTGCCTTGCCTTGCCTTGCCTTGCAACCACCCAGAAAGCCCTAGCAACACTATAAACCCTCCAAGAACATTCTAGCAACCAACTAGCAATAATCTGCTCTAGCAACCACCCACAACATCCTAGCAACCACCTAGCAACCTAAAACCACACAGGAAACCCTAGTAACCCCTTGGCAGTGCTCTAAAACCACCCAGAACCCCCTAGCGACCAACTAGCAATTTCCCTTTCTTTTCTTGAGGACATGTAAAAGTCTTGTGTTGTCTCTTGTGTCTCTCAGGATCGGGTGTACTGGACGGACCGTGAGAAGGAGGCCGTTTACAGCGCAAACAGACTCACAGGACAGGATGTGACCAGCCTTGCCGAGCACCTCAATGACCCTCATGATATTGTGGTTTTCCATGAGCTGAGCCAACCTGGCGGTGTGTGGACTTCAGACCAGCTATATTTATTAATTTATCTTCATTTATTTTAACATTTTTGACTAATGGTGTACTAAATTAAGTTTTTAATACACCTTATGAAATCCACCCACAATCGGATTTCTCCCTTTTGTAATCCATCTCGCCTGCCATTTCTGTTTTAATCAGCATGTAAGTCATTTTTACATCAGAATCTGGAACCAAAAACAATAAACATCAACAGTTTACTGTTAAACATGAATCATAGTTTTTAAGTCTCCACAGCTGAAGTTGAAGTGTGTTTGACCCATATGGCTCAGAGAATGATGGCTGTGTCGTCTTCTCTGATGGATGATTAATCATTATGTGTGTGTGTGTGTGTGTGTGTGTGTGTGTGTGTGTGTGTGTGTGTGTGGTGTGTGTGTGTGTGTGTGTGTGTGTGTGTGTGTGTGTGTGTGTGTGTGTGTGCGCAGCTCCTGACAGCTGTAACCTGGGCGGCGTGACTAACGGAGGCTGTGACTTCCTCTGTCTGCGAGCTCCTCAGATCAGCGAACACTCACCCAAATACACCTGCGCTTGCCCTGACGGCGAGGAGCTCAGCCCTGACACACGGCAATGTGTACCCGGTGAGCTCATCACATTGTGCCTTACACCGTGTCCTGGCTAGGTGGGACATGATCATGTCCATGAGTTTTAGTTTTAGTTCTTCAGGAGTTTTGTCCTAACCACAACAAGCAACAGAATGATTTGTTGATTGCTTGATTTCTCACTTTAAACATCAAATGTCTTCTGATTGACTGTAATCAGAGCTGCCAACTCTCACGCATTGACCGTGAGACTCACGCAATTGACCCTTTTCACACCTCTCACGCCACACATCCATTTTCTGACGCAGAGAAAAATCGCGGACAAAGAGGACACTGACACCGACAGACAAGACAGAGAAGGTTACTTTTGATATGGAACAAATCCACAGCTGTCAGATTCTGTCAATATTTTTACGAGATTCACACAATAAATAACGTTTTGGCACTTTGGAAATGTGACAGATCGCTGTAGCGCGTCAGTTCAAACGGCACGTGATACAGCAGCCTACAAAATTAAGCGTTAACCGATACGTTGACGTGATTTCCACTGAAACAGGAAGCTAAGGCGGGTCTTAGCTCCTCCCCTTTCAAATACACAATAGCGTTTAGTTTACCTCACAGACTGCAAGTCGTACTTGACGGCACCATGGAAGCGAATACAAGCGCTGATACGTTGAATTCAATAGTAGAGGTGTGAATAAATTATAGCCATTTTATTCTTAACCAACATACAGTTGGAAAACGGAACAAAACTTGAGCGTTTCAGCCAGGTGGTATTTATAGCAAAGGGGGCGGGACGCTTTAGATTCTAGAGAGTATTTGATTGGACAGAAGATGTGATGAGAAGCTGAAGTCAGTGTTTTTAATGCTTATTTCTCCTAAATGCAATATTTTACCATTGTTTTGGAGAACACCAGCTAATTCATAACCTCAGGGCTTATCACAGGGGTCACGAATCTCGGTCCTGAGAAACTCTGCAGGACAGCGGCCCTCCAGGACCGAGATTGGTGACCCATGGCTTAACATATTCATACTAAAAGCTAAAAAAATTAAATTTTGATTTCAGGGGGCCTTTAAGTGCTAGCCAGCCCCCCACTTGATTCAGGACAGCATGTTAGAGCTGAGCAAAGCTTTATTAACTTGACAACTTATTTTTATTTACTTATGAATAACCTCTAACCTGTCATTGTACCACCAGTCCAAAACGACACTGCCGTAACATCTACTGTCCCCATCAACAACACCGTGGAAACAGGAGCTGGCTGGGCCCCAGAGTCCCCTGGAGCAGTGACTTCTCAGTCGGATAGTGTAGCTGAAACCACTCTCTCATCACTCTTCACTTCCAGTCCAGAGGAAGCGGCCATCTCCTCTAATACTACAGCAGAGCGCAGGCCAACACAGGCATCCAGCACCACACCAGGAGACCTGAGCAACCTGTCCCATCACTGTAAGTGTGTGTCTGTGGGATTTCATCCACAGGAGAAACCTTGGTCAGTTGAGCGTTCGCTAAGCCATCTTAGTTACTGCTGGTGGCAGAGATGCTCACAAGTCTCTGAGCTAGAGTCCAAGTCAAGTCTTTGAGCTAGAGTCTAAGTTAAGTCTCAAGGTTGAGCTAGAGTCTAAGTAAAGTCTCAAGGCTTTGAGCTAGAGTCTAAGTCTAAGTCAAGTCTCAAGTCTCTGAGCTAGAGTCTAAGTAAAGTCTCAAGGCTTTGAGCTAGAGTCTACGTTAAGTCACAAGGCTTTGAGCTAGAGTCTAAGTCAAGTCTCAAGGCTTTGAGCTAGAGTCTAAGTCAAGTCTCAAGTCTCTGAGCTAGAGTCTAAGTAAAGTCTCAAGTCTTTGAGCTAGAGTCTAAGTCAAGTCTCAAGTCTTTGAGCTAGAGTCTAAGTCAAGTCTCAAGTCTCTGAGCTAGAGTCTAAGTCAAGTCTCAAGTCTTTGAGCTAGAGTCTAAGTCAAGTCTCAAGTCTCTGAGCTAGAGTCTAAGTCAAGTCTCAAGGCTTTGAGCTAGAGTCTAAGTCAAGTCTCAAGGCTTTGAGCTAGAGTCTAAGTCAAGTCTCAAGTCTCTGAGCTAGAGTCTAAGTCAAGTCTCAAGGCTTTGAGCTAGAGTCTAAGTCAAGTCTCAAGTCTCTGAGCTAGAGTCTAAGTCAAGTCTCAAGGCTTTGAGCTAGAGTCTAAGTCAAGTCTCAAGTCTCTGAGCTAGAGTCTAAGTCAAGTCTCAAGTCTCTGAGCTAGAGTCTAAGTCAAGTCTCAAGTCTCTGAGCTAGAGTCTAAGTAAAGTCTCAAGGCTTTGAGCTAGAGTCTACGTTAAGTCTCAAGGCTTTGAGCTAGAGTCTAAGTCAAGTCTCAAGTCTCTGAGCTAGAGTCTAAGTAAAGTCTCAAGGCTTTGAGCTAGAGTCTACGTTAAGTCTCAAGGCTTTGAGCTAGAGTCTAATTAAAGTCTCAAGGCTTTGAGCTAGAGTCTAATTAAAGTCTCAAGTCTCTGAGCTAGAGTCTAAGTCAAGTCTCTGAGCTAGAGTCTAAGTCAAGTCTCTGAGCTAGAGTCTAAGTTAAGTCTCAAGGCTTTGAGCTAGAGTCTAAGTCAAGTCTCAAGTCTCTGAGCTAGAGTCTAAGTCAAGTCTCAAGTCTCTTGTGGTTATAGTAATAAGTGTTGCATCACGTACAGCGACCCATCCAGGCCGCTTAGAACACTGCATAGCTATATATAAGGAATTCAAAGCATGTAATGTGTTATTATGACTCCTTTATCTATTAGCATACAGCAGGGGTCGGCAACAGGCGGCCCGCGGGCCAAAACTGGCCCGCCAGCAATATTTTCTGGCCCGCCGGATTATTTTGGAATTCCGTTTTTTTTTTTTTTTTTTTTATCAGCCTATTTTTATTTTACAATAACGGTTTACAAACAGGCGCCATGTATCATTCGTTCAATAGTCTTTTTCAAAGTAAAAACAAATTAAAAAAAACGACTTGTTTGTCCATTATTTCCTGAACTAAAATGAAAAAAAACGAATAACGTTTTCCGTTTTTCTGATTGTGCGCTCAGATCAAAAATAGAAAGAATGAATAACGGGTATAGACTATCAGACATATACGAATGAAATCATTTTAAACAGATCAAGTAGCCTACTATTGTGGTAACAGATTACAGCCATTTTAATAAGGGTGTGAATATAGCAATCATGCTCTCCTGTAAGTCTCATTCGCTTACAGTCCGACTTTTGAACTTTATTATTATTTATTCGGGTATAACACACTGATAAATAATATGTATTACCTGATAAAAAATATTTGCACTAAATGCTGCACAAAACTATTCCACTACTTGAGATAAGCCGTAGCCGCGCGCATCTGACAATTTTGGGTTCAAACACTCACATGAGCGGCTGATCTGCAAACCACACATACTTAACAGTGTTAAGTTTGAAAAATACTGTTTGATAGATGCTTTGTTGCGTTGTTTTACTGATGCTTTGTTACCACAGTTATCTGCGTGCTTCCTCAGCGATGAAGTTCCACATTTGCGGCTATCCAACAAGAAAATGCATGCAGCAAGTCTTTCACAATATTTTCTTCAGATAACTCCAAATTTCTCCCACACACTGGACTTGATTTATTGATGACTTTTGTCGACAACTTTACAATCCCCACTAGCTATTCTTTTCTTCAACTCCTCAGCATCCATCTCAACAACTGCAGAACGCGGCATCGCGCGCGCGGTTATGAGGAATTTTTAAAAGTGAAAGTAGTAACGTTATAGGTCCTGCAGGGCGTGGCGCGTGGGCACAAATAAATGTGGATTTTTAATTATTTTATCAACTTGAAATACAGCCATATTTTTGTAGATGTGTTCCTAAAAATATGCAGATTTTACATTTGCATGTGATTGTTTTAAACCCATGTTACGTGTGTATGTTGCTTGAGGGATTTGAGTGATAGACTTTGCCCTATTTAATTTATGTTATTTATATTTCATAATTTTTTTTTCTGTGACATTTTTTTTCTCTGCTGACAGTAATAAATAATATTTATATTGACACAAACACAATTTTTGTATAGCATTTATAATTGTTATAGGCTACTTAATCTCTCTCTTTCTGTTAGAGACATTTGAATGAGAGATTCTGGAAATGAGATCTAAATTTTGCGGACCCGTCAGGTCGGGATATCAAAAACCGGGTGAACACAGAGTGTATTTTAAGCGGTTTAATGGGTGGCCCGCCATCTACTGGCTAAAAAAAATATTCTCCCGCGGCCAAAGTTACTTGCCGACCCCTGGCATACAGTATCAGCTTTGATTTTGGTATATAATCAGCGTAAACAGGCTAATGCAAAATGACAAAAACACCAAGAATGCTTTACTTTTAAGTTAATATCTGTATTTTTCCTTGTAGCTTGAACATACACAGTACAAACCAAAAATGGATGTTCTGAAGAAAAAGGACTCCCTTGTCTGTTGCTGAATTATAATGAAAGGCCTTGGCTCCTATTGTGCTGGCTCTGTGGTGCCATAAGACCAAATATAGAAAATGTTATACCTCACAGCACTAAAATTGACATACTCCTATTTAGTGCAAAACTGCAAAACATCACAGTGTAGCTAAATGCAAAAAACTATGCAACCAAATGATGTGAAATACAGGGTTTCCCATAAGTTCATTTATTTGTGGCGGATGATTTTCGATATAAATTGCTTTTTTTTTTTCGGTCTGTCTGTCTGTCTGTCTGTCTGTCTGTCTGTCTGTCTGTCTGTGTGTCTGGATAACCCTCAAGTTTTTCGCATGTTGAATCCTCAAGCCTTTATTTTGGTCAAATGCTGTGAACTGTGTCCACAAAAATGTTGGCAATTGTGCAAATATGAATGTAAATAATATGAACCTAGCTCA